>JAXLNO010005827.1:0-242369 GCA_038087875.1 Malacoraja senta
GTCAAGCGCGACCAAACCGGAAGCGGGGGCCGCGTGGAGGTCGAGTGATCCCCGTAGAGGGCCGGTCCCACCAGCATGCGACTGCATGCGGCGAGCGCGACCAAACCAGAAGCGGGGGCCGCGCGGAGGTCGAGTGAGTGACGTGAAGTTCGAGCGAAGTCCACGGGACGTTCGTGTGTGGCGTACGGCGTCAAGACGCTGCGTACGGCATGAAGACTCTGCGTACGGCGTCGAGGCGGCTGCAGGCCGGCAGGCCGTTGCCGCGTGGAAATTTTGAACAGTGTCAGTTTTTCGGAGCCCCGCGCGATGTCGGGACCAACTACATACGGCTCCGGCGATCGAAGTGGGACCGGCTCCGCGAGGCCGTACGGCTCAAGCTACCACGCTAGGTCGCGCTTGCCGCATGCAGTCGCATGCTGGTGGGACAGGCCCTTTACTTTCATAGACTGATGTACAAGGACCCCCAGGTCCCGTTGTACTTCCCCTTTTCCCAACTTGACACCATTTAGATAGTAATCTGCCTTCCTGTTTTTGCTACCAAAGTGGATAACCTCACATTTATCCGCATTAAACTTCATCTGCCATGCATCTGCCCACTCCCCCAACCTGTCCAAGTCACCCTAAATTCTCATAGCATCCTCCTCACATTTCACACTGCCACCCAGCTTTGTGTCATCTGCAAATTTGCTAAAGTTACTTTGAATCCGTTCATCCAAATCATAGTTTGAGGTATAAATGGAGTCAATGGGAGATTGGTTTGTGTGATGGTCTGGGCTGCGTTCACAATTCTCTGCAATTTCTTATGATCATGAATGAAGCCATTCCCAAACCATGCTGTGATGCATCCTGATAAAATGCTTTCTACGGTTCAACTGTAGATGTTGATGAGAGTGGTTGGGGACATGCCAAACTTCGAAGGAAGTAGAGGCACCGGTGAGCTTTCTTGGCCATTGCTTCAATATGAATGCTCCAGGAGAGTTATGATATTTATTGCTAGGAATTAGGAGTTTTCAACCATCTCTACTTCAGCGCCGTCAATGCAAACCGGGGTAGGTGTACTACTTCGCTTCCTGAAGTTGATCACTATCTCCTTTGCCTTGCTGAAACATAGAAACATAGAAAATAGGTGCAGGAGTAGGCCATTCGGCCCTTCGAGCCTGCACCGCCATTCAATATGATCATGGCTGATCATCCAACTCAGTATCCCGTACCTGCCTTCTCTCCATACCCCCTGATCCCTTTAGCCACAAGGGCCACATCTAACTCCCTCTTAAATATAGCCAATGAACTGGCGTCAACTACCCTCTGTGGCAGAGAGTTCCAGAGATTCACCACTCTCTGTGTGAAAAAGTTTTTCCTCATCTCGGTCTTAAAGGATTTCCCCCTTATCCTTAAGCTGTGACCCCTTGTCCTGGACTTCCCCAACATCGGGAACAATCTTCCTGCATCTAGCCTGTCCAACCCCATAAGAATTTTGTACGTTTCTATAAGATCCCCTCTCAATCTCCTAAATTCTAGCGAGTATAAGCCAAGTCTATCCAGTCTTTCTTCATATGAAAGTCCTGACATCCCAGGAATCAGTCTGGTGAACCTTCTCTGCACTCCCTCTATGGCTATAATGTCCTTCCTCAGATTTGGAGACCAAAACTGTACGCAATACTCCAGGTGTGGTCTCACCAAGACCCTGTACAACTGCAGTAGAACCTCCCTGCTCCTATACTCAAATCCTCTTGCTATGAAGGCCAACATACCATTCGCTTTCTTCACTGCCTGCTGCACCTGCATGCCTACTTTCAATGACTGGTGTACCATGACACCCAGGTCTCGCTGCACCTCCCCATTTCCTAATCGGCCACCATTTAGATAATAGTCTGCCTTCCCGTTTTTGCCACCAAAGTGGATAACCTCACATTTATCCACATTATACTGCATCTGCCAAACATTTGCCCACTCACCCAGCCTATCCAAGTCACCTTGCAGTCTCCTAGCATCCTCCTCACAGCTAACACTGCCCCCCAGCTTAGTGTCATCCGCAAACTTGGAGATGTTGCTTTCAATTCCCTCGTCCAGATCATTAATATAAATTGTAAATAGCTGGGGTCCCAGCACTGAGCCTTGCGGTACCCCACTAGTCACTGCCTGCCATGGTGAAAAGGACCCGTTTACTCCTACTCTTTGCTTCCTGTTTGCCTGCTAGTTCTCTATCCACATCAATACTGAACCCCCAATACCGTGTGATTTAAGTTTGTATCCTAATCTCTTATGTGGTACCTTGTCGAAAGCCTTCTGAAAGTCCAGATACAACACATCCACTGGTTCTCCCCTATCCACTCTACTAGTTACATCCTCGAAAAATTCTATAAGATTCGTCAGACACGATTTACCTTTCGTAAATCCATGCTGACTTTGTCCAATGATTTCACCACTTTCCAAATGTGCTGCTATCCCATCTTTAATAACTGACTCTAGCAGTTTCCCCACTACCGATGTTAGACTAACTGGTCTGTAATTCCCCGTTTTCTCTCTCCCTCCCTTCTTAAAAAGTGGGGTTACGTTTGCTACCCTCCAATCCTCAGGAACTACTCCAGAATCTAAAGAATTTTGAAAAATTATCACTAATGCATCCACTATTTCTGGAGCTACTTCCTTAAGTACTCTGGGATGCAGCCTATCTGGCCCTGGTGATTTATCGGCCTTTAATCCATTCAATTTACCCAACACCACTTCCCGACTAACCTGGATTTCACTCAGTTCCTCCATCTCCTTTGACCCGCGGTCCCCTGCTATTTCCGGCAGATTATTTATGTCTTCCTTAGTGAAGACGGAACCAAAGTAGTTATTCAATTGGTCCGCCATATCCTTGTTCCCCATGATCAATTCACCTGTTTCTGACTGCAAGGGACCTACATTTGTTTTAACTAATCTCTTTCTCTTCACATATCTATAAAAACGTTTGCAGTCAGTTTTTATGTTCCCTGCCAGTTTCCTTTCATAATCTATTTTCCCTTTCCTAATTAAGCCCTTTGTCCTCCTCTGCTGGTCTCTGAATTTCTCCCAGTCCTCTGGTATGCTGCTTTTTCTGGCTAATTTGTACGCATCATCTTTTGCTTTGATACTATCCCTGATTTCCCTTGTTATCCACGGATGCACTACCTTCCCTGATTTATTCTTTTGCCAAACTGGGATGAACAATTTTTGTAGTTCATCCATGCAGTCTTTAAATGCCTTCCATTGCATATCCACCGTCAACCCTTTTAGAACTAATTGCCAGTCAATCTTGGCCAATTCACGTCTCATACCCTCAAAGTTACCTTTCTTTCAGTTCAGAACCGTTGTTTCTGAATTAACAATGTCACTCTCCATCCTAATGAAGAACTCAACCATATTATGGTCACTCTTGCCCAAGGGGGCACGCACAACAAGTCTGCTAACTAACCCTTCCTCATTACTCAATACCCAGTCTAGAATAGCCTGCTCTCTCGTTGGTTCCTCTACATGTTGGTTTAGATAACTATCCCTCATACATTCCAAGAAATTCCAAGCTGACATTGAGAGAAAGGTTGTTCTCTCAACACCAGGTCACGAGGCTCTCAATCTCCTTCCTGAACTCTCTCATCATTATTTGATATCCGACCCATAATGGTGGTGTCGACTGCAAATTTGTAAATTGAATTAGATTTGTACATTGCTGCACAGTTGTGGGTGTACAAGGAGTAAAGAGGGGGCTGAGAACGCATTCTTGTGGAGTTATTGTAGAGGATGATTCATCCCCTATCCTCACGGATTGGGTTCTGTTGGTCAGGAAGTCAAGGATCCATTTGCAGAGATGAGTGCCAACTCCAAGTCCCGCGAGTTTGGTGATAAGCTTAGATGGTATACCGGTATTACAGGCAGAGCTGTAGTCTCCGAATAGGAGTCTGACGTAGGTGTCTCCCTTATCCATGTGTTCCAGTGTTGAGTGTAGGGCCAGGGAGATGGCATCGCCCATGAACCTGTTATGGCAGTAGGTGAACTGCAGTGGGTCAAGGCTGCTGGGTAGGCTGGATTTAACGAGTTCCATAACTGGCCTCTCAAAGCATTTCATGATGGTGGTCGTCAAGGCCACTGGACGGTAGTCGTTAAGGCATGAGATCTTGCTTTTCTTCGGCACCGGGATGATGGTCTTTTTGAAGCAGGTGGGTACCTCAGAATGGATTAGGGAGAGATTAAAGATGTGCTTGAATACTCCCGCTAGCCGGTCCATGCAGCTACTAAGGACATGGCCAGGAACTCCGTCTGTGCAGTTGCTTTCCGTTGATTCACCCTCACGGAGGCTGGTCTCACCTCTGCAACAATTACCCTAGGAAGAGGCACCCTTGAGTCTGAAGGAACTCACCATTGCTTTCGAGATAGGTGTAGAAGGATGTGGCATCTCAGAACACTCTCTTGGATTAATATCTTTGCTGAGGG
Source organism: Malacoraja senta (assembly GCA_038087875.1). Taxonomy (NCBI): domain Eukaryota; kingdom Metazoa; phylum Chordata; class Chondrichthyes; order Rajiformes; family Rajidae; genus Malacoraja; species Malacoraja senta. The sequence goes on from JAXLNO010005827.1 coordinate 4,450, forward strand.
GCAGGTGTTTTCCTTTGTTCACCGAGCTCTTGGGGGTAGCATGGTGGTGCAGCGGTAGAGCTGCTGCGTTACAGCGCCAGAGACTTGGGTTCGATCCTGACTGCAGTTACTGCCTGTAAGGAGGTTTTACGTTCTCCCTGTGACCAGTGTGGGTGTTCTCTGGGTTCTCAAGTTTCCTCCCATGCTCCAAACACGTGCAGGTTCGTAGGCTAATTGGCTTGGTAAAATTGTAAATTGTCCCTATGTGCGAAGGATAGTGTTAGAGTGCGGGGATTGCTGGCTGGCGCGGACTCGGTGGGCCGAAGGGCCTGTTTCCTCACTATATCTCTGCACTAAACTACACTCTCTCTTCAATAACCTGCTCCTCCAATTCTGAAGCTCTCAGTAATGGAATGATGACAGCAATATCACTGCTTTGACACCCATTTAATGAGTTGTTCAACAACTGAAATCAAACAATCCCTGTAATTTGTAGCCTACTTTGAATTTTGGTAAGTGTTTCCTCAGTTTTCAATCCATTCCGAGGCTACTCGTCAGGATGGTGGCAAAGACTCCATTTAAATTGCAAAAAAGAGAACATGGCAAGGATGTGCCAAGTTCCACAGAGATTGCTCCATGAGGGTCATTGTGTGGAACTTTGAACTCCAATATGTTTGAATGTATTGAAACTTGCATTACACCATGAGTGACATATTAAGCACACACATGATACTGGTGAAAATGTCAGCAGCTTTAATGAGGACCATGCCATAAGCACCACGAGGACCAGTTCCATTTCACAATTGGCGAAATTTCACTAGAATTGATAACTAATACCAACTAATACCAACACGCTTTATTCAAAATCTCATCTCAGATCATGCAGCGCAATAAAAAATATTAATCGTTTCTTGTACTCCAGTAATGAAAACAAGGCCTTTGATGCTTCTTCAAAATTAAATGCAAGAGAGATATATAAACATAGGATTTTTGGACCAAAGGTGTGTCCAAGGTGACTGTAGGGCACACGTGAGAACTAAAGTGCAGGATTCATGACATCTGCGTCGACTGAAAGTTCATAACAGAAAATGGTTGGACATCAGACAGTATCAGAAAGGAAAGGCAACATAGTATTTCTCTTGATGTGTGGTACCCAAATTGCTTTCCAACAAGACATGAAAAGAGACAGTATTTGAAACCTAGAATTGTCAAAGTTTACAGAGAAACACTAACAAAATACCAGTATTGAATTTTTTTAAATGATCATAGCACCGGATAAAAACAGACACAAGTTCTCCCAAATTACATTAACACCACACAGAATATGTAGGGCAAACGTCATTGAGGCAGGGATAAAGCTTGCAAACTCCCTGAAGAACACCCAGACAGGTAGATGAGACATTTAATGAGCATAGAGTGCAAATTGACATCAGCACTGCTAGTTTCGATCTTAACACAATAGTCTGAAGAATACAACAGTCTGACCCGAAACGTCACCTGTTCCTCTTCAGAAACGTCACCTGTTCCAGAGATGCAGTCTGACCCACTGAGTTACTCCAGTTTTTTGTGTCTATTAACACAATGGGCAATGCTCTTTCTTAAACTGCAAGGTCAAGCACATAATCGGCAACAGGAAGCAGGTTTCAAAGTTATTTCACGTTACAGATATAGAAAGATTATTTGGTCAAAGGTTATGAAATAGTTAATTGCTCCCAGAAACACTAAAAAAAAATTATTGCTATCCCCTTCAGAATACAGTATGTGTGGAACAATGTCCAGAAAACTAAAACATTCTATTAGAATAGTAGGAAGAGAACTGTTCCCAAGGGGAGAGCCATATCCATCCATGGTGTTCAGACAGCATCTTGTCTCAGATGTTGCACCTCACTGAGTTCAGGCCTAACATGTGAGACATCAATGAGACATCAATCTCCAATGGGGATGCTTTCTTTGAAATCTCCCACCTGCGCCAACTACATCTGCAATCTCAGAGTAGGCCAGGTACTGACAATGGTTCTCTGCTGCCCATGGCATGGAATTATTATGGATCCAGTGCCTTTCCAGCTGCTAACAACAAACTAAAGGATGATTCTGATGCAATAAAATGTCTGTTAATGATATGGCGCATGACGCTGTTATACAACTCGCATGCATGGCATCCATACAAATGATGCCATGTGATGAAAGTGATTACTGATGTATTGAAACAATGCTTCTCCTGGCTTGACACACCAGATCTGGGGTTTAACATCTATAAACAAATGCTAACATCATCATGATGGCTCAGGCTTGTCAGTGGATATATGGCAAGTTGCTGAGGTAAAGGAACATGGGTACGAACGAGGCAAAGAGGAAGAAGATGAACAGGAAATGAGATGTCAAACTAGATGGTTCCTTACTGCCTGGAGGCATCATAAATAACTCGTTTGTGTTATATTTGTAACCTCAGTGCCAATTCCCTATTCAAAAACAAAAGTATCACACAAAATGTCCCTCTGCCATTGACCATTATGGTGAATGCTTTGACACACAAAATAAATAATCCAAATATATGCCATTCAACATCAATATGTTAACATTGTCCTTTTGCATTTTCTTAGTAACTGTCTTGCATGTAGAGTTATTTATCTTAATACCCCTACCCTGTGCCTGCAGCGTCAGTAAAAAAGGCATTTGATTTTCCAGTGGGAAATGCTCATTGACTCAGAAAATGATCTCAGATAACCCTGGGTTTAGAAGGACTGGCAGCACATTGTACCACCTTGTTATCAACAGCACTAGTCAGTGTTGGCTGGTTGACAGGCCACAGGAATGATATTTGCAGAGTAGCACAGATGGGTGGACAAATGCCATCAACATGAGAAGTAACAGCAGGTTTGTGCTTCATGAAGTCACTGCCACATCAATGCTAGAAGTCTCTTGGAGAACAAATTGATGGATTATTGAACCATTCTACAGTCCCCTTTCCGCCCTGTCATCCTCCGCCCCAATGACAGCAGGGTTAGCTTGTCTGGAAGCCATTAGCCCTTCCATGACTCCAGTCACGTCTTGAATGTCTGCTGTTTGTCTTAGAGTAGAAGCTGCGATACAGGCTACTGCATTTGACAGGGTCCACATACTGTATAAACAGATATGGATATTAAATACAAACTGGAATGGAAAGCTCCATGCTTTACATATGCCCAATTCATCTTTACACTAAGCAGGTTGTCTGGTAGGCTTCTCCATCCATCAAGTTTCTCCCATAGCCTGCCCCATCGTTCTTTACCAATGAAGTTGTCGCTTCACGATCTTAAATGTTGTACTCTTGCTGCAAGCCATTCTTGCATGTGTGCCATCACCTGCAAATCGTACGTATATTCTATCCTCTAAATTAAGCAAAAAAGAGGGAATGATTGAGGGGGCTAATCAGAAAAAAATATGGCAACATGGAAGAGTTTTGATATCTCTCTCAAAGCAAACAGATCAATGAACCTTGGAGTACCTTTACTAAAATTGGTTGGGAGATTAGATTAAAAAGGCTTGTCAGTCAATTAACACCAACATACTGCCACCTGCGGTATCCTCAGTTCAAGAAGGGCACAAATCAACTGTGGCACGGATCTAGGGTGGCATAGATCAAGGGTGGCACAGATCAAGGGTAGCATAGTGGCACTGCAGAGGAGCCTTACAGCACCAGAGAGCCTAGTTCAATCCTGACTACGGGGCTGTCTGCATTGAGTTTATATGTTCGCCCTGTGACCGCATGGATTTTCTCAGGGTGCTCCATTTTCCTCCCACACTCCAAAGACGTGCAGGTTTGTAGGTTAATTGGGTTCGTATTTGTAAAATTGTTTGTAGGACAGTGTTAGTGTATGGCGTGATCGTTGGTCGGTGTGGACTCAGTGGGCCAAAGGGCTTATTTCCATGCTGTGTCCCTAAAGTCTAAAACTGGAAATTAAAATATTAAACTTAAATAAATAAAGCCAATGATGGTAGTTTGAGGGATACATAGGCTAATATATATTAAGACATTTGATTAATAACATCTGTCAATATTTCAGCAATAGCAAGGACTGACATAATTCTCAACAAATGTACTTTTCATTGAGAAATAAAATGTTGAGAAGAAAATGTATTCTGTGGTGAGCTAAGGAGGTTAAAGAAGAGGAGATTAAAAGAAGAGGCTTATAATGTTGCCAAGAAGAATAGTAGGCTTGAGGATTTGGGAGATCTTTTGGAACCAGCAAAGAGTGACCAGATAATTAGTTGGTTGAAAATAACAGTAAATTAGCAACAATAAATCATAATTAAAAAATATTGTAATACCTTCCATAAACACAAAAAGGATGAGAGGAGCAAAAACATGGATTACATTGTAATAGCAACAGTATTTTTTCAATGGAAAATTAAAAAAAAGCTGCCGCATTAAATAAATATGTTGGCTCCCTCTTTACGATAGAATGTGCAAGAATTGCAATCAAAATGGAGGAAAACCTGAAAAGGGGACAGAGCAGGGAGAAATTTAAACAGTGAAGAGAAAGTACTGGAAAATTGAAATCAGACTAATTCCATGGAACTATAATCCTAAAATCGGTGGCTCGATTGAAAGTTAATGCATTAGAGATGTAATTCTATGGGAGTTAGAGCATGCAGCTGCTCTTGACTCCTGCCAAATAATGTCCACTGCATTTGGTTGTGTACCATCAAAGCTTACAAGAGAAGATGCTGAGTCAATTGCTCCATAATTTGTTTATATAATGTGGTTGTCATGACTGAATAGAATGCAATGTACAAAAATGAGATGTCGATTTGTGACGAGTATGTGAATATGTACTGGAGCACGTGAATGTTAAGTACAAGTTACGATTTAAAGGGATTATTATCAAAGATGGCTATTAGGTGCATTGAGCAGAATCAGAGGCCAGTAATGTAGTTGGTAATGTACAGCACTTGAAGAACCATATACTTGTGTGTGGTCATTCCACTTGCAACATTGCATCCAGATGATTGGAACTAGCACTGAACTCTTGCTAGTAGCTATCTTTCCCCGCTGTGTCTGGTTTTATGCCTGAAGCACCTCCTCATCCTTTGTGAATAGATATAAAACTAGTGCCTTTACAGTGATCAGTAGGTGTGGATTGGCTGCATGGGGGACAAACACATTCTTCCCTCAGCATTCACTTGGAAAATTAAGGAACAATAAATGAAGACATTGAATATATTATGTAAACTGTATATAGCCAAATAACAGAAAATTGCAAAAGCTGGAAGCAAGACTGATGGATTTATTATTACTGAAGAATTAAGTTATCATATTAGGGTGAGAATAATACAAGAGGCCAAGAAGATAGCAGCATATGTGCAAGATAAATCTTTTTGACCAGTGTATTTCTGTCCCGATACGATATAACTTTATTTGTCCCAGGAGGGAAATTGATCTGGATCTGCCAACAGTTATAAAAACACAAAATACATGAAACAAGAAATTAAAGTGACGAGTGGAAAGGATTGGGGATGTGCAAAGATTGGGGAGGGGATTCAGTCTCAATCTACCCCATGACGACAGAAGGGGGTGGAGTTGTACAGTTTCCCTATACGGAAGAATCTAGTTCTGGGGAATATAAATACCTGATATAATATTACCAAGTGCAAATTGTTTACAGTGTATAGATACATGAAAAAGTAATGACATTTGGTGCAAGGTAAAGCCAGCAAAATCCGATCAAGAATAGTCCGAGGGTCACCAATGGGGTAGATAGTATTTCAGGACTGCTCTCTGGTTGTGGTAGGATGATTCAGTTGCCTGATCATCCTACTACAACCAGAGAGCAGTCCTGAACTACTATCTACCTCATTGGTGACCCTTGGTCCATCCTCGATCAAATCTTAATCTAATCCTTTTTTTAAAACCTTTTTTAAATACGGCTCTATTTTTAATTTTTAATTTTAATTTTAAATCCTTGATCCGATTTTCAATTTTAAAATGCCTGAAACAGTGGGTGAAATTCAACAGTAACATCTGAATTAGATAAATGCTAGGAGAAAAAATACAGTTATATGAAAAAGCAGTAAAGTTTGGTAGTTCCTTTAATGAGACAACAGATGCAACAACAACAAAAATAGTATTGAATAGTTTAAGGATTTTCAATTATATCCATGTAGATTTTGAGTTAAGAAACTAGACCATGCCAAAAATTCTGCCATCACACCATCCCAATACTCTGAAAATGTTCGAACAAGAAATGCTGGATTCCAATCTAAAACAAAAACATTTTTTTAAATATAGCTGCAATATTATTTTTTAATTAATACTTATAATTTACCAATTTTAATTGTAATGCTTTGCACAAACATGGGCGTAGAACTCTGATTAATTTCCAGCAAGCTGACTCTGTCTTCTTTTCTATTTTCTTAAATGATTTTTTTTTTTTAGCCTTTGTTAAAGTTCTTTAATCTCTCACTACCTCATGCCTTTCCATTTATTGCTCCTTGCATAATATTTTTCAGTCTTACACCTGCCAAATGTCAGCTTACTGAGGTAACTTGTCAGCTTTCCAATCCTTGATTCAGCTGCTCCCACTGAAGGAACGACTGCTGGGAAAACAGTACGTAGACTTTAATTGACACCATTTAATTGGTTTACATTTATGCAGTTTAATATGGATAAATGTGAGGTTATCCACTTTGGTAGCAAAAACAGGAAGGCAGATTATTACCTAAATGGTGTGAAGTTGGGAAAAGGAGAAGTACAACGTGATCTGGGGGGTCCTTCTTCATCATTCAATGAAAGTAAGCATGCAGGTACAGCAGGCAGTGAGGAAAGCGAATGGCACGTTGGCCTTCATAACAGGAGGAGTTGAGTATAGGAGCAAAGAGGTCCTTCTGCAGTTGTACAGGGCCCTAGTGAGACCACACCTGGAGTATTGTGTGCAGTTTTGGTCTCCAAATTTGAGGAAGGACATTCTTGCTATTGAGGGAGTGCAGCATAGGTTCACAAGGTTAATTCCCGGGATGGCAGGACTGTCATATGCTGAGAGAATGGAGTGGCTGGGCTTGTATGCTCTGGAATTTAGAAGGATGAGAGGATGAAACATAAGAGTATTAAGTAATTGGACACGCTAGAGGCAGGAAACATGTTCCCAATATTGGGGGAGTCCAGAACCAGGGGCCACAGGTAAAGAATAAGGGGTAAACCATTTAAAACAGAGATGAGGAAACACTTTTTCACACAGAGAGTTGTGAGGCTGTGGAATTCTCTGCCTCAGAGGGTGGTGGAGGCAGGTTCTCTGGATACTTTCTCAAGAGAGAGCTATATAGGGCTCTTAAAGATAGCGGAGTCTGGGGATATGGAGAGAAGGCAGAAACGGGGTACTGATTGTGGATGATCAGCCATGATCACATTGAATGGCGGTGCTGGCTTGAAGGGCTGAATGGCCTACTCCTGCACCTATTGTCTATTGTCTGCATTTAATTAGATGAGGCAAGAGAGTTCAATGTCACTTTTCGTCCTCCTGCTCTGATTTCCCCCACCCTGCCATACCACATCCCAGACATTGGGCTAGTACGTTATTTGAACACAAAATTATACGGTGCATAAGTGTAAAGAAGTGTTATCGACACGTCGTAACTTTACATCTTTAATTCATACTGCATACTGCAGCATTACATAGAGCACTAGCTGTACGTGGTCTGTCACGGGAACTAGAGAGCGATATATGGGAGGGGAGGTTGTAATTATACTTGTGATATGGGGAGTGGTTAGTAGTGATGAGGTAACTATATTAAAGACACATGCATACCTCATCTACATCCTTCCCCTTGGAAACGAAAGGCAAACAAGTAGTGACAGGGAGACCACGTCTCATGCGCCAGAAAGGGTTAAGCAAAATCACCATAGCGGACCGGCGGCTTGACAACACGTCCCGACCGGGTTCGCATCTCGCCATCCTCCCTCCCGGCAGGAAGAAGTTGATCAGGTGCGGATGGCCGAACTAGGACGGGGGAGCCGGGAGAGGACGGAGTAGACAAGGGCAGAAGGGCAGGAGGGGATGCAGGTGCAGCGACGGGCAGCGCACGGGCAGGCAAGGGAGGACTAGCCGGAGGAGGATTGGACTGATATAGCTGAGAAGGTACTGACCATGGCATACGGGGAGCGGCGGGCAGAGCCTCGCCAGGGTGTTGAGGTTGCAGCGGGGGAGCAAAAGGATCGGCGGGTGGAGGTCGTGGCTCATTGATGAGCCGCAGGTGTTGGCGGGACCGGCGGTAGACGGTTCCCGCATGGTCGACGAGATAGGACCTGGGCGACCCAGCAGAGCCGACGACGGTAGCGAGCCTGGAGTGGCCCGATGTGGTCTGCATGCGGACGACCTGACCGGGGAAAAGGCGCGGCAGCGGCCGGCAGGATCTGTCATGGGAACGCTTCTGAACATCGTGCTTGAAGGCAATGCGTTCCCGAACAGCAGCGGGCTTGAGGACAGAGGGGATGAGAGAGCCTTGGGCCACCGGGACATGAGCCGCTGAGCAGGGGAGCCCATGGCAGTGTCGCGGGAGATGTTGCGAAGGTTAAGGAGGGCCAGATAGAAGTCGGAGTTAGACAAGCGACATTGTTCCAGCAAGTTCTTTGCACTGCGGACGGCGCGCTCGGCCAGACCGTTGCTTTGCGGGTACTCAGGGCTACTGGTGAAATGGCGGAAATTCCATCTGGATGCGAAAGCTCTAAACTCGGAGCTCGTGAATTGGCTGCCATTGTCCGACTGCAGGCTGGCCGGGGTGCCAAAAGTGCAAAAATGGTGGCCCAACTTATCAACAACGGCCGACGAGGTGAGGGAGTGCAGCTGGTCAACCTCGAACCAGCTAGAGTAGGAGTCGACGAGGACCAGGAAGTGTTTGCCCCGCCACTTGAAAATGTCAACGGCAACCACCATCCAGGGCAGCTCGGGGGCTGGCTGATGCAGGAGCGGCTGTCGCTGCTGGTGGGAGGCGAGACTGTTGCAGGTGGAACACGAGGAGACCCTCTCCCGGATGTATTGAGCCATACCAGGCCAGTAGAACTGGCTCTGGGCGTGAGACAAGGTGGCTTCGGCCCCAGGATGACCGCGGTGAGCGGCCTGAAAATAGTGGTCGTGCAGCGCAGCAGGCACAACGACCTTGTGACCTTTCACCACCACACCGTCGTGTAGTACGAGCTCGTCGCGGACCAGGAAGTAGGGCACGGCGCCAGCCGGCAAAGCGGAACGACGGTCGGGCCAGCCCTGCTGGATGATGGCATAAAGCTGTTGCAGGGCAGGATCATCGGCAGTGTGCTCAAACAGGGACTTCATCTGCTGTGAAGGGACGATATTCACATTGAGCACCAACAGGTCAGACATTTCATAGGGGTGGCGATCGGTGGATGTTAGCGGGGCGCGGGACAACGTGTCGGCCACGAACATGTCCTTGCCCTTACGATAAACAACCTCGAAAGTGAAGCGCTGGAGCTGCAGCATCATGCGCTGCAGTCGGGATGAGGCAACATGGATCAATTTGTTGAGAATGGTGACAAGAGGCTGGTGATCAGTTTCGATGGTGAAAGTGTTGCCTCGATTGCAAATGCATTACCTTGTTGGGCAACCGAACATGCCAGGACTTGGGCCTGGTCTCCTTCCACCGTGACATCCACACGGTGCAGGCCCTCATGGAACCGCTGACTGAATATCCCGACCGTTTTGATGAGGAGCTGGGCAAGCTGCCCTGCAACTACAAGATTGTAGTCGACCGCAAGGTCGAGCCAGTGGTCCGTGCGCCACACGGTGTCTCCTTCGCCATGAAGGACAAAGTAGAATCGACGCTGCACAGCATGGTAAAGATGGGCGTCCTAAAGGGCGTCAGCGAACCCACCAGGTGGGTCTCCACCATGGTTGTTGCCGCGAAAAAGACACATGCATACCTCATCTACAATAAGTGAATGGCAAAATCTGGTGAACGCGAGGAGAATAATTGTGATAAGTGTAAATGGGTGCTTGACGATCGACATGTAATCAGTGGGCTAAAGTAGCAGTTTTTATGCTATATATGTCTCTATAAATGTCAAAGAAACTCACAAACATTAAACTTCAAACATCTTTGACAGCCAGGCAACGCCAACTGTCAAAAACGTTCTGCGAGAAAAACACCTGATAATGCTAGAAACGATCCTGTGCTGTATCGCCAATAAATTCTGGCAGAGCTGCTACCTCACAGTGCCAGTGACACGGAATTGATCCTGATCTCAGGTGCTGCCAGTGTGGAGTTTGCATGTTCTAGCTGTGACCGTGTGGGTTTCCTCTGGGTGCTCTGGTTTTGTCCTACATGCCAAAGACATGCGGATTTATGAGTTAACTGGCCTCTGTAAATTGCTCAGTGTATAGGTAGTAGATGTAAAACTGGGATAACATAGAACTGGAGTGTAAACGGGTGATCGATGGTTGGTGCGAACTCAGTGGGTCAAAAGCTCTGTTTCCATGCTGTATCTTTAAACTAAACTAAACCACATTATTATTATCATGAATATCAGTGTTTTTGAAGTGGTTAAGAGGAGGCAACAACCTTCAACAGATTAAGATTGATGAAAAGACATTGCAAGTAAATTGGACAGCTCCACAGAGCCGGGAATTGATCTTATTAGCTCAAGCCAATAACATTCTGATTCCATCCTTGCTATTTCGCTTGTCCTACTGTGGTTACCCAGTTTGCCAGGAATGTAACTAGTCATGAAAGAACGATGAATTCTACATCCAAGCCATCTTATCCCAGAATGGAGACTCTCCTTCACAGCCATTGGCAACTACATTCAATGCACTTTTGGCTGGTTAGAGATAGTCAACATAATTTTGTAAGTGGAAGATATTGTCTCATGAATACGAGTTGTTTTTTTTTGAAGAAGTAACCAAGAAGGTTGATGTGGGCAAGGCCATACATGTATATGTGGACTTCAGCAAGGCCTTTGATAAGGTTCTGCATGATGGGCTGCTGTGGAAGGTTTTATCACATGTAAGGGATAATCAGTTGCCTAGATACAGAATTGGCTTCATGGAAGCAAGCAGAGGGTGGGTGGTGGTGGATGTTTTTTTTCAGACCATAGACCTGTGACCAGTGGTATGCCTCAGGGATCTTGATCAGCTGGGTAAATGGGCTGAGGAATATCGTATTGAGTTTAATGCAGATATATTGGTGGGGGGGGGGGGGTGTATTGCATTTTGGGAAGAGAAACCAGGGCAGTACCTCCACAATGAATAGTAAGGGTCTGTTGTAGGGCAGAAGAATCTAGAAGTACAGATACACATTTCCCTGAGAGTGGCATCACAGGTGGTCAAGAAGGTGTTTGGTACATTGGCCATTGTCGTTTAAGGAATTGAGTACAGAAATTGGGACGCTACAGTATTTCCAAGTAATGATGGAAGCAATTATTTATCTTCTTGGTGGAAGTGAATTTACTGTAATAATAGGATATGTCAAAAACAATAAGACCAGGCAGCATCAATGGAAAGAGAAGCAGGGTTAACATTGCAGTTATGTTTTTCATTTCAGATTTCCAGCATCTGCAGCTGTTTTGATGTTCATTGACTGAGCAATTACTATGATCTAGGAAAGCAGCAAGGTTTCTTGAATGCATAAATTGAGTTGGGTAGAATGGAGTACGGAGATGTGTCAGGATGTTGGGAGGCAGGGAGAGAAGGAGTAGAAGAATACAATTCTATCTTTGGCTCCTCTGATCTACAATATCCCTCAGCAATATCATTCAAACATGTCATGTCAATTTCAACACATATGTATAAAGAATACAATTTATCTACCACCATCATCTGTTCCTTGACTGCTTCTGAACTATTGTACATCTTGGCCAACATTCAGCAATAAGATCAGTAGCAATTTCCAAGTAAAAGGCCATGATCTTCATTCTCTGCCACTAACTCCATCCCTCTCCCTGACACCTGCTGAAGACAGCAGGACTCTGCAGACCTTTGGTATCACGTTCAACTACAATTTCAGTTTTGGATTGCAAAACCATTCCAACACTTTAGACCACCTACTTCTACCTCTATAACAACATCCAAGCCTACGGCTGGGACAACTACCCTTGCCTTTGTAAATGTAGATTTGACAGCTTTAAAGCTGGACTCTGGGACAAAATCATCACACATCCTAATTCAAGAACGTCTGTTCACATAGCACCCTTGCACGGGATTTCGGTAGGGCAATGTCTGGATTTAAAAATTCTCTTCCACATTTTCTCATCCTTCCACGGCATCGTCCTGCTAAACCTTTGAAGATGAATTAACAATGACTCAGTTGGCAACACTCTCACCTCCGAGTTACGTGGCTCGTTAGGTTTCAAGTCCCACTTGAGAAACTTGAGCAGAGAAATCTGGGCTGACATTCCAATGTAGCATTGAGGGGGTGTTGTACAGTCAGAGATGCCAACTCTCAGATGAGCTGCTAAAATAAGGCTCTATCTATCTTTACAAGTGAACATAAACAATTCCAATGCATTACTTCATAGTAGAGCACAAATTCCCCCTTTGTTGTCCCCCCCTCCCATCCCTCACAGCGGTCACCCCCATGACGGGTCCCCATTGCTCTTCCCCCTCCCTCATGGAGGTCCTCCCACATCGGGTCCTCCATTGTTCCTTCCCCAATATGAACATATCAAATTGATTTATACATTGCTCAGAAACACTGGGATATCTCACTATGTAAAACGTGCTATTTAACTGATGTAGTAAAGGAGCCAAGTTGATCACTACCAAAGAATGGAAGGGGGGTTAAAATTGAATTAGACGACACACACAATGATAAAAGAATCAAGATTAAATGTCAAGAAATTGTGTTTAGGCAAAATACAAACTGATTTGAAAATTATTACAAGAACTGTGGTTCAAATACATTTATATTTATTCATGTGAAATTAAAGATGATTATTTGGGTGGGTATCATAATATTCTGAAACAATGTTGTAAAATACACATGAGACCTTTGGATCCATGGCCACTTATGGTATTTGACTCAACACACTCCATTAGCTTTATTTGTGGATTTTACAATTGTCGTCATACATCTGGCATGTCTCACTACGCTCACAGCTGAATTGGTAGCAATACTTCATTCATTGACTGGTACAACCTTACTTGTTGCCACGTTTGAAGAAATTAGCTTGCATTTATGTTCAGCACGTTCTTTTTTCTCTTTGATTTTCACATGTCTTATTAGCTTCCTCACACTACACCTTCTTGGATGGTAAAAATGCTTGAAGTGCAGCATGACATGAAATCTAATTAACAATGTACCACGGCAAAATGCAGCATGGAAATTATGAGACAAAAGAATGCTACAGTTTGACACTCTCTGTAAAGAAAAAACGCCACCGATATGCGTCTAGCATGCTAACTTCGCCTTCTGACTTCGGAGGCAGCAGCCGCTGCTCACCTAAGGGCGCTTATTGTCACATAATACACGATTTAAATGCAATAAAACAAAAAAACAAAATAATGTTAAATCAACCTATAAAAAACTGGTAACTTGTCCGGTCGAACAACACACACAGGAAACAATCAAAATAATTCAATTCGGCACCAAGTGGACATAGACAATTGCAAACTGATTCTGTGCTTTCGACATCAAAACGTCGACCTTATCACTGGAATACCATCGAAGTACAGAAATCCTACTCAGAGGACAACTCCGTTTACTTTCTCTCCCCCCCCCCCCCCCCTCAAAAAAAGTAATATTTCATTCAAGGCCACCGGGAAAGGAATTTCTTCCCGCAGATCAGTAAGTAGCTCTTCTCCTTTAGTTGAGAAAGAGCTGCAGAAAGCTCTAATTGATGCATTGGTGCCTTTGGAGTGTTGCCTTGGGAGTCAGGAAAACGAATAACACCCGGCCCACAGAATGATCCTTGGATTAAATCTGCAACCCTCTTCCTTCCACGGTGATGGGTAATTTTAACCACTCACCTGGTTCACCCCACTCCTTTGTATATTGCGTTGTAAATGCGCAAATATTCCCCCCCCCCCCCATCTACGACGAGCACCAAGAGCACAAAAGAGGCTCCGATATTAGATGAGAGGCTTTAAATCTTCATACGCGATGGATTAATGATGTAAAACCTTACGGGATTTTTTTTTTGTCCTCAAGCCAACCCCTTAAATCTGGGCTTCCCCGCTAATGGACATGACGAACAAATGCTATCACTATACGACTGCAAACGAGAGAGAGAGAGAGAGAGAGAGAGAGAGAGAGAGAGGTAAAGAAAGACAACCCTTAAAGGATGTCTCTACGTACCTCAAGGTGCTGAAGCCGTCAACTATTCCTGAGAAAGAATGCTAGCCTGTGGGACAAATACTTCTTTATTTACTGTCAAGATACATTTAAAAGAAACCCTGCTATTTTACACCAGTCCACTTCAGTGTCATGAGAATGTCAGATACATTTCCATACGTCAAACTAGAGCTTTGAAATTACAGCGAACCTTCGCCTTCTGGTGCCCGGAACCGCTGGCAGATGACGCAGTTTCCCCCACTAAATTAAAAATTAAAAATGTAAAAATGCACCCCCCTCCCCCTTGAAGTTAAACCACAGAAACAGCATGAACATCTGCCTTTCCTACTTACCATTGTCCCCCTCCTCCCCCCCCCTCCCCCACACACACCCCTTCCCCACCATCAAAAGCAAACCCCTCAGTGACTTACTGGAAATAATACAGGGATGGTTGGCCGGGGTGGGTGCCACTGAGGTGGGAGCAGAGGGAAGTGGTGGAGCTGGGCTGCAGGGCGATGAGGGGTGCGGGATGCTGGCGCCAAGAGCTGGCTTGCAGGGACTGAGCAGAGTAGTCCTGCTCGTTCCCGTTCCCGTTCCCTGCTCCCGGGGCCGCGCCGCGCATTCACGCACAGCCGCGCCGACAGGGGAAAGAAAGTGTGTGTGTGCAGAAAAATACCTCCTCAACTGTCATCCCTCTTCCTTTGCAAATGTGCTCAATCACGACGAAAAGTCGCAATTACCCCCCCGAAAGGTGGGTGTCATCTTCCGTCGGTTTACCAGTGTTATTTTTATTTTATTTCCCACCCCCTTCCTAAGTGACAGACCTGACTCACGAAAGGCGTGAGACTCCCTTATTTCCATTTGGAAATTTCGTCTTATAACGAAAAACAAAAGCACACGCCAACACTCCCCGCATGCCCAGAGCTCCAAATATTGACGGTAGAATAATCAGCGATTTGATTCCGTATTACAAGGATGCCCATCGAAAAGCGCTTCAGATTCGATTTTCCAAAACCACGAAAATGTGTAACTTGGTTTGGAAATCCTTCCAGTTTTTAATTATTGATAAACTTTGACCTGGCCGAAGATGTAAACAATAGAACCAGAATGTGCGAGGACGGCGCTGTCATTCATCGTTGATGCCATTATGTTTGTCTTGTATTTATTTACTGCACCCCGCCTGCAATTGCTTCTCCGTTTCTTCCACCTTACTCAAGGAATGTAATTATAACGCTTCGGTGCGGTGAACTCAGTCCTGCTGCACCTTCACCACAAGCGTAAGGTATGCGCTTCATATTGAGCTATTTAGAATATAGATGTAGAACGGTACAGCACAGGAACCAGGTCCCACAATGTCTGTGTGGAACATGACGCCAAGATAAACTAACCACTTCTGTCTGCACATGATCCATATCCCTCCTTCTTTGGCCCCCTTCGGTTGTGGCTGACCATGGGTGTCTCCAGGGTGTTACTCCCTATATGGAAGACGCCTGAGCGTGACTTTGTTTAACGTGGGGAAACTGGTGCACAGACAGCCACCCCACGGTCCTTGATAGATCTGTGTCAGGATCCAGGATCCGGGAGTCCAAGACGACCGGAGACCCTTTTCTGCTGCAACCTTCATCCGCCTTCCCAGCCGTTGTGACGCTCCACTAAGGTCAGCCATCGTCCTCCGCCTGTTCCACCGTTGAGGTCTTGGTTGGATTGCTCTTTGTCAGAGACCTCCCCCTCGACCTTACTACCAGGATCATAGCTCCAGACGGCATAGCTCTCAGGAGCTCAGGTCCACACAAGTTTCTCCACCACGACAAGGTGACAATCCATGGAAAATATCCCTCCAGTACCTGCATATCCATGTGCCTATCTTAAAGCCTCTTAAAGCTTTTTTAGAGCTTTAAAAATCTCTATCATATCTGTTTCTACCACCACCCCTGACAATTCCAGGAACCAACCACCTCTGTGTGATAGACAATAGACAATAGGTGCAGGAGTAGGCCCTTCGGGCCAGCACTGCCATACAATGTGAACATGGCTGATCATCCCCAATCAGTACCCCGTTCCTGCCTTCTCCCATATCCCCTGACTCCGCTATCTTTAAGAGCCCTATCTAGCTCTCTCTTGAAAGCATCCAGAGAACCTGCCTCCACCGCCCTCTGAGGCAGAGAATTCCACAGACTCTCAACTCTCTGTTCGAAAAAGTGTTTCCTCGTCTCCGTTCTAAATGGCTTACCCCTTATTCTTAAACTGTGGTCCCTGGTTCTGTACTCCCCCTACATCGGGAACATGTTTCCTGCCTCTAGCGTGTCCAAACCCTTAACAAGTTGCCCCACACATTTAAGCTTTGCACCTCTTACCTGAAAGCTATAAAGGGAAAACAAACATAAAAAATGGATATGTACTGAATGTGATACATAATTTAAACATTTATTGATGGATAAACAAGCTTCAGTGTTTCATGAACAAAACAGCCCCTCACCCCATCCCCGCCCACACCATTGATGGTGAATAATTGTAAAAAATTCCCAAAACAGAAAGTGCTAGAAAAACCCAGGTAGGGAAACAGTATTTGTCGAGAGAAACAGTGAGCATTTCAATGATTCAACCCAAACTTAGTTCTTAAAAATCAGCATAGAACGATGGCCCAAAGGGCTGTTTCTGTGATGTATGATTATATATTTCAATAAATTGCTATTTTAAGATTAAAGTTCCCAAATATTTTTATTGCTCTCCATTTTAGAGAGATTAACTCTTTCTTCTCGTCCCAATTCGCTATTCAATTCATTTTCCATGGTAAGAAATGGCATTCCTACTACCTGCCATGGGAATGTAGACACAAAATCTGGAGTAACTCAGCGGGACAGGCAGCATCTCTGGAGAGAAGGAATGGGTGACGTTTCGGGACGCGACCCTTCTTTGGTTACCCTGACTGGAGTTCAAAACTAAACATTAAGATCTATTCCCAAGTTTAGTTTAGTTTAGTTTAGAGATACAGCGCAGAAACAGGCCCTTCAGCCCACCAAGTCCGCACCGACTAGCGATCCCCGCACATTAACAGTATCCTACACACACCAGGGAAAATTTACACATACACCAACCCAATTAACTTACAAACCTGTATGTCTTTGGAGTGTGGGAAGTAACCGAAAATCTTGGAGAAAGCCCACACGGTCACGGGGGAACGTACAAACTCCGTACAGACAGTACCTGTAGTCGGGATCGAACCTGGGTCTCTGATGCTCCAAGCGTTGTAAGGCAGTAACTCTACCGCTTCACCACTGTGCCAAAGTGAAGACCAGATAAAACAAAGTTTTTGCTCCATCTCTGTATACATGACATTTGTAGAGCAATATCTACATCACTCAAGTAAATTAATTCATTTCACTGTTAATTATGGTCAAAGGTTGGTTATGACATTTGCCCTCATAATAATGACTGGACTCAGCAGTGTTTTGAGTTCGCCTCAGCTTGTCCAAAAGTCAATACAGATATAATGTTATTTTCCTTATTTTAATGCCATAACTGTTTTGAATCTGAGGAGCAGCCTCAGCCCTTTACTGTAACTGAGGTTGAGTTAACGCTGATGAATGCAGACAGAGGGCCGACTAAAACCAGTTTTTATTCACGGTATATGAATTGAGTGGAGAATTGGGCAGGAGGATGGGGGAAAGTGAAACTCTAAAATAGGGAGTAGAAAAAAATAGTTTGGGTTCTTTAATTAAAACATATGGAATTATTTCACATGTAGATATTAATTACTGTAGATATTTGAGGAATACATATTAGTATTTCAGAAATATTTGGTAAAGGAGGAAAGTTGATATGAGTGTACTCTGCTAGACTCCATAATACCCCTAGACCAAAAGAAGGGTTTGATGATATGATAATTTTAGTTGCCTTCATTATTGATTCTCAATGAATAGCATTGCAATTTTTATTGCTGGTCTACAGAACATTAATTTTTCTAGTTCTGGACATCCAGGAACCATTAATGAATTGTAGGGCAAATTATTTAATGGTTTTAATTTTTGGTTTGATGACAACTTTCCAATTTTCTGCAATCTATTATCCTGCATGAATTATTCTTACTGAAAATATAATCAGGATTGAGACAGTTTAGAAATAAAACATTATTTCATATCAATTTTTTTTAGAAAGAACATTTAAGATGTATATATTAATTTTGAACAGGCCAGATTAAGAAACATCAGAGCTCATAGGCAATTGCACATAAATACAAAATGGATGAATCAATTATCTCAGGCTTGTGACCCACAATGATCTTCATTCATTTGAGAAGTACAGACTATGTATACTTTAAAATCACATAACAGGGGGACTGGGATACTGCTGATAAATTTGCTGTAAATCATCTTCATTTCCCAAGTACATGAAAAATGAGATGGTAGACACAAAATGCTGGAGTAACTCAGCGGGACAGGCAGCATCTCTGGAGAGACGGAATGGGTGATGTTTCGGGTCGAGACTCTTTCTTCTGGTGATGTCAGTCATGTTGTTATATATGTAGCTGTGAGATGTAGGTTTACAGCCTGAAAGTAGTGACTAATGCAGAGAGGATTTGTTTTTGCAGCTGAAGTAGTCTAGGATGAAATAAATTGGTGAAAATTATTATTTTACCCACTTTTCTGGATGGGAAGTGAGAATAAATGAATTAAATGGGATTTGCTTTGATTGTTTCTGTACATACATTGTTGACTTTGATATAATGCCATTTAATAATGCATGTATTTTCTTGTCACACCAGTTTCTCAGTTCACATTCAAAAAGATTAGCAAAATGTCTATGAGGAATCATAAAAAATTCCAGTTTCTCCCAATTGGCCATGGTTACTCTAATTACCAGAGAGTCTGGTTACATTGTATAAATGGGATTTCTGCTTTGTAACAGCCTCTCAGAACTCCTCTGAACGTTCCTGAAATGACATTTGTGCCAAATCCCAAAGTATTCCATTGTTACACAGCTGAATAATGGAATTGTTTAATTAAATATTGGACAGGATCAGCACAATACTCATAAAATGCTTGAACTGTTGACAGGAGTATCAGAACAATGTGCATGAAAACAATACCTGAAAGAGACCTACAAATTCAAATAGCGATAAAAAAAACATTATTTTTAATCACACATGGGTATTCTATGCTTAACTGTGGTGGAGTGAGGCCATCCTGGTATTTAGGATGCATAAAAAAAGTATCCTCTAAAATCACCTAGATTCATGATGTGAAATCAAAGTGCTTAAGTATCAAATATTATTGTCATATTGTCATGCATACAACAATTCTCACATTGTTTTTATCCTTTAAAATATCAATTGACATCCATTCCACACTTAAAATTTTTAATAACTTGCTTTTGTTATTTAACATTTAATCCCATTGAATGACATTAAATCATTTAAATTCTACAAGCTACCAAACACTAATAGAAGTCATTGATAGCACTTAGAAAGGGAAAAATGTAGTGACGTTTCTGGACAAGGGTTCGACAATTGACCTAGAGACGGTTGCAAATCCCATCACTGTGATAAATCAATCAATCTGGAATAAAAAAAACTATAAAACAAATTAATATAAAATAAAATGTAAAAATATCTAACGCTAATGTCTGTAATATTGTGAGCAATTTTGGGCACCATATCTGAGGAAGGATGTGCTGGGTCCAGAGGAGGTTTACAAGAAAGATCCTAGGAATGAGTAGGTTAACATATGAAGAGCGTTTGTCGGAGGTTTACAAGAATGATCCCAGGAATGAGTAGGTTAACATATGTTGAGCGTTTGTCGGCACTGGGCCTGTACTTGCTGGAGTTTAGAAAATGAGGGGGGACCTCCTTGAAACATAAAGAATAGTGAAAGGCTTGAATAGAATGGATGTGGAGAGGATGTTTCCACTAGTGGGAGAGTCTAGGGCTGGAGGTCACTGCCTCAGAATTAAAGGACATTCTTTTAGGAAGGAGATGAAGATAAATGTATTTAGTCAGGGTGGTGAATCTGTGGAATTCTTTGCTACAGAAGGCTGTGGAGGCCAAGTCAATGGATATTTTTAAAGCAGAGATAGATAGATTTTTGATTAGTGCAGGTGTCAGAGGTTATGGGGAGAAGGCAGGAGAATGGGGTTAGGAGGGAGAAATAGATCAGCCATGATTTATTGGCGGAGTAGGCTTGAAGGGCTGAATGGCCAAATTTTATTCCTATCACTTTTGACCTTATGACCAACTGATTACTGTACAAGTGCAGATGGGTTATGAATATCTGTAATGAGTTGCTTAAACCTGATTTGATTTGTTTGTGACTGCATACATAGGGCAATCTGGTTTCAGATGCCCTTTTAATTGTTTGGGAATTCAATCAGTTTGTGGAACTTTTAGTGAAGAATGCAAAAACGGTGATATTGCCAGTGAAATCATCATCATGTCAATGAATAAATAACAAAAATATATATTTTAATTTGTAGGCTCTGATGTCTGTCTGATCTGCCTAACAACCTGAGACAGATTTGATTATTCCTACTCTTTTTTTTTCTCATTGTTAACCATTTCAAAATTGCTTGTACATTGCACTCAATTCTATGTTTAAGAAGGAACTGCAGATGCTGGAAAATCGAAGGTAGACAAAAGTGCTGGAGAAACTCAGCGGGTGCAGCAGCATCTATGGAGCGAAGGAAGTAGGCAACGTTTCGGGCCGAACACTTCTTCAGACTCAATTCTATGTTCTCCAACCTTGTTCATCATTTCTTATTGAAAGGTTTGAGTATCCATGTATAACATGCTGTAATATGAATTACTAGACTTTTGCAGGTGACTTTATTTATGTACTAATCCATCATCCTAACTTTGATAACTGAAGACATGTCACAGATCAATTAACAAGTAGATGGGCTGATCCTTGCATCCGCACAACTCTTCCTTCTCTGTCTTAGATCAGCTTTAATTTCCAACTCTTCCTGCCTCTGATGAAAGGTTGTTGACCTGACATGTTAACTTACCACAGGTGTTGCCTTGCCTTTGAGCACATCCAGCATTTTCTGTTTTGCTTCTCAATTTTTTTTAACTGTTTGTAAAGCACTTTGAGATATCTGAGTTCATACATGTTCTTTTTATATAAAGCAGGGCTTCAGTAAATAATCAAGTGTAGCCTTCCCAATGACCACTTGAGGATCTGCTACCAAGCTTGACTAACTGCTCAGTTCTCCCTGTGGTAATGAAAGTGACCCATGCATTCAAGATTCGTGGCACACAGCAATTTCAAACATCCGCTGGGGACCTCTCTTTGATGGCAGCAGTTACATGTCTCTGTCAGGTTGCTGACATACCTTTCTGATAAAAATGGGGAACTGAATATCTTTGGCATTAGAGCAAAGCAGCAATAAGATGGAGCCTTGTCATTTACACGGCTGCTAACTAGCCCAGATCATAATAGTTATATATGTGGAAGGTCACTCATCCATGTAGAAGGATTCAGGAAACTTCATTTGTCACTACTGCTACGGACTGGAGATTGATTCAATACATTACTTACTATTTATGTAAGAAATGAACCAGAGAAAATGGATTTATATTTTTTTAAATCGCACTTCCATACAACCATATCCAAACTTCACCATTCCATGTAATATATTTCAATCATTCAACAAACAGCAATTTTTCTGGAGATCAGCATTTTCACTTAATACATTCATGCTCATACTCACATTTCTTAGCTTATACGCGCATTCTGAAACTCATTTGAACGATTCAAAGTTCTTCGAGGAATCAACAGGAGTAGATGTTTGGAGGATGATCCCCCTAACTATTGGGTCTACATCTATTGGTCACAATATCAAAATTGCCTTCTCTTGCTCCTAATTCTTATATTCTCATGTTGTTGCAGCTATTTAGCAGCGGTGTGAAATCACAGGTATAGTTGCTGAAGTATAATAGTAAGATAAAAGAAGATTAGAACTACCAGATGACATTTATGAGGGCTGGGAGTGGAGGGCACGTAGTCCCTCATCGTAACTCCTCATAAAATAAAGATCAAACTTTAAACTGGAAGTTCTCGTTTAATCTTACTATTTTACTTCGGAGTCACGTGAGTGACTACATGAAGATTTCAAAGCTCTGTGATTTCATGCCACAGATTCAAATCAAATCAAATCAAATCAAATCAAAACATTTATTTGCCATTTGTGCTTACACACATAGGAACTCTTGTGCGGTTGTTCAGAGAGTCAAGTCAAGTCAAGTTAAAAAGACACACAGAAAGACACATAATCTATAAAAACATATACTTCTCTAGAAATAAAAAAAGAAAGTGCCTAAAACCCTATATAAAGGGGAAGTGAAGAGCATTGTAAATTATACAAACCCTATATAAAAGTGTCGATTGCATTGTAAATTGCAAAGGCCCAGGAGACAATATAATATGATATAATATGATATGTTATGAGGTGGGTCATGACATCAGTTCATTTTGTTTTGGCCAAGAGTCTCACTGTGGCAGGGAAGAAGCTCTTGAAAAAGCATGTACTGTTTGTGGCGATGCTGTCCGCTCGTCTGTGCCTGAGGTTGTATGTGCAATTTTTGTGTTTGAGCAGGGAGTGAGCTGGATGTAGTGTGCCTCTGATGATTCTCTCTGCTCTTTTTTGACAGCGCTGTGTGTAGATTGTTTCCATGGAGGGAAGTTCCGTTCTGATAATCCTCTCTGCAGTATTTATGACTCTTTGCAGAGCTTTCCTCTCTGTCTGTGTGGTGTTTCCATACCACACCGTGATGCCTGTGGTGAGGATGCTCTCTATCAGTCCTTTGTAGACCTGGGTGAGAGGGCGACAGTGCAGACCAGCTTTTCTGAGCAGCCTGATGAAGTACAATCTCTGCTGGGCTTTTTTCACTGTTGCAGCAGTGTTCAAAGTCCAGTTCAGATCTGATGTTACTTGTAATCCCAAATCCCGGCCTCTCACTGCATTGATTGACTCAACATAATTAAAATAATCAATAATGCATCAACCATAACATTGCTTTAATGAATTAACGGTTTATTTACAAAGAAAACAATAGTAACCCCTCTATCCCAGGGGAAAACTATATAACTGAACTTAAAACAAAATCGGCAAAAAACCCCAGCCTTGTAATTGGCTTATGATAAAACCTTTGGAACATTAGTTCACTGGACCATCACTGGCCGCGAGGATATGGTCTATATGAACGTCCATCACCCTGGCCGCTGAAGTTGATGCCACCCTGGTGGAATGAGATTTTAAATTATCAGTGTCAATCCCAGCGCTTACCAGAACCTGCTTTAGCCACCTTGAGATAGTTTGCACCGACACCTTACTGTGCATTTTTTTGTGGCTTATGAACAATGCTGACTCTGTTCCCCTCAAAGTTCTGGTAACCTCAATGAAAAGATAATCTTACACCCTATCGCCCCTATTCTATTCTGCTTGAGCAGATCATAAACATAAAAAATGATGGCATCTTTTGATACCTCCATGCTGTTTAGCCGCAACATCCGTAATGTCTGCACACGTTGGGCTGATACCAACGCCATCTGCATGACCACCTTTATGGTGAGTTTGGCTAGAGATAGGACTGTGACAGGAGCCCACTGGCGAAGCAGCATTAGAACTTCGCTCACATTCTAGATAACCGAATACCTGGGCTTGGGAGGTTTGGAATTAAAAACTCCCTTCATGAATCTAGAGACTAACGGATGTGTCCCCACTGCATGTAATTCTGACACCATGGGTAAATATGAAAGAGCACTTCTGGCTGTGTTGATCACACTATAGCTTAACTTTTGATCGAAATAGAGAGTTGACAAAAACTCTAGCACATCTGGGATGCCTGCATTTTGATATGAAATATTCTGCCGTAAACAGAACACCTCCCACTTTCTTATCGAAGAGATGTACTGCTTTTGGGTACTATCCTTCCAGGCCGCAGTGATAACATCCATGGTGCGCTCGCATAGTCCTCTCCCCAGGTATGGTCTCCTTAGAATCTGCAAATTAACAGATCAATACGATCATGTAAAGGATGCTGATTGCCAGTTACAGGATTCACCAGTAGGTTTTTGTGTTTGGGAACAATCATGTGAGGCTCAGTAGCCATCTCCAAAACATGAGCATACCATGGCTGAGTACGCCAGTCGGGTACCACCAATACTCCTGAAGCGGAGTCCTGCTTGATTTTTTTGCAGGCATCGACTGACGAGACAGAATGGAGGAAATACATATATAAACATTCCACCCATTTAAAACAAGACTGATACCCAAAGCAGAATGGATTATCTTCGGTATAACGGAAGATGGTCCAGAACTAAATGTGTTTCAAAAGAAACTAATGGACTATGGGTTAATAACTGGAAAAAAGCTAATTCTAAAATTTTGGAAGAAGGCTCCAATACCAACTATAAATATGTGGATTTCAAATATGTTTGAAACATTACACCTAGAAGAGATAAGACTCCTCCTAGCAGGTAAACCAGATCACTTCCACCTGACGTGGTCTGCATTTATAGAATTATTACAAACATAGGGTGCAAAAGTACTTAAAAAAAAAAAAAATTGAGGTCAGGTAAGGGGGGATGATAGTTGAAGAGTTGGTATGTCCCATTTACGTAATGCTCATAAAAATATTTGCTTCTCCATTTTTCCTCTTTCTCTTTCTCTTTCTCTCCTAGGGTCTATTTCTTAACTCTTTTTCTTTTGTTTTTAATTTTGCTCTTATAGGGTCTTCGTCCTTTTTTGTTGTCACATTTCCTACACTTTCACTTTTTCCTTCACTTTCTTCTTTCTTTCAATCTTTTCCTTTTCTAGTGTAAAAAATAAATGGAGTACATTAATTGTAAGAAGATATAAATGACGAGTACTAATGTATGTGGTTGTAATGTAATGTACTTCTAATAAATAAAAATTAAAAAAAATAATAATAATAATAAATAAATAAATAAATAAATAAACATTCCACCCCAGTTCAGCGAGAACGCATCAACCGCTGCTGCCCCAGGATCTGGTTCCCATGAAACATATTTAGGCAACTGATGGTTAAGTCTGGATGCAAACAAATCGATATCTGGTATCCCAAAGCGAACAACAAAATTTTCAAATATATCATGATACAACATCCATTCTATGTTGTCATTGAATTGTCGTGACCTTGTGTCTGCGACTATGTTGAATCTACCAGGTAAATGGATTGCTGAAATCCAAATGTTTCTGTCAATACACCAGCTCCAGATCTGATTAGCCAACCTATCACAAGCTTTCGACTTGACTCCACCCATATGATTCATATATGTTACTGCAGTAGTGTTGTCAATTTGAACCTGCACATGCACCTGACTTTTGGTAAAACAATAAGCTTTAAGCCCATAAAATGTTCCCAGAAGCTCTAAATAATTGATCCCTCGCAATTGCAGAAGGGATGCTTCATCACTATTCCATCTGCCTCCACAGCTGGAACCCATATCAGTAGCACCCCAACCTAGGCCACTGACATCAGTCTGTAAAACCATAGAAGGTGGGTCAACCAAAACCTTCCTGGAGCGAGTTACAACAGTCATATTCCACCATTGTATCTCAGAAATGGCTTCTGTTGGCAACTTCATAGGCCTGTCAAAATGGCCTGCATGTGCTCTCAATGCTTGTTCTTTTGCTCGTTGTAATTGTTGATAACGCAGAGGCCCAAACTGCACTGCTGGAAAAGCAGCCACCAGCTTGCCAATCAACTTTGCCAGCTGTCTAATTGAGGGTAGATGTTCTTCAACAAGCTTAACATTCTTCAATTAACTGCTGCCTTTTATCACTCGGCATAGTCACTAACATGTGATCTGAGTTAATGGTGAAGCCCAAATAATCAATAACTTTAACTGGTGTTTATCTGGATGGATAATGAACCCCAACTGCTCAAAAGTGATTTTAACAACTGAGACAGATGATTCAGCTGCCTCCCGAGTGTTCCCTACAATAAAAATATCATCCATATAATAATAATAATAATAGATTTTATTTATATAGCACTTTTCAGGATAGGCCATTACCGCATGACCTTGAGTTCTGAGTAAGCCAAGAATTGGCTTCAACAATTTGGTAAAAAATCTTGGAGCTGAGGTTAACCCATTAGGCAGTGCTTTGAATTGCCACAATTGCCTCATCCAGCTAAATTTCAAATATCTCCTATCATCACAATGAACAGACACTGAATAATAAGCATCCTTGAGATCTATGCTTGCCATAAAACACCCTTTGGAAACCAGATGTTTAGCAGTAGAAAAAGTTTCCATTTTGAAATGTCTATACTGCACAAAAGGGTTCAGGCTCTTCAGGTCCAGAATGATTCTACATCCCCCATCCTTTTTAGACCTAGGAAAAATACTTGACACAAACTGATGGGATTGACAAACCAACTTCTCAATAACCCATTTTTGCACAATATCTCAAGCTCTGCCTGTATCTGTATATTCTCTTCTTGTGAAAACACAAGTGTCTGACGTGGGACATGCTGAGTGGGCGGACACACAGTAGGGTAGAATTCAATTTGAAACCCCTCTATACTGCCCAAAACCAATGGATCTGATGTTATCTCCTGCCATTCTTTGAGAAGCAAGTGTAACCTGCCCCCAACTTAAACATCTTCCCCACCTAATTTATTTCCTTCAGAAGCAAAGTCTCTTACCTGCACATTTCCTGACTGAGCTTGTTGCCCCCGGCCCCTCGTAGGGAAATTCACCTTTGTCTTTGTGCCTGTGGCAGGATACCAGGTTCGTGTGTTGGAGAATGAACGACTCGTCCATTCACCAGTCCCTGTGATAGCACCCCGTCGATAGGGGAAAAACCTTTTGCCCATTCTGCTGGTTGTTGGCACTTTAATGAGGCCCACAGTTTTTGCCTCTTCATCCAGTTCTTTGACTCGCTTTGCGAGGTCCTCCCCAAACAACAGATTCGGTAACTGAACATTATTAGGTTTGCAGAGTGCTGCAAATTTTGGGTGAATGGCGGGGCATATGGCACTCTTTCTAAGGCAGTTCATTTCAAAATGTGCACTGCACAAAAGCCCCAGAGCATCCTGGTGAACTTCAGTCATGTGCCCCTCTTCCACCATTCTGGCGAACGCAGTGATACCTGCTGCTAGCAATTTGAGCACCCTCTGGAGCTTCAATTCTTGTGCTCTCACTGCAACCCCCATTTGGCCCCATATAACATGGTTGACCACCGGCACCTTCAACAACCCACAGTTAACCGGGGTTTCGTATTTTTTAGCCGTATCGTCCGTAGTCAGCTCCTGGAGCTGATGGGAGAGCATATAATTAATTGTAGTAGCCAATTCTTCCCACAATGGCTCCCCTGCTTCTTTGGGGATTGCGAATTTAGCAGCCAAATTAGGTACAATGACCTCTTGCCCTTCACCCTTTGGGCTATGTACAGCCATTACCTCGGCATCAGCATAATCCTGACCCGACACACCCTCCTCCTCCATGAAGGGGCGATTATGCAGCCCTACTCCTGGCGCTGCTGGCACAGGCTCTCCAACAGCCTGGCGAGAACGCCACTCCTCCTCCCGGAATGAGTCCTTCTCAAGCAACCTCTCCATCAGGTGCTCTATTTGTGAGAGCAGTGAGCAAACGGACTCTCCTGGAGGTGAAACCTCCTGGCCCAACTCTGGGCCTATAGGCCTGGCAGACTTGAATGTGGCCTTACGCCCTACCGGCGTGGCATCGCTGCTCCCAGGCAGCGAGTGCAGTTGCAAGCCCCCCTGCTTGCGACAAAGTCGGTGAAATAGGCGGGCCCTCGGTAACCGCACTCCCACGGTCCTCCACACTTTTCGCCATGAGTCGCCTCGCCTTCACCTTACTTGCTTTCTGCATCGCCGAACTCAAAAAACAACCACCGATACAGAAAGCGACCTCAAGACTATGTTTTCCACTTACCTCGAGGTGTTTTAAACTTACCCGCTGGAGGAGCTCTGCTGCTCCAACCGGCCGCCTGCACCAATGCGTCTGACGTAATGACGCACGTGCGGCTGAACGGGGTTCTTCACGTAGTCACTCACGTGACTCCGAAGTAAAATCATGACATTTATTGCAAAAGCCTCCCTGTGACTATATTCTACAATATAATCTGTTTTAGCATATACTAATTGTCCTTCAGTTCAAATATTTATGTGTCCAAGCATGTCCCTCTTATTTATCCATTCCTATCATCATACCCTATTTTGTGTGTTTCATCTTTCAGGTGGACAATGACTATGACCCAGCCAGATTCTGGCTGAGCACCAAGACAGAACCATTCACTTGGTCAGATAATGGCAGACACCACCATCTGTAGATACAGCCATCTGGCCCCTAGTGCCTGCTCTGTCATTCAATAAGATCATATCTGATCTTCTACCTCAAATAAAATTTTATTGTCCTATCCTGATATTCCTCACATCCTTTAATATCCAGAAATTTCCTGATCTCTGCTTTGTACAAGTTTAGTTTCATTTTGAGATACAGCGTGGAGACAGGCCCTTCGGCATTCCGAGTCCACACCGACCAGCGATCACCCCATACACTAGCACTATCCTACACACTAGAAACAATTTACAGAAGCCAATTAAACTACAAAGCTGCACGAATTTTGGAATGTGGGAGGAAACCCGGAGGAAACCCACATGGTCACAGGGACAACATGCAAACCCCATAGATATAGCACCCATAGTCAAGATTGAACCTGGGTCTCAGCTACTGTAAGGCAACAACTCCACCGCTGTGCAACAAAGGCAATGATGGAAACTCCATGACCCTCTCAGTCAGTGAATTGGAAAGATTCACCACCATTTGAATGAAGAAATATCATCTAATTTCAGTCCTAAATGAGGTGCCCCAAATTTAAAATTCAGCAATAAAGGAACTATGCAATATTTTCAGGTGTGCATGGTGCTCTTGAAGCTGAAGCTGATGGTATTTCCATGCACCTGCCACCTGTATCCTTCACAGAGTTATGAAATGCTATCAAAGTAGCATTACTGAGCAACTGCATCACATTTGTAAATGATACACATTGCAACTACATTGTGTCGATGATAGACGGTGATTTATGGAGTGCGAAGCAAATGGTCTGTGTTGTCCTGGACAGTGAAAAGTGCATTAACTTTTATTGAAATTCCACACATAAAAACAAATTTTAAATATTTATTCTACCTCTTACTCGTGTAATGCAGTTTGTAGGTAAAGCATCTGAGAAAACAGAAATTCAATCCCTTGTCATAGGACATCAGCCTGTGATGTGCTGTGGTAACTGCATACATTGTATGTCCAGTCCACATATATTTCTTGCTATAAGTGACCCTTGAGAATGTAGCTGATGAGGAATTTAACTATTGTAATGCCGTTTAATGTTGGATGACTCACTCATTGGAGGTGGCGCGAATGTTGATTACAGTTTCAGTTTAGTTTATTGTCACAGAGGTACATTGTCATTGGATTCTCCTGTGATCCTCCTGCACCTACCTCTCTCTTTCCTCTTAACCCTTCTTCTCTTACACATTCTCCTTCTCATGTTGTACAGTTGTCAGCATGTGCTGCACATGCATGGTTATTGTATACATCTTGTTAAGAGACGGCAAAGTGAACACTCTTTCTTTAAGCTTAATGGAGAGTCCTTCATGGAAATTGAGGCACCAAGATCTTTGCTTGAGCAATCCATTTATAGTCTTTGGTTATTTCTAATGGTTACATCCTTTTTTATGTAGAGGTGTTACACTTTTCTACTTGGAGCCCTGACCACAATTGAATGCTAAAGGGGCTGTCCCACTTGGGCGACCTAATTGGCGAGTTTAGAACAGTTTGAAAAAATGACATGTTGAAGACCTCCTTCGACTATGTTGAAGACCAGCTTCGACTAGCTACGACTAACTTCGGGAAAATTGGACACCAAATAGTGGAGAGTGAAGACGACCTCCTTCGATCTCCTTCGACCTCCCTTCGACTATGATGAAGACTATCTACGACTACCTTTGACTACCTTCGACCACCCTCGATTACCTACGACTAACATGACTTTTTAACTTATTGAAAAAAATGCTGCGACCTAGCTGAGGCCTCGAGTACGTGGAGACCACTCTCGAGCATGAAGGAAAGTTACGAAGACCTCCTACAACCTCGTGTCAACCATGCTGCGAGTATGAGTCGAGGGCAAACTCGCCAGGACTCGTGGATTAGATCGCCCAAGTGGGACAGGCCCTTAAGTGTTTAAGAGCTTGTGCTTCCCCCACAGTTGACACTCATTGATCTGGCTTGAAATATTGAGGGGGAGGGGGTTCAAATGCAGCATTGTGAGAGTATGATCATAAGATTGTAAGTGATAGGAGTAGAATTAGGCCATTTGGCCCATCAAGTCTACTCCGCCATTCAATCATGGCTAATCTATCTCTCCTAACCGTATTCTCCTGTCTTCTCCCCATAACCTCTGACACCCATATGCAAGCTTTACATTTGTTTTTTGTATATTTGTGTATAGCATACAAATCTTGTACAATTTGGGAGTTTTAAATATCTAGGTTATTTGGGTAGATCCTGTATTTCCATGGGTACAATACATCAACCCCCTTCCTCTGCCATCATACAGAATCCTGCCATGACCACAAAACATGTATCATGCATTTTCCTCCTCTTGGGGAAAGAATGAATTTAGTCCTTAAGTGGAAAGCCTAGTTCTGCGAATTGGAATACTTCACTGATATCTGTGACTCCACCTTGCAAGAAGACGGATATGGGAAAAAAACATTGGGGCAATCCTTCCTTCACAGCAACAGGAAAATACACCAGGCATTGCAATGTATCTACATTGTTGTCAGCAGAATGTGACAAATCTCTCTGACAAAGATCAATGGTGAGCTTTTTCATTTACAATAATGTTCCTCAGAAATGCATGCAAAATAGTACCAAAACTATCACGAGGGGTGGCACAGTAGTGCAGCTGGTAGAGCTGCCACCTCACAATGGCAGAGACTTGAGTTCGATCCTGACCTCAGGTGCTGTCTGTGTGGATCTTGCATGTTCTCTCTGTGACTACATGAGTTTCCTTTGGGTGCTCCAGTTTCCTACCACATTCCCATAGACATGCGGGGCTGTAGGTTAATTGGTCTCTAATTTGCACCAAGTGTGCAGCAAGTGGACAAGAAAGTAGGATAATATGGAACCGGTGTTATGGGTGATCAATGGTTAACATGAACTCATTGGGCCAAAGGCCCATTTCCATACTGCTACAATCTAGTTTTGCACTGTGGAATGGGTTGGAGGGAGCGGATTTCAAATCTGTTTTGTAAAGATCAATTTCATCAACCATCTATTCCGCACACTTACACTATGCACATACAGTAAGATACACGAGTCATGTGATTTCACACTAATTTCCAGTTGATTATCATGAGTCACGCTAGAAATGTGTACTCACAACTTACGATCAAATTGATATACCTTGTACCTTGTGGTCATCACTCCCGAAGAGTCCACCAGGGACTATACTGGAAGTTGACGAGAGTGGGTCTGGTCTAGCGGGGGCTGTGCAGTCTGTGGGCCTGGATGGAGGTCTTGAAGGTTGTGTAGGTGGGGATGTCAACAGAGGATTGTGGGCGGGCATTCCATAGGGAAATTGCTTCAGGGAACAATGACTGGATGTTGGGAGTAGATGTGTGTTGTTGAACTACAAATTGCATGTTGTGGCTTCTTCTGGATTTGTTGTTTTCTCTTTGGCGTATAAGTCAGTTTTGAGGTAGATGTCCTGGTTGATGATCTTGTGAAGGGTAGTCAGTCTGAGCATCTGGCTTCTGGTTTCAAGGGAGTCCCAGTTTAAGTCGGTGAGAATTTTGGTTACACTGGATTGTTGTCTGAAGTCGCCGCACACAAACCGGGCTGCTCTTCGTTAAACATTTTGAAAAACATCTTCCTTTTTCTTGGTACCGGGGTTCCAAGCAGTGGAGGTGTACTCCAAGTGTGGTTGGACTATGGTTTGGTACAATTTTTTTTTGACAGTTTTAGAACAACGGTGGAAGTTTCTCTGGACGAAGTTGAGCATCTTCGTGGCTTTGTTTGCAGCAGAATGTGACTGCTTATCCCACTTCAGGTTGTTTTGTATAAAGACACCAAGATATTTGTCTTCAGTGACTTCCTGTAAGGTTTCGCCAAGCATAGAATACTTTGCCGATCCTGGTTTACGTTTCCTGGACACCCCCATCGCTTTACATTTCGATGCATTATACACTTTACATTTTAATGATATATGTTGACCCTATTTCGTCTTAGGGTATTACTGACCTACTGATCAAAGGGACTCTAAGGTAGGGTTTAGTGCAACCCCCGGGTTACTTAACTATGCATGCACATTGTTGACTTCTAATAACTTCATATTTAATCTACTGTTCCAACTAATCATTTTGTGGATTAAGTACAAAGCTCACAGCCTGGATTTAAATACAACCTGCATGAAATGTAGGTAGCCAACTTCACTTTAATAGGGTTACAGTCTTCACTGAGTTTCAAACTGGTTCCTCCTCCTCTTGTGATGGTTGTTCCTAGGAATTGTCCCTTTGGAATGCTGAAAGAGGAGGGGAGAGGAAGATTAGTCTGGTAGTGGAATCTGCTGAAAGTGCTGTGACTTGCAAAGTATGATATGTTAAATGCATAAAATGGTTAGTGGTTAGGGAAGGACTAGAAGACTAACCTTTCTCTTGCTAGGAAGAGAGGTGTGAGAAGGGAAGTGTGGGAAATGGATATGGTGCAAATGAGGACGTCAACAATGGTAGAGAAGAAACCGTTGCAAGAAAAAAAGGAAGTTATCTCAGAGACGGTTAGGTGCAAGGGCAAATCATCAATCACATTTGATGAAGATGGAAAATCTAGGAAAATGAACTGAAATCTTTTCAGGAGGCAGGGTGAGAAGAATTACAGGAGAGTGCCATGGGAGTCAATGGACATAATAGATATTGGTTTTCTAATGCATTCCTGAGACAGAGGAATCCAGAAGAGCAAGGGAAGAGTCAAAGATAGATCTTGAGAAAGTGAGAATGTAGGAATTGACTACAAAAGTAAGGAAGCAGCACTAATCCATTTATCATTTACCCATCCTACACCAAGATGGTCGAAGAGCTCTACTTCTTGTATGAACAAAGGACCACCAGTGCCCCATCAATTGGTCCTATGCTGGGCTGAATTAATTCTCACATTGAATAAATTCTCTCCAAACTACAAACTCCAATCACTTTCTGTAGTTCAAAGGTGTTACTATGGGAACTTAATGGGCCCAAATTGCAGGATATGTGGAAGCGTGCAGTTCATGAAAGAAGTCCGACAGAAAATGTTGCAAACACCCAGCAGATCAGGCAGAGGGAAACAAAGTTTACATTATAGGTCAAGAATCTGGAGCGTTTAATTGTCATATGTACTAACAATGGAACAATGACATTCTTACTTGCTATTGCTTAACCGGCCCATAAATGTAATAATACATAGATAAATATATAAAATAAATTAATAATCATTATACTAAGTAACAATAATATTACAAACTAAAGTCCATTGTGCAACCAAAGCCAAACATAGAAAATCATAGTGCTGAGGTTGGTGTTGTGTAGTGTTTAAGAGCGTGATGGTTGCTGAGAGGAAGCTGTTCTTGAACTTGATAGTCCCGGTTTTCAGCCTTCCGTACCCTCTTCCCAATGGTAGGAGCAAAGTAAGAGTGTGGCCATTGTTGGTGTGGGTGTTTGATGATAATGGTTGTCTTTTCAATGGTGTAGAGTTTATTATCTGTGGAGGTCACTACTTGTGATGGATCATTGAATTAGGAAAGTAAATCAAATGTGTTTTAAGTCACGGAGAGATGGAGGTGAATGGTTGGCCAAAAGGAATGTCTCTGTTCGGGTGAAACAAGGTTTGCAATGTGGAAAGATTGCAGAGGTATTAATATCAATCCTATGCAGTCTCTCTCCTTCAACTCTTCCAGATCCTCCTTTGATTTTCAATAGGAGATATATCCTTAGTATCAAATCTATCATCTAATTATTTGATTTACATTCCATAGTTGATCACTGAAATATATGTGAGCAGCTGGATAGGTATTGAGGTCAAGGATCAATTATAATATTATTCAGTGTCAGAGGGTTTTATAACTTACTCCTTTTTCTCATGTTATATTCCATATATAAATGAATTATGACAAATTGTTTGGCAGTTTGCAATTTTGTGGAAATTTACTCACCAAAGCACATTAATCAAATAAAACTATTTACTAGTTTATTAGGTTGAGGAGCTGTGAATTCTTAATTGTAGCTTTCAATACTACATAAATACAATCTACGGCAGCCTGTACCTGAAGGAATCATGCTCAACAATGAAACTGTCTTCATTCTCTTTGTAGTGCAGGGTCCACTGAGAAAGTGATAAATTGGGTTGCTCATGTCAGCAGAGCATCCATAACCATTCTTAATATAGTGGCTTACAGATGGATGACTGATGCTCAGTAGACAGTTTCGAAGGACCTCGTTAAATAACATTCAAGGCTGTGGTCACTTTCACAGTCTCTGGTAAAGCTGTATTTGTTAACCAGTCACTTGCTTAGCTCCACAACAGGGAAAACAAATGTTTCTAAACAATTGCCCGTAAATCCTGTTGAATGGGCAACATTGGGTCATTCATTGATGTCTTCCATGGCATCTCCTTCCTTTTCCATGACTGCCTCCTCCCTAAAGTTATAACTTCACTTTAATAACATCAAAATGTGTTTATTTCTATATGTGAATCAATTATATTCCCCCAAATTATAATTTTCCTCACTTCAAATTCTTGCAGTATTATTAAGTAATTGCAGTTCCAGTATTCCAGATATTGTGGTCTCTACGCATGTGGATTACATGATGGTTTTTACCACATTGTGTTTATTGTTTCCAAGAGGTAATACAGGCACACTTTGGGAATACTTTTCTCACATTCATATTAAACAAATGGAAGCCACTTCTCTTTCTACAACTGATGCTGCTAGTCTTCCACCATGAATTGTTGACTACCTCCCAGATCTGACTGGGAGGCAATCAGGTCACTATGCCACCAACTATACTACATTGCTGCAGTTTCTGCTCCCATTAGCCTACCAATTTATCTTTGGGAGTTGTCTCTCAGAATCAACGATGATAGTTGTAACTTATGTCTTGGTTTCTTTGTAGCTCTATTGAAGCAAGTTCGGACGTCTAAGGCCCAATACGAGGGGAGCAACTGGCTGACGGGTGCAAGTCATATATTATGTACCCTTTGGCAGGTCCATAGGGCTTAGTTTCTGCAGTATTTCTGCACGAGTTTAAATTAAACGTGGGAACTGTAACCATACTTGTGTTTCAATTTAAATAGCAATGATAGAAGAGTTGAAAAGGGGAGATGCAACGAGATCTGGGTGTCATGGTACACCAGTCATTGAAAGTAGGCATGCAGGTGCAGCAGGCAGTGAAGAAAGCGAATGGTATGTTAGCATTCATAGCAAAAGGATTTGAGTATAAGTGCAGGGAGATTCTACTGCAGTTGTACAGGGTCTTGGTGAGGCCACACCTGGAGTATTGCGTACAGTTTTGGTCACCAAATCTGAGGAAAGACATTCTTGTCATAGAGGGAGTACAGAGAAGGTTCACCCGACTGATTCCTGGGATGGCAGGACTTTCATTTGAAGAAAGACTGGATAGACTTGGCTTGTACTCGCTAGAATTTAGAAGATTAAAGGGGAACTTATAGAAACTTACAAGATTCTTAAGGGGTTGGACAGGCTAGATACAGGAAGATTGTTCCCGATGTTGGGGAAGTCCAGAACAAGGGGTCACAGTTTAAGGATAAGGGGGAAGTCTTTTAGGACCGAGATGAGAAAATCATTTTTCACACAGAGAGTGGTGAATCTGTGGAATTCTCTGCCACAGAAGGTAGTTGAGGCCAGTTCATTGGCTATATTTAAGAGGGAGTTAGATGTGGCCCTTGTGGCTAAAGGGATCAGGGGGTATGGAGAGAAGGCAGGTACAGGATACTGAGTTGGATGATCAGCCATGATCATATTGAATGGCGGTGCAGGCTCGAAGGGCCGAATGGCCTACGCCTGCACCTATTTTCTATGTTTCTATGTTTCTATGAAATATCATTTGTAAAGATGAACAGAGCACTGGGATTGGGGTTTGTAAAAGCAGCAAGCATCTCATTAATATCATTTATATCTCATTAATATCAGTAATATCATTATTACAAATCCTTTTTTAAGGAGGCACTTAAGCCTTCCTTTGGCCCAGATATTGGTTGCTGTATAAATACCACACACATACTTAGTTTAGAAGGATGAGGGGGAGGTCTCATTGAAACCTACCAAATAATGAAAAGCATATATAGAGTGGACGCGGAAATAATGTTTACTGTAATGGGAGAGTCAAGAACCAGAGGGTACAACCTCAGGATGAAAGGACGTGCCTTTAGAATGGAGATGAGGAAGAATGTCTTTAGGAATGCAATACATTGCCACAGATGGCGGTGGAGGACAAGTTTTGTGGTATTTTTAAAGTGGAGATTGATAGATTCTTTATTAGTAATGGCACCATAGGTTACGGGGAGAAGGCAAGAGAATGGAGTTGAGAGAAAAAAATAGATCAGCCATGATCAAATGGCGGAGTAGACTCGATGGGTTGGGTGGCCTAATTCTGCTACTCTGTCTTATGGTCTTATGATCTTCATACGTTCAACGGTGAAAAATCTTTTTCCCTGCCTAACTAGGCTACCTTGAGACCGAAGTCAGGAATGATAACTCAACCATATATGGGTCAGGATCTAATTTTACAAAGTCTTGTTGAATTTATTTTAATGGGGTGTAAACAGAACTAGCTATCATCAAACAAAACAAGAACAACTCTGAGAATGTTCATGCCATGTCTGTGGAGAGAAAGGAGTTAATGGTTCATATTAGACTTATGAGGCCAATTGTTGGTATGAGAGGGTTGACCTATCAAGCGTGGACAAAGTAAGTAGATGTACATTGTTTGCAGTTTAGAAGAATGTGAGGTGATTTTATCAAGGTCCTTTGGGGACATGACATGGTGGATGTCACGATGTTTCCAAGACTGGGAGGATCACAAATGAGATGAAATGCTTACAATGCTTCAGGGTGGTCATTTAAAATTGACGTGTGTAGTGACTATTTCTCACAGAGAGCAATGAATCTCTGGAATTCTCTACTCTAGAGTGCAAGGGATCATTGAGGTGTTTAAGAGGAAGTGATTAACATTTTGAAACATCAGGGAATTAAATCTTAGGATTTAAGAGATATGAGGTGAGACCTGAGACAGATCAGCCTTAATCATGTTGAATGGCAGTGCAGGCTTGAGGTTGTCTACTCCTTATGCTCTTAGGAATAGTATTTCACCAGCATTCTGTTTCTCTTTCCACAAATGCTTCCTAACCTTTTCAGTGATGCCAGTATTTTCTGGTTGATTTCCAAATTCTTGCATTTTACTCTTTAACTATTGAATTCACCAATTGTGAACCAACAAATAGTGTCATTAATGTTTTAGATGGATAGCAGTCCAATTCATAACCATTCACACTTAGTTGGATAATACAAGCCGAGCATTAACACTAGCTAATTATTGTTTCCAGTTGTCAACTTTTATTTTTTATTTTTTTCAGCTCACAAAAGCCTCTTTTCCAGGTCCTCATTACCAATTCTTAATGTATCTTTTACATGTTTTTGAAAATTAGTTTTTGAAATTATGCATGAATCTGTATTGAAAGATTTAGTGTATTTATGTAAAAATTGTTTCAGATGAAACTAAGAGCAAATTATATGTTGATTTGTGCTAATTTGCAAAATGATGCATTAAAGAAAATGCTTTGATAATATAATATTTATTTTTAGTTTAATGTCATCTTTAGATTGCATGTCAATTCCCTCCAGTTTGTCAACAACATGCTGAAATTAGTGCCTTTAGTGACACCAGGATGTCATTGAGAAAGATCTATTCTTTAGAACAATAATATTCAGCATAGTTGGTTCACTGCAGTAGAAATCAGCTTACATTTTCCATCTGGTTTGACTTTTAATTTACTTTGTGAAAATATTGCAAGGAATTTCCTGCTGATGAAATTGTTTTTGTTGATAGGAATTATCAAGTGCAGCGAGAAAATGCAATATCATCAACTCATTTGCCTGCTCTTCTTCGGATGCACAACATGTTTCGCCTTTTTTATAGTGCTTGACCTTTTTTGTTACAATGTGTGATAACTTCATTATTCATTTAAATCTGACAGAATAAATGATAATTGCAAAGCAGTAATTGTTTTAATTATGTAGGCAATGGGCTAATCACCCATTACTTCAAATTGACTTGAAAACTTCCTGGTACTCATCGACTAGGAATGCTTATCTCAAAGTTGCGCATGTTCAGTGACATTTTTTGCCATCCAATTGCAAAACATTGGTGATGTGCAAATAAATTGGGTGTTGTAAACACTAATCACATCAAACACAAATGTAGTGAGAAAAACAGAGTTAACGCTTCAGTTCAACGTCTTTGTATCAGGACTGGGTAAATCAGTGCTTCATCTGTTTTATCCCATACACAGTTGCTGCCTGACCTGCTGTGTTTCCAGCATTTTGTGCTTTTATTTCAGATTTCCAATATGTGTGATGGTTCAATTTTATAAACAGTGGGTATTTTTTTTCCATCCTCTTCTGATAATGGATTTAATGAAAAGGGATACTGGAAAACTCAGATGGCTTTTGATGGGAGCAGTCTGCATCTGCCAAGATGCAACTATTAGTACCTATTGTCTTTGGTGAAACTGTTGGGTAAGTAGAGTGCATTTGCAGACTCAGAAAGGCTAGCTAAACAATATTATATTTTACAACTTTTGCCGTGGAAGAGAATTACTAGATGATCCTTGAAATATAAATACTAGATGAAGGAAATCTGCTTGCTGCACCATCCATTAACATTATGGATGATCTCCTAATTTTAGTCCTAAATGGTCTATCCCTTATTCTCAAATACTGCTCCTTGATCCTTAGTCCTTCAAACAGGGGTTATATCCTCTCCGCATCTGGCCTGCCTAGCACTTTAAAAATTTAGCAACTTTTTTAAAAATCGCTCTTTCTTCTAAGCTCAAAAGAATATAGTCGCCTCATTCTCTCCTCATCCAGTTAAAGTACCATCTCTAGATCCAGTCTAATGAAGCTTCAATACATTCACTACAATGAGGTCCTTTCTTAGGTAAGGAGACCAAAACTGTGCACAAGACTTCATTATCTCTGGAATCAAACACTCTCATAATAACTAATGTACCACTTGCCTTCTAATCACTTGCCTCACCCACAGGGTGCCATTCAG
Source organism: Malacoraja senta (assembly GCA_038087875.1). Taxonomy (NCBI): domain Eukaryota; kingdom Metazoa; phylum Chordata; class Chondrichthyes; order Rajiformes; family Rajidae; genus Malacoraja; species Malacoraja senta. The sequence continues at coordinate 44,051 of JAXLNO010005827.1, forward strand.
TGACTTATTACAAGCACATCTTGGTCACTTCAAATGCACAATCTATCACAGTTTTACAAATACTCCACTTTTCCATTATGTTTCCATAGTAGATAACTTTGCATTTTCTACATGAAATTCCTTTTGCCGTATTCATTCACTCGGCATTTCCATATCCCCTTGAAACTAGTTAACGTTATCTTCTGCACTCACAATCCCATCTTGCATAATATCATTAGCAAACAGGGAAATATGGTATTTTGTCTCCTCAGCAAATCGCAAAGGAATCGCAAGGGAACAAATCAGTCCCTATGCTACCCCACTGGTCACAACCTGCCGACTTGAGAAGGATTCCTTTGTTCACACGGTTTAGCATTCTGCCCAATAACCATTCTCAATTCATGTCCGTACACTGCATACAATTCCACATTCACTTTTGCGAGACTTTACCTACTTACACCACATCCACTAGCTGCCCCCATCTATTTTACTAGTTGCATCCTTAAAGAACCCTAATGGATTAGTCAAACATGATTTTCCATTAAAAAAAATCGACATTTGCTCTCTTCAATTGCATTGGGTTTTTTAAAGGTGTTCTGTTATTACATCCGTCATTGTAGGTTTCGGCTGACATTAGGTGGTTCCCCAACTCACTCCCTCCATTCTTATATCATGTGGCTTACTTTGCCACACAGGTACAATACCAGAATCTAGAGAATTGCAGAAGATGATAACTAGTCCATCCACTATCTGTAAAGCCACCTTTATCAAAGGTCTGATCATAAAGCATTGGATCCTTGAGGTTTATCAACCTTTAAGTTCTTGAATAGCACTTACTGAATACTACTTTTTGAAACATTCTTAGTTCTTGAGTGCCTCATTCTCACAAGACCCTCTAAATTATCCGGCAGTTTTTTATTTAACTTCCTCTTTGAAAACAATTGCAATGCAATTGAGTAACTCCTCTGGCATTTCCTTATTCCCCATTGTAAATCATCCCATCTCACTCTGCAAGGAGCCCATGATTTTGCTTTTTAATCTTACTCATTTTTACATGTTAATAGAAGCTCCTCATGCTCATACTATCTTGCCTTCCTTTACCAATTTCATGGTTCTCCTTCAATGTCCAAAAATGGTCTTGATCCTCAGGCCAGCTGTTATATCTGGTAAGTGTCCTCTTTTGATGTGATACTATGTTTGATTTCTCTGGTGAACTATTGATGAATTACTTCCCTTAAGTATAGTGATTATATCTGACACCACCACATCCCTTGGTAACAAATTCCAGAAAAACATCCACTCTCTGTGTAAAAAAAACCTTTCTCCACAAATCCCCTTTAAACTCCTTCTGCTCACCTTAAACCTATGTTTACACTATTTCTGGAACAATCTGCAAAATTATGGGGTAATATTTGAGAGGATCTGCATGAAAACTGCAGCACATTTTACAAATATTTTTTTTCTGGTGTCTGATGGACTCATTTGAGAACGTCAGATATACCCAGAGTAAAGGCTTTGGCCTGAATCAACTTTTGATTTTACCTAAAGAGAGAGCACTCCCAAAAGGAGATGCAATAAGCATTCCACTGTGCACAAGGCTCAAAACTTTATGCCAATGCAGGTGTCAAATATTTGGTCGACCTGTTTTAATATGCACACATGAACAGTAGAACTTTCCCCAATAGGTGTCAAATGACTTTGACGACATAGAGCATATCTGCTGGCTTCTGAGCAATCATACATCGTGCATTAGAATCTTTAGGATTAATTTCAGCCTTTTGTTCTGCCCTGAAAATAGTCTTCTTACCCAAAAATTATAGCATCCATGATTATTCATTTAATAGTGATGCAAGCCCTTTATCTATTTTTGAAGCCTTGTAAATAATGCAGAAGTAATTATAAAATCCTCTCTCTTAAACAAAATGTCAAGATGAATGTGGTAAAATTATTCCTTTCAAGGTGATAAGCTAGATCAACCATACTTATACGATAATCTCACTGACCCATTTTCTACCAGATGTTCCTCTGCCTCTGTATGCATACACAGTCTGCCTTATTAGACTGTAGACTGTAGACTTTAGAGATAACGATGAAACAGGCTCTTCGGCCCACCGTGTCCACACCAACCAGCGAACATTAGTTCTATCCTGTACACTAGGGACAATTTACAATTACAGAAGCCAAGTAACCTACAACCCTGTATGTCTTTGGGATGAGGGAGGAAACTGGAGTACCCGAATAAACCCACGCAGTCACAGGTAGAATGTACAAACTTCGCACAGACAGAAACACGTAGTCAGGATCGAACCCGGGTGTCTGGCATTTGTAAGGCAGCAAATCTACTGCTGCACCACCAGGCTGTCCCTTATTAATATCCCTGCATCTTGAACTTGCAGTCTTCCTTCTTCTCATAGTGTTGTTGCTTCACAGTTTCACATTTTATTTTTTTGCCTCCAATTTCAACATCTCCAGCTGGTACGCAGATTCTTCAGCTTTTTTCCTCAGCTGCCAAGTGAAATAATTCCGAGTCTGTCTATTTTCATCTCAGTCTTCACAGACATTTTTATCTGCTTCTTTTTTCTTACTGCTCAATCTATTCCAAAGTTCAACAAACCTAAATAACCTATTGATGATGCATACAGTGATTGGGACATCACAGTTCATATGACTTCACAGTTTGCAGCTGAACTGGCCAGAGCTGTTATCTGAAAGAGTGTTACCTGAAATTATTGAATTTGATATTGAATCTGGATGTTGCAATATAGTCAGATGGAAGATAACATTTTATTTCTGAAGCTCACATTAGGCGTTATTAAAAAGTGCAGGGGCCCAAGGACATCTTACTCCCAATCAGACTTATCTGTGTGGTTCCTATACTTTCTAATGTGACCCGATGTAAATGTGAGGAATAGTACCTTAACTTCCATCCAAACTCATTGCAGTATCTGCAGACAGCATTGAATTGAACAATTTAGGGTCATCAGTTTTCTGTGTTTGCATTAGCACTGCTGCAAGATTATCCATCTGTATTATCAACTCAAACACAAAGTTCTGCAGTAACTCAGATCAGGCAGCATCTCCGAAAGACATGGATAGGAGATATTTTCGGCCGGGACATTTCTTCAGAATCAGACCTGACCCGAAATGTCACCTATCCATGTCCTCCAGAGATGCTGCCTGACCCACTGGGTAACAGAATTTTGTGTTTTACTCAAGATTCCACCATATGCAGTTCTTTGTGTCTGTGTATAATCATCTCATTTACTTACTCTCCAGACACTGACTGGGGTGATGAGCTTTTCCAGTCTATCTTTTGTTTTCAGTTCTCAGCAATAGTTTTGAATATATACAACAAATGAACCTCCTCAACCCATCCTGGATACAGTATTCCCAAAAATTACTAAGCTCTGGTGAATACATTTCTTCTTATCATAATACTGAATGGTTGAGCCCTTATTTCATGACCTTGGGTTTAGATTTCTCAGAAACTACGGGCAGCACGGTGGCGCAGCAGTAGAGTTGCTGCCTTACAGCGCTTACAGTGCTGGAAACCCAGGTTTGATCCTGACTACAGGTGCTGTCTGTATGGAGTTTGTACGTTCTCCCCGTGACTGCTTGAGTTTTCTTCGAGATCTTCGGTTTCCTCCCACATTCCAAGGACGTACAGGTATGTAGGTAAATTGGCTTGGTATGAATGTAAGATTGTCCCTAGTGTGTGCAAGATAGTGTTCATGTGCAGGGATCGCTGGTCGTTGCCGACTCGGTGGGCGGAAGGCCCTGTTTCCATGCTGTATCTCTAAACTAAACTAAACAAGAGAAATATCATCTTGCATTTGTCCTGTCAAGCCTCATGAAATGTTTCAATGCAATTTCTATTAGTTTCCAGATTTTAGAAATTATAGGTCCTGCCTGCTAATCTCTCCACTTTGGACACCCCCCCATCCAAGGAATTATTATTCTTGTGGAGGAGCATTACCTTGTGAAATGCCTATGTAAGCTAAATAATAGGAATCTATTTATTTTTACGTTAGTAACTGAGGGCACAATTTAAGTGAATTGGTGGAAGGATTAGAGGGAAGTTTGAAAAAGGATAATTTCATTCAATGAACGGTTGGATTCCGAAATTCATTGCCTGATAATGGTGGCGAAGGTAGAAATCCTCAGCACATATAAACAGCACCTTCATGAACACTTGAAGACCCATAACCTTCAGGACTGCGAAATGGGTTTTACCTAATCTCTGTTTTTGGCTGGCATGAGCATGATTGGGTTGAAAGCTTCACTTTGTGCCATAACTTTGTCTGATTCTATGATTCCAGAACATGATAGGGATGCCAGCCGATAGGAACTTAGTAAATAGCTGCGGTCCCAGCACCGAGCCTTGCGGCACCCCACTAGCCACTGCCTGTCGTTCAGAAAGAGACCCGTTAATCCATACACTTTGTTTCCTGTCTGCCAACTAATTTTCTATCCATGTCAATACCCTATCCCCAAGACCATGTGCTCTAATTTTGCCCAGTAATCTCCTGTGAGACCTTATCAAAGGCTTTTCGAAAGTCCTGGTACACTACATCCACTAAGTCCCTTGTCCCTTGTCCATTTTACCTGCTACATCCTCAAAAATTCCAGAAAGTTCGTCATGCATGATTTCCCCATCGTAAATCCATGATGACTTGGTACTGCTATCCTGTTACTGCTATCCAAATGTGCCGCTATTACATCTTTTATAATGGACTCCAGCATCTTCCCCACCACCAATGTCAGGCTAACTGGTCTATAATTTCCAGCTTTCTCTCTCCCTCCTTTCTTAAAAAGTGGTATAACATTAGCTACCCTCCAATCCACAGGAACGGATCCAGAATCTATAGAACATTGGAAAATGATCACCAATGTGTCCTCAATTTTTTAGAGCCACCTCCTTGAGTACCCTGGGATGCAGACTATCAGGCCTGGGGATTTATCAGTCTTCAGTCCCATCAGTCTATCCAACACCATTTCCTGTCTAATGTGAATTTCCTTCAGTTCCTTCATCATCCTAGATCCTTTGGCTACTAGTACATCAGGGAGATTGTTTGTGTCTTCCTTAATGCAGACAGAACCAAAGTACCTGTTCAACTCATCTGCTATTTCCTTGTTCCCCATAATAAATTCACCTGTTTCTGTCTTCAAGGGACCCACATTTGTCTTAACTATTTTTTTCCTCTTCACATACCTAAAGAAGCTTTTACTATCCTCCTTTATATTCTTGGATAGCATACCTTCATCTTTTCTCCCCGTATTGGCTTTTTAGTTACCATCTGTTGATCTTTAAAATGTTCCCAATCCTCTGGCTTCACGCTCATCTTTTCTACCTTATACGTCGTCTCTTTTATTTTTAAACTGTCCTTGACTTCCCTTGTCAGCTATGGTTGTCTCTTACTCCCCTGTTTGGTTTAAACCAAAGATAGACACAAAATGGGTGATGTTTAAGTTTGAGACCCTTATTCAGACTAGTCAAGGGAAAGGGAAACAAGACATATAGACAGTGATGTAGAGAGATAGAGAACAAATGAATAAGATATGCAAAAAAAGTAACGATGATAAAGGAAAGATGAAAGAGGATGGTTACAATGTGAACAATTTTAGAAAGGAGGTGAGGAGGAACTGCTTTAGTCAGAGGGTAGTAAATCTGTGGAAATTGCCACTGAGTGGGCTGTGGAGGCCAAGTCAGTGGATATTTTTAAGGCAGAGATGGACAAATTCTTGATTTGAATGGGTGTCAAGGGTTATGGGGAGAAGGCAGGAAAATGGGATTAGGAGGCAGAGATCAGCCATGATTGAATGGCGAAGTAGACTCAATGGGCCAAATGGCCTAATTCTACTCCTATAACTTGTGAACTTGTGAAATTGTGTGAACTTGTGAAACTTGCTGTAATGTGGAGTAGTTGTCACAAGTGTCAGGAAATCTAGAATAGTATTTGATGGGGATGGAAAAGATGGTGCATTGTGTTTGAATTAGATGCAGTCAGGTGGGAAGATGCTTGTGTAGAACATAAATACTAAATTGTCTATTTCTGGGTTGTTGCATGCTCTACGCAAATTGATTTTCATAATTATTACACATTATTTCAGTACACAGATTACTCTTTTCTTTAGTTATATTGATAACTTGCTCATAAAATAGAATAGATAGCTTATGTCCTATTTAACTACATCAATGGGCTGGATCATATTTTGTTGTGTGCAGTACGCCTGACATTCTGCTGTGCCACTGGGCACTTTCTATTTTGATCCTCAGCATGAAACCTGCCATAGTTGTCCAATCTAATGTGGCCACATTCATTTGAAAGAGTTTGCCAACCAGATTGGAAAAGGAGAATATCAATTTTTAAAATTATTTTTTCATCACTCTTTAGTTGTTTAATTATATAGATTTTATTTAACTTTCTTTAACAATTTTTTTCTTTCTTTTCAATTGTTTTTGATTATCAAAGGCATTTAGAAACTGTTGAAAAAACCTGAGCCCTGGTCACTTGTTGGCCAGCCCACTTCCCAGTTCAAGCACAATCTAGCTCAATGAAAGTATAGTTGAATAAATATACAACATATATCTATTTAAATTGTACTCTTAGACATATAACATATTGATAAAGTACATTTGGTAGATTTGCATTTCTTGTGATGATTGATAAAACTCTAATAATGTTCAGCAATGTTTGCTATACCTTACTTCAAAAATGTCATTTGATTGAATATTGCAGCCAGTTTATCTTGGTTATCTACTGCTACTCTAGAAGTTATTGGGCATCCCCTTTTTCGCTCTGACATATCTGCAGGGCATTAGAATTCTCCATCCAAGCATAGATGAGCACATTCAAATAAGATGCTAATAATTCAAGATATATTTAACTCCATGACAGTGATATATTAGATATTTTACTAATTTGTGACTGTGTAATTGATTTATTATTATCATGTACGGAAGAGCTTCATTTTGTGTGCTATCCTGCCAAATCATACCATGCATACATGAACATAATAGCTGGTGCAAGGAGAAGATAACCAGAGTGCAGAATATAATTTTACAGGGAAAGTGCAGGTAAACAAAAATGCACGTAAACAAAAAAAAGGGATAAATTGAAAAATTCAGGACTGTCCAACTTCCTGAAGATAAGACCCTCTAATCCAGGCATCATTCTGGGAAACTTCATCTACACCCTTTCCAAAGCCTTTATGTCTTTCCTATAATGGGGAGACCAGAATTGCCTGTAATACTCCAAATGTGGCTTAAAGCTGTATTGTGATTTCCTGATTTTTATTCTCAATGCAATGGTCAATGAAGGCAAGCAAACCATAAGCCTTCTTTACCATTCTATGTGTGCTGCCACGTTCAGGAGTTATGAATGTAGAAACCAAGGTCCCTCTATATATCAACTGTATTATGGGTCATGCCAATAATTGTATATTTTCCTCTTACATTTGAGCTCCCAAAGTGCAACACCTCACACTCGCTTGGATTAACCACCATCAGCCATTTGTCCACCGATTTCTGTAGCTGATCTATATCCCATTGTGTACTTTGACTGTCTTTCTCACAGTATGCGATCAGGAGCAATTTTGGTATCATCTGAAAACTTACTAACCAAGCTGTTTACATTTTTGTTTGGCGATACAGCGCGGAAACAGGCCCTTTGGCCCACCGGGTGCATGTCGATCAGCGATCCCCGCATATTAACACTATCCTACGCACACTAGGGACAATTTTTACATTAACCAAGCCAATTTACCTACATACCTGTACGTCTTTGGAGTTTGCATCCAAGTCATTTATGTTTATCACAGACAAGACAGGTCCCAGGGCAGATCGCTATGGAACTCCACCTGTGACAGAGCTCCTGCCTGAAGATGGTCCTTCCACCACAACACTCTGTCTTCTATCAGTAAGCCAGTTCTGAATCTATACAACCAACTCACTATTAATCCTCTGCATTTTAATCTTCTAGGTTAGGCTACCATCAAATTGGTTACGAAAATCGATGTAGACAACATTCACCACCCTATCCTCATTGATCATCTACGTCACCTTTTCAAATAACTCTATCACGTTAATAAGACATGACCAGCTGTGTATAAAGCCATGCTGACCGTCCCATATTAATCACTTCTCTTCCAAATTGGAGTAAATCTGATCCAAAGGTTCCTCTCCAATAGCTTCCCTACCATTGATATGAGATTCACCGGCCTATCAATCCCTGGATTTTCTCTACCGTGTTTTCTTTTACATTTTGTCCAAATTTACAATCTCTGGTCATCCAAGATTCCCTTAATTTGCCATCCTTATCCCTCCTCTTAACTGGAGCATGCCAATCCTGAACTTTGATCAAATGGCCATGAAACAATTCCCACATGTGGACTTACCTAATACCAACTGCTCTTAATGTTCCCTCATGAACTCCTGCTTAATACTGTTGTAATTTGCCTTACTCCAACTTAGTACCTTCCCACAAGGTCCAGCCTTCTCCCAATTCGAAACAAACTTGAAAATTAGGGAGATACAACTCAAAACACCACCTATCCATATTCTCCAGAGATGCAGCCTGATACACTGGGTTTTCTAGCACTCTATTTGAAAGAAAACCACTTATGGAGTTGTGATCACTGTCCAAAAAAATTATTTTTCCATTGTAACCCCAGTCATCTGGTCCGGTTCAATTCCCAACACATGGTCTAGAATGTGGTACTGTAGCTGAGGACTAAATGAGTAGTTCACATCAATTTTCACCAATGAAGAGACACATAAATAGTGGTATAAAGAGGTTGCTGCTGGAGTCTGAGCAAAGGAAGATGGGCTCAGAATTGATAAAGTAGAGATGCAAGGAAGTTTATAAAAGACAAAGTTCACATATATTAGGTGGCGCAGTGGTGGCTGCATTTGAAGTGTTTGAGATGAAATGCATTCTAAATTACTGAGGGAAGTGCAGGAGAAAGCAGTTACGGCTCTGACCATCATCTTCCTATCCCCGATAGACTCAGAAGTGCTACCTGAGGACTGGTTAGTTGGATAATGCACCTTCATTCCAAATTAGGGGGATGTAAAAGGGAAAATGAAATAGTCAAAGTTACAAGAAATAGAGAATTTTAGTGAAACGTCTTTTCTCAAACTGGAAAGAAATGGGCAACGGAGACACCTAGGTCTGGGTACTTTCTTTTTAAAATATATATCTATGAATGATTTAGATTTAGGTGTGCAAGCCACAGATTCCAAACCTGAAAATGACATGAAATGTGGAGCTACATGAACTATGAGGAGGACAGTAAAAGGCTTCATGGAAATATTGACAGACTGATAAAGGCAGGAGTATAGATGACAGATGGAATTTAATACTGAAATACTCCAACTGTTACATTTTGCTGGAAAGAATTTGAAGGGCAATATTAACTGAAGGGCACAATTCTAAAAGGAGTTCCAAAACAGATAGATCTGAGATAAATCTGCTTAGAATGTTAAAAGTGGCAGAGAAAGTTTGAGAATGTGATTAAAAAGATATATTAGTTTGGTTTAGTTTAGTTTAGAGATACAGCATGGAGACAGGCTCTTCGGCCTACCAAGTCTACACCAACCAGCAATCCCCATACATTAACACTATCCTACACACAACTAGGGACAATTTACATTTATACCAAGCCAACTTACAAACCTGTATGTCTTTGGAGTGTGGGAGGAAACTGTAGGACCCGAACAATACCCACGCAGGGCCATGGGGAGAACGAACAAATTCCATTCAGACAGCACTCGTAGTCAGGATCAAACCCAGATCTCTGGCGCCACAAGGCAGCAACTCTACCACTGCGCCATCTAATATATGTGAACTTTGTCTTTATAAACAGAGGCATTGGAGTATAAAAACAAGCCGGCTATAATAGATGTTTATAAATCAATGGTTCAGGAACAACTAGAGTATTGTGTTTTATCTGTGCCGTTAAAAAATATGAAGGCTTTGCAGATAGATGTAGATAGAGAGATAAGAACAGAAACTGGTCATTCGGCCCACCTAGTCCACACTGATCTTCAACCATACATTTATATTAATCTTATATGAATCCTATTTTTAATTCTCCCCACATGCTAGTGAACCGCCACCCCCCATCATCCCCAACTCCCTTGGTCACTTACCTTACACACAATATGGGCAATTTCATATGGCAAACTAGCCTACCAACAGGGAGAGCTTGCAAATACCACACAGATAGCACCCAAGGTCAGGACTGAACCTACAGTAAGTCTAGTGCTATAATGCTACCCCTAGACATTAAACAGAAGATATTTGCTAACGTTATTCTTGGGATGTAGCAAACAATATTTGCCAACATTATTCTAGTGTTGGTGGACTTCAGTAATGTGGATGGATTAGGAATGTTTGTACTCCTTTTAACAAAGTGGGTTGTGAATTTGATTGAAGTATTTAAAATCATGTAGCTAAAAATAAACTGTTCTCATGGACATGGTAATCCAGAGCAAGAGGTATCAAATGAAAAGGAATGACAGAAGAGCCAAAAATGACATTTGAAAGAGATCTAAACTAATGTATAGTTTAAAAATGTAACTCATCCAAATGAAACAAGTATTGAGGGAAAGTCTGTAATCTGAATATTGATGCTGTCATTTAAAATTGAGTTGCTATAAACATTTAAATTCACATTCCATGGTTCCTACAGATTATGAACAGTAATTCCTGAGGCAAACAAATGCAAAGCATGATGAAATTGCTGCTCATATTCCTATAACTTGAAATCCCTTTCTAAAATGCAGGACGAGCCCTATGAGCCACATCTAGTGAGCCATTGGCTCAATGCACAAGAGGGGTGGGAGATTGCAACCTTCACGTGGTCCGCCCTGTTTCGACGAATGCTATCAACCTGGTGTGCACAATCAAATAAGATCAAATAGAACAAGTTGTCCTACAACTTTAGGCTGTGCACGTCATACGCAAGAAGAATGCACAAGAGACCTGGGTTAAATCCTGACCATAGACACAAAATGCTGGAGTAACTCAGCGGGACAGGGAGAATCTCTGGAGAGAAGGAATGGATGACGTTTTGGCTTGAGCTGAAACATCACCTTTTCCTTCTCTCCAGAGATGTTGCCTGTCCCGCTGAATTACTCCAATATTTTGAGTCTATCTTCGGTGTAAACAAGCATCTGCAGTTCTTTCCTACACATTCAATCGTGACCACATTGTTGCCAGGGTGGTATTTGCATGGGTTCCCTGCTTGACTTGGGTTTCAAGTGGAAGCTCCACAGGTGAGTGGTAGAATCTGGGGGAAGTTGATGATGAAATGGGAAGGCTGATGAAAGGTTGCTACAAATGGGTGGTTGAAGTACAGCAGGGACTTTGTGGGCCAATGGACCTATTTCCGTACTGTATCTCTCTTTGATTCAATGACCCAGATTCAAGCACCCTGACCAAAAATGTTCTACTTTTTCAAGGCAGTGTATAGAAACATAGAAACATAGAAAAAGGTGAAAGAGTAGGCCATTCGGCCCTTCGAGCCTGCACCGCCATTCAATATGATCATGGCTGATCATCCAACTCAGTATCCTGTACCTGCCTTCTCTCCATACCCCCTGATCCCTTTAGCCACAAGGGCCACATCGAACTCCCTCTTAAATATAGCCAATGAACTGGCCTCAACTACCTTCTGTGGCAGAGAATTCCACAGATTCACCACTCTCTGTGTGAAAAATGTTTTTCTCATCTCGGTCCTAAAAGATTTTACCTTTATCTTTAAACTGTGACCCCTTGACCTGGACTTCCCCAACATCGGGTACAATCTTCCTGCATCTAGCCTGTCCAACCACTTAAGAATTTTGTAAGTTTCTATAAGATCCCCCCTCAATCTTCTAAATTCTAGTGAGTACAAGCCGAGTCTATCCAGTCTTTCTTCATATGAAAGTCCTGACATCCCAGGAATCAGTCTGGTGAACCTTCTCTGTACTCCATCTATGGCAAGAATGTCTTTCCTCAGATTTGGAGACCAAAACTGTATGCAATACTCCACGGTGTGGTCACACCAAGATCCTGTACAACTGTAGTAGAACCTCCCTGCTCCTATACTCAAATCCTTTTGCTATGAATGCTAACATACCATTCGTTTTCTTCACTGCCTGCTGCACCTGCATGCCTACTTTCAATGACTGGTGTACCATGACACCCAGGTCTCATTGCATCCCCCCCTTTCCTAATCGGCCACCATTCAGATAATAGTGTACTTTCCTGTTTTTGCCACCAAAGTGGATAACATCACATTTATCCACATTATACTGCATCTGCCATGCATTTGCCCACTCACCCAGCCTATCCAAGTCACCTTGCAGCCTCCTAGCATCCTCCTCACAGCTAATACTGCCCCCCCAGCTTCGTGTCATCTGCAAACTTGGAGATGTTGCATTCAATTCCCTCGTCCAAATCATTAATATATATTGTAAATAGCGGGGGTCCCAGCACTGAGCCTTGCGGTATCCCACTAGTCACTGCCTGCTATTCTGAAAAGGACCCGTTTACTCCTACTCTTTGCTTCCTGTTTGCCAGCCAGTTCTCTATCCACATCAATACTGAACCCCCAATGCCATGTGCTTTAAGTTTGTATACTAATCTCTTATGTGGGACCTTGTCAAAAGCCCTCTGAAAGTCCAGATATAACACATCCACTGGTTCTCCCTTATCCACTCTACTAGTTACATCCTCGAAAAATTCTGTAATATTCGTCAGACGTGATTTACCTTTTGTAAATCCATGCTGACTTTGTCCAATGATTTCACCACTTTCCAAATGTGCTGCTATCCCATCTTTAATAAGTGACTCTAGCAGTTTCCCCACTACCGATGTTAGACTAACTGGTCTGTAATTCCCTGTTTTCTCTCTCGCTCCCTTATTAAAAAGTGGGGTTATATTAGCTACCCTCCAATCCTCAGGAACTACTCCAGAATCTAAGGAGTTTTGAAAAATTATCACTAATGTATCCACTATTTCTGGGGCTACTTCGTTAAGTACTCTGGGATGCAGCCGATCTGGCCCTGGGGATTTATCGGCCTTTAATCCATTCAATTTACCTAACACCACTTCCCGGCTAACCTGGATTTCACTCAGTTCCTCCATCTCATTTGACCCGCGGTCCCCTGCTATTTCCGGCAGATTATTTATGTCTTCCTTAGTGAAGACAGAACCAAAGTCGTTATTCTATTGGTTTGCCATGTCCTTGTTCCCCATGATCAATTCACCTGTTTCTGACTGCAAGGGACCTACATTTGTTTTAACAAATCTTTTTCTCTTCACATATCTATAAAAACTTTTGCAGTCAGTTTTTATGTTCTCTGCCAGTTTTAGAAACATAGAAACATAGAAAAATAGGTGCAGGAGTAGGCCATTCGGCCCTTCGAGCCTGCACCGCCATTCAATATGATCATGGTTGATCATCCAACTCAGTATCCTGTACCTGCTTTCTCTCCATACCCCCTGATCCCTTTAGCCACAAGGGCCACATCTAACTCCCTCTTAAATATAGCCAATGAACTGGCCTCAACTACATTCTGTGGCAGAGAATTCCAGAGATTTCATAATCTATTTTCCCTTTCCTAATTAAGCCCTTTGTTCTCCTCTGCTGGACTCTGAATTTCTCCCAGTCCTCTGGTAGGCTGCTTTTTCTGGCTAATTTGTATGCTTCATCTTTTGTTTTGATACTATCCCTGATTTCCCTTGTTATCCACGGAAGCACAACCTTCCCTGATTTATTCTTTTGCCAAACTGGGATGAACAATTGTTATAGTTCATCCATGCAGCCTTTAAATGCCTTCCATTTTATATCCACCATCAACCCTTTAAGAATCAATTGCCAGTCTATCTTGGCCAATTCACGTCTCATACCCTCAAAGTTACCTTTCTTTAAGTTCAGGACCCTTGTTTCTGAATTAACAATGTCACTCTCCATCCTAATGAAGAACTCAACCATATTATGGTCACTCTTACCCAAGGGGCCACGCACAACAAGACTGCTAACTAACCCTTCCTCATTACTCAATACCCAGTCTAGAATAGCCTGCTCTCTTGTTGGTTCCTCTACATGTTGGTTTAGAAAACTATCCCGCATACATTCCAAGAAAATCCTCTTCCTCAGCACCCCTGCCAATTTGATTCACCCAATCTATATGTAGATTGAAGTCACCCATTATAACTGTTTTACCTTTGTTGCACGCATTTCTAATTTCCTGTTTGATGCCATCCCCAACTCCACTACTACTGTTAGGTGGCCTGTACACAACACCCACTAGCGTTTTCTGCCCCTTAGTGTTTCGCAGCTCTACCCATATCGATTCCACATTCTCCAAGCTAATGTCCTTCCTTTCTATTGCGTTAATCTCCTCTCTAACCAGCAACGCTACCCCCACCTTCTTTTCCTTTCTGTCTATCCCTCCTGAATATTGAATATCCCTGGATGTTCAGCTCCCAGCCTTTGTCACCTTGGAGCCATGTCTCCGTGATCCCAACTATATCATAATCATTAATAGCTATCTGCACATTCAACTCATTCACCTTATTACAAATGCTCCTTGCATTGAGACACAAAGCCTTCAGGCTTGTTTTTACAACGCTCTTACCCCTTATACATTATGTTGAAAAGTGGCCCTTTTTGATTTTTGGCCTCGATTTGTCTGTATAGCAAAGCCCCGCGATCAGGTTTTAAACTCACCGCTCGGACGTAGCTCCTCCCACTGCAACCGCTCCAACGGCTCCTGGGCCTCATATATTAACGACAGTGTGTTTTATTCAATTCTGAATAAAGCTTTAGAAGGCTTCAAAAGGACACACCAAATATCAACAAAAGAAAACATTTCAACTGTGCTAAAGGAAGAATGTTCTTGAGACGTTTAGGCTGTCCACCTGAAAGACAACTTGATGTGACTAATATGAAAAAGACACTTTTTGTAGTCCCTCATCGTGGAATCCCATGAAGGTTATAATCATGACAATTTTTTCAGAGTCCACATCTGTTCTCAGCTGCAAACACTACTTGCATCTTCTCGATGCCTATGAACTACAGCAGCTGTTTTCAAGATAATCAATAGCTTTAAATGTGGAAGAGCAGTTTAACAAAGCAGGAGAGGTGGAATAGAAAGCAGACAGCTGAATCCTGACCTGTTACTGTTGCTTGAATGTATTGTATCAGTCAGAAGTAATTCATAGGGAACTGTTTACAGAGGTTAGATTACCAATAAACCAGTGACAACAGTGTGTACTCTTCTTTAGACCACATCCATTTTAAATTGCCTGTGGCTGTTGTTATCAGTTCGGACTTCAATTTGCAGGTTTTAGAAACAAGTTGAAGTCCACACTGATGGTAACATGACATGCCGGTTTACTGGCTACAGATGTATCAGGAAGATCACAGTTGTATTATTTAGCAGAGTCATTGAGTTGCATTCTCGCTTTAGCATAGAACCGCAACATTCTACATTATCTGTCCCAAAATCCAAAAGATTTTCACTTCTCTATCAGAGGCACCACATAGAATATTGTAATCTTTACTGATCAAATGGGACATTTAATCTCAAAGCATTTTTTAGTATCTGGACAGAGAAACCTGGTAGATATGGAACTGGATTAGTAATTTCAATGTCATGTTTTAAAATTTCATATGGTAATTGTGAAGTTGAATTTGATAAATAGGATGATATTAATGGCCTTTATAGAAAGCTACCCTATCGCCTCTTTGGTAAGTTAACCACACTTGTACATTGTTTCATTGTGTCCTTTGAAGAGAGTCTAAAAACTAATTAATTGTAAATTAAGTGCTATAAAAAAAGGGATTTTCAGTACTATGATCCCCCTCTCTTTTGCGGCCAGAAATGTATCTATTTCTTTCTTATATAGATTCAGTGATTTGGCCTCTGCACCCCTCTGAGGTAACAATTCATTAAAGTCTCACCCTGTGCATAAATACATTTATCTTCAACTATGTTCTAGAAGGTCTGACCCATCAACTCTGTCCTAAAGGTGTGAGTGGAGAACAAGAACATCTAAGTCTCTTTGTACATCAATACTTCTCAACCTAACACCATTCAAATAATATGTCCCTGTCTATTTCTCCAATCAACGTGGATAACTTCATATTTATCTGCACTGTACTATATTTCCAAGATTTTGCCCAACCTCTCTTGATGCGGCACGTTGGCGCAGTGGTAGAGTTGCTGCCCTACAATGCCAGAGATACGGGTTCAATCCTGACTACGAGTGCGGTCTGTACGGAGTTTGTACGTTCGCCCAATGACCACTTGGATTTTCCCCGGTTGCTCTGGTTTCCTCCCACACTCCAAAGACTTACAGGTTTGTAAGTTGATTTGGCTTCGGTAAAAATTGTAAATTGTCCCCAGTGTGTAGGATAGTGCTAGTGGGCCATAGGGCTTGTTTCCGCACTGTACCTCCAAACAAAAACTAAACCCTCAAATCTGACTTTTTGTACAGAAAAACAGAGTGTGATTTGCAATTCATGAGCAACCTTTGTACATAAATGTTTATATTAAGGACCATTTTCATTATAGACTTCTTATGGTATGGAAGGAGGCTATTCAGCCCTTCGGCTCCATGTTGCCTGCTGCTATAGCAATCTCAACAGTCCCATTTCTCATCTTTTTCCCCACAGCCTCACGAATTATTATAGGAAACACCAAAATAATGAAAAAAATAAGAGCAAAGATATATTGAGAAAAAAACCCAAAAAACTTACTGGGTGCTTCAGATTCCAAGACATTGACGAGAAAATTAAAGAGCAATCTGGCATATTGGATGTTCACCAATTTTCTGCTGAGTTAAACTCATGTTATGCACTTTAATTGGCCTGGATCAATTGGAAAATCTACCCTTATGTCAATTTGAGTTCCAAAGACAGACATGAAATTCTATAAAAGTCGTATCTGCTTTTCATGCTTCGGTATAAAGTTACAGAAAAATAGACATGATTTCCCTCACAATAAACTGTCAAAGATGATTTGTCTGAAATGTCATATACTAAAGGGCAGCTGAACAAATCTTTGCTTCTGACAGTGAAGCTGCATTAGCCCCAGATGACCTCACAGGTTTCCTATTTAAAGTGGAGAGAGTGGGAAAGTGAGAGACCCAATTTGGACTGAAGTATACATCTCAAGTAAACTTACAAGCTAAAACTCTTAGAAAATATTCAGTTAAATGTTATCAACCCAAGAAATGAAAACAGAAATCTTAGTGCAAGGAAAAATATATATAAACAGTATCTTTACATGCTGGAAATCTAAAAGAAACACAAAAAATGATGGTTTCAAGTCAAAGACATTCCCAGTTCGGATGAAAGGTCTTCAACCTGAAGCATTAACTTGTCGTCTTCCTGCAGACACAGCCTGACTTCCTGCTGAGTATTTCCAGTATTTCCAGGAAATTTTTGGTTTTAGCCAAGATTTAGGTTTCTTTAATGGTACTTTACAAAGTCTAAATGGTTATCAAATCCCAAGATCACGACATTCAATGGTTTAAAATGAGGAATAAATTAAATGTCATGACAAACCAAGGAGATCATTGTGAAACATTTCTAGGAAACACTTTATTTCAAAGCAACATTTTTGTAGATTATATATGAGAAAATGTGGATGATCAGGCATTTGAACAATATTTTGACTGTTTGATAAATCAGGTCTCATAACATTGACAGAAGACAAAACAGCAATACAATCTAAGCAGTAAGTAATGGCCTAATCATGCTGTCCTGGACCTCTGCCTATAATATCTTCCTGTGGTCACTCTTTGGTGGAGCTTGTACAATTGTTTTGTGGAGGCATGATTTTGAACCCGCAATACATTTTGGATTCCTGGTGCACCAGATTATCCACTGGCATCCATGAAACTACCATGAAATAATCTGTTACCTGGCAAAGTACTGCCCCCAGGTTTGTCTGCTGTCAAAGCTGTCAAGATTTTAAAATGTAAACTTTACTTAAAATAATATTTAAGTAATATATCCCATAATGTAATGAATACAGCCCAGAAGATCACCAAAACACACCTGCCTGCCCTGGAAGAGGTCTATAGCCCTCAGGAAAGCGTTACAGGTCCATCAAATCACACACCACAAGATTAACAAGCAGTTTCTACCCCAAGGCCATCACCACTCTGAACTCTGCACTGACCACACAGCCCCCATAGCCAATATTTTGTACTGCCACAACACTATACTGTGAAATATTGCACATTCGTACTTGATTTGATGTTTTTCTTGCCGTTTTTGTTGTTTCCATTGTCGTTATTATTTATCTGTTACGGAGCTCCCCTCGGGCAGTGCACCTTAAATTTCATTGTATGTATTTACAATGACAATAAAATGTATTATTATTATTATTATTATTATTATTATTATTATTATTATATTTTATTATATCCCATCAATCCTTCCTTCAAATATCTGACCTACAACTCTGGTTCGCACCCACCCTGCCTCTCTGGTTTGACCTCCCACCAATATCCCCCCACCCCATTCCCCATTCCCCAAGTAGCACAAATGAACCTCTCTGCAAGTGTATAGGTCCCCCTCCAGTTCAGATGTAACCCGCAATACATGACTGTTCATGAGAAAGCACTCTGTGATTGTTATGTTAAAAAGCACACTGAGCCACTTATAACATGGTTTATATTCACAGGAAAATAACAAAGACAATTCATACAAACATAATAATCCATTTCTTTCTTAGATGTGTAGCCCACTTCAACTTGGAAGTATTAAGTTGCTGCTCTGTGGTTGATGTGAGCATTATGTTACACATACTCTGAAGCCAGATGGATTATTATAAGCAGGCTTGATCACTTATATGTTGTGTTTTCGTCTTATGAGCTATGAAGCACTTGCATAGTATATAAACAAGTCGATGTCGCATATGGTGCAAATTGTAGAATGTATGATTCATATGTTACATGCCAGGTGTCCCATGTGCTAAACCATCCACCCGATGAGATGTAACTACAAGGATGCACCACCTGTCCCACTCTTTGCTCTCCTGTCATTTGTGGTTTTGACATTTCAACTTAAGCACACTGTGAATTCACTGTGAATTAACGGCAGATTCTTTCAGCAGAAAGATTATTTTGTAGACTCACAAGTTCAACATAATTTGCCTAAACCTGATATTTTAAATAGGTGTTATCATTTCACTGTTTAAATCAATCTCCATCTTTACATTTACCTTAATAATCAACCTTCATTCACAGAAGAAATATATTTTGTGGTCACACACTGTTTTAATTTGATAATACTGATACCGCATAGTTAGAACTATCCAAAATTAAACGTATAATTGTGCAAAGAGAAATGTAGGTTGCCAATATACCATAATAAATTCTGATAAAGGTTAAAGGGGCATATTTATTCAGTCATTCTACGGACTCCATGGTGTCCTTGATCACTGTCTCGTCCAGGACCATCCTCTTTATTTCACTAGGGGCAGAGTTATATGCTGAACAAGGCCAGCAAAATCAGTGGTAATCCTGGATCTTCAGTCTCTGTAGGACTTAAACCAAAGTTTAGCTGTTATGTTTATTGGGTTACTGTCGTACATTTCGATAACATGCCAAGCAACACTCTTGTCAATTAGACTAGCAAATTGGAGGAGAAAAGGAAAGGAGAATGTATTGGAATAGATGTCACTGTGTCTATGGTGGCGTTGAAGATGATGGCAAAAATCATATCCAGTCCATTATATCCTTAGCCCAACTTTAAATGTTGTTGAGCTTTCATATCAATACTTCCCTCATCATTGCATTCTATGTAGTTTTCCTCTTTCAAATAGTCATTTGGTGAAGGAAAAGAGAGTTAATTAGAAGACAATCCATAACAATCTGACAGGCTGAGAAACCAGTTTAGATGCTGTCACTTCCCATAATGTAGTTTGCAGTTGAGTGGGCAAAGTCATGTGTTACTTTTGCCCAAGATGATCACATGAGGATTTTGATGGGCATGCAAAAATAAAGATTGATTAGCATACATACCTAGATATTGCATTGCCAGGACAGCCTAAAAGAAAGTGCAAGGAGCATAGTGGAGTCTAGCCCTTTACACAAGGCCTTGTGGAGAATCTTTCCAGCAAGGAAGTAGCAGCCAACTTCCTATCCACAAGTGTACCCAACCACCATGTAGCCTTTGATGGCAAATATGTCAGCTCTTATTGCAATGCAGTTAAAAGCAGTGAAAGCTTAGACTTTGCAGCATCCATGCTCAGCCGACTGCCATTGTGGCTTTGGATATCAAGGTTCAAATAGCTTGAAGCATTCCAGCAATCCATTCTTCAGCAGTTTAGTAGAATTGCTGAGGCGAATTCCTGGAGGCATTCCCTTCACTAATTCACCATTGTTTCTTTGCCAGTGTCCTGATATGTAACAAAACAACAGCTCAGCTTAGCCAGGCTCATGAAATGTGTTAGCAGAGTTGACAGTTGTCAGAGATTATGGGGAGAAGGCAGGAGAATGGGGTTAGGAGTGACAGATAGATCAGCCATGATTGAATGGCAGAGTAGACTTGATGGTCCGAATGGCCTAATTCTACTCCTAACACTCATGATCTTATGACCTTGATATGATACAATTTTACAGATTAAACACCACCTATGTACTGCACAAGGACAGATATAAACTCCTCTGCTTACTTCCTCTGTGCATGTGCAATGCATGTGTAGGAAAGAACGGCAGATGCTGGTTTAAATCAAAGGTAGACACGGAATGCTGGAGTAACTCAGCGGGACAGGCAGCATCTCTGGAGAGAGGGAATGGGTGACGTTTTGGTTCAAGACCCTTCTTCAGACTATGATGTGCAATACATTTTCGACTACCACACCAAATTCCTCAATAATGCAAGTCACACTACAAATGCACATTTTTAATTTATGAATGAAATTATAAGTTAGTAACCACCTGCAGTTCCAAAGGAAATTATTCCATGTGGTCCAATTTTGCAGCCATACACTTTTATTTTCAGTTCAGGGGCTCCTCAAATAATGGCTGGGTGCTGCAGATGCCAATAGATTTCACCAGATAGGTGCCAAGGATGTGCTCACAAGTACACAGGAGCTCAATAGCCATGTGCAATTGGGGGGAGATGGCCACGGGGGGAGATGGCAGCTCTACCGGCAGTCTGTTGTCTTTTCAATGCTTTTGCTATTTTTAAGTTTGTTTCAATGTTCTTTTGGTATGTTTTATGTGGGGGGAGGGGGGATGGGGGAGGGGTTCCGGGGAAACGTTTTTCAAGTTCTTACCTTCCCGGAGATGTGATTATTTTTCGGATCACATTCTCCGGGCTCTGCGGCCTACCATCGCTGGAGCTGGAAGCCTCCTCGGTCTGTCGTGAGCCTTACATCGGAGCGGATCCCTTGCCTGGGATCGTTCCCACCGTGACCACCGTGGACTTTATCATCAAGGGCTCGCAGTCTCGGGGCGAGGCTAGTCGGGAGCTCCAACGCCGCGGAAGGCTCGACCAGCCCCGACGCGAGGTTCGTTCGCCCGGAGCGGGGGAGCTGACAACCCCCCGATGCGGGAGTGGAGCGCCACGATGCAGAGGGCCAGAACACCGGCTATGGGAGTCAAGATCGTCCCGTCAACGGGGGCTCGAGGCCCACGACCGCGGAAGAGCAAAGGGAAGGACTTGAACTATATTTCACTTTCCACCACAGTGAGGAGTGTGTAGGAGTCACTGTGGTGGATGTTCAATGTTAAAAGGTGTTTTGCTCCAAGATGGCTGCCGGAAGGGAGAGTGAACGCCAGCGCGTTTAGCTGCTGCTGCTCTCTCTTTGAATTGTGTTTTGTCCCTACTATTTTTTGTTTCTTGTTTTATTCTGCTTATATGTTTTGTAATCTGATTATTAAATTTTGTAAGGCGTCCTTGAGAGTCTTTGAAAGGCACCCATAAGTATAATGTTAATAATAATAAAAAACATAATAAATTAGATACTCAAATTCCTGCAGAATTTATGGGACATAAGCCAGCTAATGAGTGAGGTTGATAACTCATTCATGCAATGTTCATGCTTAATTAGGCCAAGCATCATTCCATACCTTATTTTTCTATTAATTCACCTATCCATCAGATATATTTCACATAATATATTACATTTAATATATTGTCATTCTGTTCATTGCGTAGCTTAGTGCTAATTGTATATTTGGATTCACTGATAGATTACTTCCCATTGTGTTTATTATTTGGATGCAACAAAGAACATTTCTGCTGTCAAAATCTAAGTGTCATAAAATTATACAGCACAAAAATAGGCCTTTAGTCCCAACATGTTCATGCTAACCAAGTTGCCTACCTGAACTATTCCAACTTGTCTTGACACATATCTCTCTCAACCTTTTCTATCCATGCACCTGTAGGATTTTTTTTTAACCTTTTAGTTGGTAAAATAATAATGTAATTATCTTTAAGGAGCTATGTTAGACATTTTTTAATTGAACTTTTTTTTACATCCATCATCGACACCATTAGTCATTCTTTCCTCCCACGATCCAGAAAGCTGTTGCTTTTCAGTAAATTTAGTTTCCAGGGTTGTGTGATTGACAGGATTATTAACCAGTGTTTCATGCAGTGATATCACGCTATTTGGAAATACCATGCCACAATTTATTTAAAGTGGTCAAGGTACTTCAATTAGTTTAGTTTATGGTAACATTTACTGAGGTACAGTGAAAAGCATTTTCCTTGTGTGCTGTCCATTCAGCAGAAAGACTATGAGTGATTACAATTAAGCCGTCCACAGTATACATATACAGGAGAAAGGGAAAAAATGTTTAGTGCAAGATATAGTCCAGTAAAGTTTGATTAAAGATAGTCCAAGAATCTCCAATGAGATAGATGGTAGGTCACGGCCACTCTCTAGTTGGTGATAGAATGGTTCAGTTGCCTGATAACAGCTGGGAAGACACTGTTCCTGAATCCGGAGGTATGCGTTTTCAAATTTATGTACCTCTTGCCTGATGGGAGGGGAGAAAAGAGGGTGCCCGGGGTGAGACTCATCCTTGATTGTGCTGGTGGCCTTGCCGAGGCATTGTGAAATGGAGATGGAGTCAATGGAAGGGTCATTGCTTTGCATGATGGTCTGGACTGCATCCACAATTTTCTGCAATTTCTTGCGGTCTTGGGTGGGGAGGAGCTGTTCCCAAACCATGCTGTGATACATCCGGACAAAATGCTGTCTACGTTGGTGAGAGTTGTTGGGGACATGCCAAACTTCCTAAGACTTCTAAGGACGTAGCTGCATTTGTGTGCTTTCTTGGCCCTTGCTTCAATATGGCTGGGGCAGGACACATTGCTGGTGATAATTACTCCTAGGAACTTGAAGCTTTCAACCATCTCTACTTCGGCGCCATCAAATTACACTGGGGTGTGTGTACCGCTTTGCTTTCGAAGTCAATCACTATCTCCTTTGTCTTGCTGACATTGAGGGAACAGTTGTTGTTTTGGCACAAGGTTACAAAGTTCTCAATCTCATTCCTGTACTCCATCTCATTATTATTTGATACCCGACCCACGATATGGTGTAAATTGTGAATTTGTAAAAATGAGTTGCATTTGCATTTGGCTGCACAGGCGTGGTTGTATGAGGAGAAACAAAGTGAGCTGAGAACACCTCCTTGCAGAGCACCAGTGTTGAGGATTATTGTAGAGCAAGATTTGTCATCTGTCCTCACTGATTGGGGTCTGTAGGTCAGGAAATCGAGGATCCAGTTGCAGAGGTGAGTTCCAACGTCAAGTTTCATGTTCCATTAGTTAGAATTCAATAGTAATAAGGAACAGATATTTCTGTGATGTGTGCAGAAGATGTATCAAGCTAAATTGGACTGCTGGGTAATGTGCATCCCCACATTGATTCTGGCCCATTTGTTAGAGGTGTATAACATTTGTTCTCACACCCATTGTCGTGATTGCAGCTCTTTATTGGCTTAATGTGAGTCCACATGCTCCAGATTTAAGAACCAGCCATCTATGTTCTATGCTAGCCGGCATTTATTGATGTTGTGTAGACAAGTTTCCATGGGATGTTTCTCAGTTAATGCAATTGCTACTGGGAGTCATTATATGTGATGTTGGACGATGTTTGGAAGCCACGAGAGAGTACATGTGAGAGCAAGAAGCCAAATTTATTTAATTCTTTTCTACATGTCTTGGTTAGTGAGGTGAGAATAAGAAAAGCCATCTAGTGATGGGGCCAAAAAAACACAGTCCAGTTCAGCAGGAAGAGATTACATTCCAGATAACTGTCGTGAGAAGGCACCATTAATGCAGTATTTCAAAAAAAGCTTAATATGATCATACATGTGGTCAAAATAAGTGAAGAGATCATCTCTCAGTAACTCCATTAGCTTCACACACTGCTCCGTGCAACACAAGCTCATCAATTACCCAACAGCAATATCTATCAATCTCTCTACATATATACCATAACATTCACACACACTCATTTATCACAAGACTAACACCCACACCATATCTTAAATATTTCATCTGCTGCCAGCTATTCCAGCATGGCAAGTCTATTGCAGACACATACTATGCTTGCAGTGAAGCGAATCCATTGCTAAATATCTTGGAGACACCTGTGATTGTGGGTCGACAATACCTACAGCATCATATTTTCATTACAATGGACTTGGCATAAATCAGAGCTGGAGGCAGTTACTGAGGAAAGGGAAATGGCTGTGAAAACAAGGTGTGGCAAACACCGAATATCAGTAGAGGGGGAAAAAAAACAATTATATGAGACGAATCAACCTGAAAGAGACAAACGGAAATGCCACTGGAGGAGATAAGCAAATCTTCTTCAAGATGGGAATTTCTAGAAGGGAACAGTGAATTAAACTAAAATACAAAGGTGAATTACTGCAGATACTGGAGACCTAAACTTGAAAGAGGAAATGTTGAAAGGTGGTTTCAATGAGGAGGGAGCAAAGTTAATGTTTTAGTGACCATAAGATCACTCTCAGAGGCGGCTGAAAGAAGCAGCCGGTGGATTTGGCTCAAGCGGAAAGACCCATGCTGGGCCCCAAGTATGTCGGGGTGAATCTTTGGGACGGTTTGACACGGGACATGCGCTGAGGGTTGATCATCCTGCAGCGGGCCGCCCTTGTGGAGGGTGTATAGTGTTAAAAGGCCGAAACACCCAGTGATGCAAGGGTACACTACTGATGATGTGTCCTGTGCCCAACTGTCCTGAAGGTTACCCCCCCCACCCCCCCCCCGATGTTGAGCGTCTACCACTCTCAACAATCAACGAATGTCGTGAAATGCTCCCCACCTATTGGCACAAGGGACTTCTTAACATCTTGTCCTGTGTATTTGATTCTGATAATCTGGACTCGTCCAGTGACTGCTGTGAAAGTACAGCTGACAACATGGGAAAGTCCATGTGACAGCTTGGAGAGACAGCTGACAGGAGGGAACAGACCCCACTGGGGCCGTCATGGGCTAGCTACCCATGACAGCAGTCCCCAACGCTGTTTCAGCTAGTTGGAGACACCCGCTAAATGCTACTAAAAGTAAAATAAAGAGAATACCCCTAGAGCCTGCGAGAGCGGGGGCGGAAGATGGCTCACCGATTG
Source organism: Malacoraja senta (assembly GCA_038087875.1). Classification (NCBI taxonomy): domain Eukaryota; kingdom Metazoa; phylum Chordata; class Chondrichthyes; order Rajiformes; family Rajidae; genus Malacoraja; species Malacoraja senta. Next base: position 69,664 of record JAXLNO010005827.1, read on the forward strand.
ATAACACGGTTACAGACCCAGGAACGGAAACGACTAATGACAAGGAGAGCATGGCACATGAGACATCCACAACAGCTGCGGGACACAAACTTCAGGTGTGCATCTGTGGTTGGGAGAAATTAACATCAGTGAAGGGCTTGAAGATCCACCAAGGGAAGAAAAAGTGCTTGAGAGAGCAGAAACATGGGCCTCGCATTGACCAGTACTTCTTACGAAGCAACCAGTCAAATCAGTCGAGTGAAGCACAGCGACGGGACACAAACCAAAGTTCGCAGAGCATCAGCACCCATGTCACTGAAGAGGGTGATACAAGCACAGAAATGCCGGTGGAGGAGCCCACGCAACAACTACAAAGACCTCCATTGGAGGGAAAGATCAAAGGGCACAAACCTGGAGTGAAATGGCCCAAGGCTGTTGAAAAGAAAGAGTGGGAGACGGTCAACAGTGACCTTATACATATCTTGGAGCAACAAACGGGCACAGCAGTGGAAAAGCTTGAAAGGATGGGCAACACAATCTACAGCTATGGAGAAGAACGGTTTGGGGTGAGTAAAGGGAGAGGTGGAAAGAAATTACCAACACCAATCAAGTCCAGGAGGCAGCAGGAGATCGAGAGGCTAATCAGAGAGAGGAGACAGTTGAAAAAGCAATGGAAAAAAGCAACTGACGCAGAGAGAGAAGGTCTCATGCTACTCCAAGAGGACATCAAGAACCGATTGGCAACCTTGCGAAAAGCAGAGAACTTGAGGAAACTTCGCAAGAAGAAAGAACACACAAGAACACGGTTCTATAAAGACCCTTTCAAGTTCATCAAAGACCTCTTCGCAAAGGAAAAAAGTGGAACTTTGAAAACATCAAAACAGGAATTGGAGGAACACCTGGAAAAGGCCCACAAAGACACGAAAAGGCATGAGCAGTTGGTCATCCCACATGACATCCCGCCTATTCAACCACCTGAATTCAACATGGACACCAGCCCTCCGAGATGGAAAGAGGTGGAGAACACGGTCCGGCGAGCAAGAGCAGCTTCAGCTCCGGGGCCAAACGGAGTACCATACAAGCTCTATAAGAACGCACCAGATGTGTTACGCTTTCTATGGAAGCTCATGAGGGTGGTGTGGAAGAAGCAAACAATACCTAAGGCTTGGCGAAGGGCCGGCGGCGTGCTAATACCTAAAGAAAAGGATTCGTCAGACATCAGCCAATTCCGGCCAATATGTCTCCTCAACGTCGAGGGAAAAATCTTTTTTAGCATTGTATCACAAAGGCTGTCCACCTATCTGGTAACAAACAAGTACATTGATACATCTGTACAGAAAGCAGGAATTCCAGGATTTTCGGGTTGCTTGGAGCATACAAGCATGATCTGGCACCAGATCCAAGCAGCTAAGAAGGACAAGAGAGACCTACATGTGATCTTCCTCGATCTGGCCAATGCATTTGGTTCAGTTCCCCATGAACTCCTTTGGGAATCTTTTGCCTTTTTCCATGTACCAGAGCTCATCACCACACTGGTCAAGAAATATTACCAAGACCTGCAGCTGTGCTTCACAACAGCTGACTTCAGTACAACATGGCAGCGCTTGGAAGTAGGCATCATGGCAGGCTGCACAGTCTCACCCTTGGCCTTTACAATGGCCATGGAAGTCATCATCAGGGCCTCAAAATGGGTGGTGGGCGGTGAACGAACCAGGGCTGGGCTCCGTCTGCCACCCATCAGGGCATACATGGACGACATGACAACACTAACCACTACTGCAGCATGCACCAAGCGGCTACTTGGAAAGCTGCAGGAGAACATCAAGTGGGCCCGAATGAAAATCAAACCAAGTAAATCTCGAAGCATCTCCATAGTCAAGGGGGTGCTTAGAGACACAAGGTTCTGTATTGGTGACGACCCAATACCAACAGTGTCTGAGCAGCCAGTTAAAAGCCTGGGAAGATGGTATAACGCAAGTCTCAAGGACAAAGAGCAGGTGCAACAACTAAGGCAAGAAATTGTCAATGGACTGGAGAACATCAATCAGACCCTACTGCCTGGGAAACTGAAGCTCTGGTGCCTACAGTTTGGACTCCTTCCTCGGACAATGTGGCCACTGACCGTTTATGAAGCCCCAATAACAACTGTGGAGAAGATGGAGCGAACCATAACTTCATACGTGAAGAAATGGCTCGGTGTCCCACGATGTCTAACTAACATCGGCCTCTATGGCAAAGGGGTCCTGGAACTACCTCTCACTAGTCTAACAGAGGAATATAAGTGTTCTAAAGTAAGACTCCAGATGACACTGAGGGACTCTAGAGACAAGATCATCAGTTCTGTTGCGCCGCCCCTAGCAACTGGCCGGAAGTGGACACCATCTGATGCAGTACAGCAAGCTTCATCAGCCCTGAGGCACAAAGACATAGTGGGGCAAGTCCAGCAGGGAAGAGGAGGCTTTGGCCTTACGACAAGTAAACCAACTTGGCGAAAGGCCACAACATCAGAGCGGAGGACGTTGGTGGTTGAGGAGGTGCGGCGACAGGAGGAGGCCGCAAGAAGTGCAAAGGCGGTCTCTCTTGCCAAGCAGGGGCAATGGATGCAGTGGGAAGGTGTGGAGCGGAGGAAGATCAGCTGGAAAGAACTATGGGAAATGGAAGCAAGCAAGATCAGCTTCATCATCAGAGCGACATATGACGTGCTTCCATCACCAAAGAACCTCCATCAGTGGTACGGCGAGGATCCAACCTGTGCCATCTGCCCAACTCCAGCGACCCTCAAACACATCATGGTAGGCTGCAAGACCAGCCTCACGCAAGGGAGATACACGTGGCGGCATAATCAGGTACTAAAAAGCCTGGCATCAGCCCTTGAGAACAGGCGGTGTGCGACCAACTCCTTGCCTCCGAGAGCAAGCAACCCTCCCCTAAGGGTAATAACCTTTGTCCGAGAAGGACAGAAAACTTCTAAACTTCCTTCCACCAGATCAGAAGAAGGAAGCCAATGCAGGGCCCGTGACTGGAGGATGCTGGCGGACATCGGCCGACAACTAATTTTTCCACCTGAAATTGCTTCCACCACCCTCAGGCCAGACTTGGTGTTCTGGTCCCCTTCACAGAAGACTGCTTACATCATAGAGCTCACAGTTCCATGGGAGAACTCTGTTGAGGAGGCCTAAGAGCGTAAGAAGCTGCGCTACGCAGAGCTTGCAGCAGAGGCAACGCAGCGTGGCTGGAACACCAAAGTCTATCCAGTTGAAGTGGGATGCAGAGGATTTGTTGCGTCATCTACCATCAAACTGCTGAAGGAGCTTGGAAATCCACGGTCAGGCTCTGCGGAAGACCATAAGATCACTCTCAGAGGCGGCTGAAAGAAGCAGCCGGTGGATTTGGCTCAAGCGGAAAGACCCATGCTGGGCCCCAAGTATGTCGGGTGAATCTTTGGGACGGTTTGACACGGACATGCGCTGAGGGTTGATCATCCTGCAGCGGGCCGCCCTTGTGGAGGGTGTATAGTGTTAAAAGGCCGAAACACCCAGTGATGCAAGGGTACACTACTGATGATGTGTCCTGTGCCCAACTGTCCTGAAGGTTACCCCCCCCCATCCCCCCCCGATGTTGAGCGTCTACCACTCTCAACAATCAACGAATGTCGTGAAATGCTCCCCACCTATTGGCACAAGGGAATTCTTAACATCTTGTCCTGTGTATTTGATTCTGTCACGACATCCTATTAGAGATTTTAAGATAAAGGATGAGTGGGTGGAAAGGAATAAAAGCAATTATGAAGATTTGTGTTAAGGTCAAAGTCAGGAAACATTAAATGACAGAGGGATAAAGGTAAACGAGGGTCAAGTGTTTTTCATTTATCAATTAACAAATGCATTTATTGCTGAAAGAAAACATTTAGGAATAATACAGATCACATGCAAAATGAATTGAAAATGAGTGGGCAGTAAGCAAACAATTTGAAGTGCCACAAAGTACATATATATGAGATAGACACAAAATGCTGGAGTAATTCAGCAGGACAGGCAGCATCTCTGGAGAGAAGGAATGGGTAACGTTTCGGGTTGAGACCCTTCTTGACATCAGACTCGACCCGAAACGTCACCCATTCCTTCTCTCCAGAGATGCTGCCTGTCCCGCTAAGTTGCTCCAGCATTTTGTCTCTACCTTCAGGTGGCCATGGTGGTGGAGTTGCTGCCTTACAGCACTTGCAGCACAGGAGACCCGGGTTCGATTCCAACTACTGGTGCTGTCTGTCGGGAGTTTGTACATTCTACCCGTGACCGTTGGGATTTCTCCGAGATGTTCGGTTTTCTCCCACACTCCAAAGACGTACAGGTGTGTAGGTCAATTGGCTTGGTGTATGTGTAAATTGTCCCGGGTGTGTCTAGGATAGTGATAATGTGTGGGGATTGCTAGTTGGCGTGGACTCAATGGGTCGAAAGGCTGTTTCCGCGCTGTATCTCTAAACTAAACAAAACTTTGGTTTAAACCAGCATCTGCAGTTCCTTCCTACATATATATGAGTGTACTTACACTATGAAATGGTAACCAAATTCCAATTTCCTCATTAATTAAGGTACACCAAAAACTGACTCAATAGTAGATCTTCTCTGAGGAGCATTATAAAGTGTAAAGTAATTCAAAACAATATCTAAAAGAATTCCTGGTATACCATTTCAGTTTATCTAAGCAACACAGCAATTGACAAACAAATTGTTTACACATGTAGATCAAGGTGGCTTAAAATATATATATTTAGTCAGCAAAACATTTGAACCTTTAGCAGACTGAAACATTTGATCTAGAGTTTTCTGGGTTTTTGCAGGCGGTTTTACATGGAATTGCTGACATTTCTCAGCACAATTGCTGGCAAATGTCAGGACTCCTAAGAGGACATAGTCAAGTCAAGTCAAGTCAACTATATTTGTCACATACACATACAAGATGTGTAGTGAAATGAAAGTGGCAATGCCTGCGGATTGTGCAAAAACAACAGAACAGAATAGAACAGAACCAGTATTTATATTTTAGAAGAAAAAAAATCAAAAAAGACACAACACAACAGTAAATGAGTCCCTGGTGAGATAAGAGTTTATAGTCCTGATGGCCTGTGGGAAGAAACTCCGTCTCATCCTCTCTGTTTTCACAGCGTGACAGCGGAGGCACTTGCCTGACCGTAGCAGCTGGAACAGTCCGTTGCTGGGGTGGTAGGGCTCTCCCATTATGTTGCTGGCTCTGGATCTGCACCTCCTGGTGTATAGGTCCTGCAGGGGGGTGAGTGTAGTTACCATAGTGCATTCGGCCGAATGCACTATTCTCTGCAGAGCCTTCTTGTCCTGGGCAGAGCTGTTCCCAAACCAGATTGATATGTTGCCAGACAAGATGCTTTCTCAACAGCCCCAGAGTAGAAGCACTGAAGGATCCTCAGAGAGACTCTGAATTTCCTCAGCTGCCTGAGGTGGTAAAGGTGCTGCGTTGCCTTACTCACCAGTGCGGCAGTGTGTGTTGTCCATGTCAAATCCTCTGTGATGTGGACTCCCAGGTATTTAAAGCTGCTCACCCTGTCCACAGTAGTCCCATTTATCTCCAGTGGTGTGTACGTCCTCGGATGTTCAGCCCTTCTAAAGTCTACAATCAGCGCCTTAGTTTTTGTGACATTCAAGAGGAGGCTGTTGTTCTGACACCAGAGTGCCAGATCAGCCACCTTCTCATCGTTATCGGAGATCAGGCCCACCACCACAGTGTCATCAACAAAGTTGATGATGGAGTTGGAGCTGAACCTGGCCACAGTCATGTGTGTACAGGGAGTACAGTAGGGGGCTAAGGACGCAACCCTGGGGGGGGATCCTGTGTTCAGGGTGAGGGGGTTGGAGGTATGTCTCCCCATCTTGACCACCTGGGGCCTGGCGGTGAGAAAGTCCAGGACCCAGGCACACAGGGGTGTGTTCAGCCCCAGTTCCAGCAGCTTCTCAGCAAGTCTGGTGGGGACTATGGTGTTGAAAGCTGAACTGAAATCAATGAACAGCATCCTCACATAGCCCCCCTTCTGACTGTCAAGGTGAGAGAGAGTGGTGTGCAGAACCTGGGAGACAGCATTATCTGTGGATCTGTTCGGACGGTATGTGAACTACACCGGGTCCATGGTGCAAGGGAGGAAGGCTCAGATGTGGTTCTTGATCAGCCTCTCAAAGCATTTCATGACTACCGAGGTGAGGGCCACCGGTCGGTAGTCAATCAAGCAAGCTGGAGAGGCATTCTTTGGGACTGGTACAGGGGGGCGGAAATCCCAGGGGGGACGGGGGCGGGGGGAACGGTCCCCTCCATGTTTACAGAGATGGGGGATGACCCCCCCCATGTTTTGTGAAACATGTATTTTGCAATCAGTTCCCATCCGACCGCGCTCTGCGGAGTCGCGGCCGCATGCACGGTCAGCTAGCTCATACTCTGAAATGAATTAGACCACTATGCTGCCCACTTACATTTGCCTTCCTTACAATCTTCGTACACTCCACTTGTTGAATGGCCTCATTCAGTGTTACAACCATTATATGATTCTACGAGTGTGCAGGAAGGAACTGCAGATGCTGGTATATACCAAAGATAAGGGCCTGTCCCACTAACACGACTATTCAGCAACGATCTTCGACCTTCAAGCTCGAGGGCACTCGCCTGAAAAACCTCGAGCTGGATCGACCATCAGCGATCAAACCGCAAGCCGGATCGACCGTCTGCACACACACAAACACATCGCAAAGGCGGGGGCCAGGGAAAGCGGGGGAGCGCTGTCTGAAATTCACACCCATGATGAACAGGAAGGTAAAAGACGGCTGACACAGTTACGGTAAGTCCTTTAGAGTGCGCGGGGGAGAGAGGGGGAGAGAGGGGGAGAGAGGAGGGGGGGTGAAGGGGGGTGAAGGGGGGGGGGAGAAGGATTGGAGACACTTTTAAGAAGCCAGACAACTTTTAATAAAATTTAGCGGCCATTTAACATTACCGGTCGGTTTATTTACCTTTTTTTTCTCAACGAGCTTTACCTTCGACTACCTTCGATTGCCTTCGATTACCTATGATAGCATTACAACCTACTATGACCTACCTCGACTAAACCTACAAGTAAAAAAATATAGATTTTTTCCATGGCAACCTTTTTTTAACTTGCGGGCATTTTTCAGCATGTTGAAAAAACGCCGCGACCTAGCTGAGGCCTCGAGTATGCGGGGACTACTCTCGAGCATGAAGCAGAGTTACAAAGACCTCCTAGGACCTCGTGTCGACCATGCTGCGAGTATGAGTCGAGGGCAAACTCTTATAAACTTGCGAATTAGGTCACCGCAATGAGACAGGCCCTATAGACATAAAGTGCTGCAGTAACTCAGATGGTCAGGCAGCTTCTCTGGAGTTAAAGGATGGGTGACGTTTCGGGTCAGGACCCGTGTTCGAACAGGAGGAAACCTACATGGTCAATGGCAAACTCCACACTGATGGCACCCGAAGTCAGGATTGAACCCGGGTCTCTGGTGCTGTGAGGCAGCTGCTCTAGTGGTTGAAGTCTGAAGAAGTGTCCCGACCAGAAACGTCACCCATGATTTTTCTCCGTATGATTCCACGACACTGGTGGCAAACTAACTTTCCAGAACCTGAATGGTATGCATATAATAATGTAGCAATTCACTCTTTATAAAAGCTGTTCTCGATTGTTAGTAATCACATTCAATTTAACAGGTAATTTCTTTCAGCGATCCACAAGACAACAACACACCTGTTCACAACTAAACCAGAGGACAAACAGGTGATGAGTGCTACTGAAAATTATACCAACAATGATGATTTCTTCATTGGTTTGTTAGCTTTCTTTTATATGTGCCATTTATAATACTTGCCATTATGTTTTAACTCTTGAAATAAAATAGCCACCTGGAGTCAATCACGATCAATACAGTTTGCTACATTTCAGAAGGAAATCCACCTTAGGAAAAAGCTTCAATGCTTTTATCACAAAGCACCTGCATCTCGACTAGTGGAAGCTGAAGACTCGATGGGAAATTAAAGGGCCTGTCCCACTTACACGATTTATTCGGCGACTGCCGGCACCCGGCACTAATTACCATCCACAGGGCCCACAGCTGAAGCCTCCGAAGCCTCGCATGTGTGTGTTTGTGTGAGTGTGCGTATGCGCGCGCGGCCACCAAGAAATTGTGTCCCCTGGTCCCCCCCATGTTTTGATAGCGATTTTCGTGCCTGCACTGGTACAATGGTGGATCTTTTGAAGCAGGCAGGGACCACGGACTTGGCCAGGGAGAGGTTGAATATTGTGGTGAGCACTGGAGCGAGCTGAGGAGCACAAGACCTTAGTACTCGCCCAGGCCATCAGGTTATTAAACACTACAACCTCAGAAAAGCTCGGAACTACATAGACTATTATTGTTATTATTGCACTTTTATTCAGTATACGTTTGTATATATACATATACACACTATAGATATATATGGTAAATATATATATAGTAAATATATATATATATATACACACACACACACACTTACGTACACAAACAAAACAATAATAGTGCAATAATAACAATAATAGTCTATGTAGTTCAGAGTTTTTCTCAGGTTGTAGTGTACTGTAAATAATATAATAAATGAGAGAGAAAAAAAGCAGTGTGTACACATACATACTCACAAATACACATATATATATATATCACAAATACATATATATATATATATATATGTATTTGTGAGTATGTGTATGTGTACACACTGCTTTTTTCTCTTTCGTGTATTATACTGTTTACAGTGTATTATGTTTACATATTCTGTTGTGCTGCTGCAAGTAAGAATTTCATTGTTCTATCTGGGACATATGACGATAAAACAATCTTGACATTCTCTCATGACACTCTTGAGAATTCCTGCCTGAGGTCTCCAGACCACTTCATGTCTGCATTTCAGTCCTCGTTTCTACACGGTGTCCAACGACAGAACAGGAAAAAGCAATACTGCAGGAAACAGGAGGTATAAACAGAAATGTTGAAAACACTCAGATCAGGTGGCATCTGTGGAATGGAATGACGTCTCAGGTCAAAAATTCCTTCCCTCTTACAAAATCGGTTTCTGCATTTCTTTTAATGTACATTTAAAACTGAAAACATGTTTAAATGAGGACGATTAGATTTATTATTATATGTCTATTTTCAATTATGTAGTGAACAACAAAATAATATGCGTTGGCTGCAATAACCCTCAACAGATAACCATAATTATGTAGATTTGATTGTGATAATTTGAAGTTAAGTTCAGATGATAGCTCTTGTTTTGGAGTGCTTATGGTCAAAGAGAGTATTTGTTTCTGTATTCGTAATAACATTCATTTTCTGTGTTTGTCTGATAAATTGTAAATCACATGCAGGTCTGTGGCATGCAGAGGATAGTATTCTAATATGTACTATAGGAAAAAATAGAGGAACTATATTTGCCAGGAATACCAATAAAGAAAGCGTGATGCATTCCTCACAATTAAGGAAAGGAGCTTCAATAATAAATGTAGGTTCCAAAATGACATTGTCAGGGCGGCATGGTGGCGCAGCGGTAGAGTTGCTTTCAGCACCAGAGACCCAGGTTTGATCCTGACTATGGGTACTGTCTGAACGAAGGTTGTATGTTCTCCCTGCATGGTGCCACTGATGAATATCACTCCAGCAGATCTGTGGCCTGCAATCGAAGGGAAAATCTGAAATGTTCTCACCCAAGTTACCAGCTAGGTTTAATATCCAGTACAAATCTCCTTGTTGCATAACGAGGTATGAGATGGTGTGTACCACTGTAATGCCAGGGCCTGGGGTGACTTTTTGAAATACATTTACCATTTTAGATGAAATTGTTCTGATGTTGCAGACAAATAAAACCTTTTTTTCACAATACGGAGAACTAATAAATTAGCAGGTATATCCTAGATTTAGTGGTGAGTGACATCAGAGTTAGTTGACAATATGACAACCAACACTGCAAAAATACCGATCATAATGTGATTAGTTTTTATTTATTTTATTTTTTATTTTTATTTTTATTTTTTAGTACAATAATGTGGTACCAAAGTACCTAATACTTATTGACATATTACATTTCATATACAACTTCTTATTTTTTTTAATTTAATAATGAAGCAAAATAAGAAATGAAAGATTACAAAAGGAAAGATTGAGATGAAGTGTTGCGTGAGATAGCAAAATAGCACTAGAGAACAAATGAGGAGAAAAAAAGAAGAGAGGAGAAGAAAGAAAAGAGAAACAAAAGAGAGAAAGGAGATTGAAAGCAATATATCTATTTGATAATCCTACCCCCAGTCACCTATTTCTGAACCATTATATTTCTATGATTGTGTTGCACCATATGCTTGTAGAAAGTCGATAAAGGGAGACCATATCAATAAGAAGAGGTCTACCTTACCTACTAGAAGGAGTCGTATTTCTTCACGATATGCCGTTTCTGGCATATTTGAAATCCACATTTTCACCGTTGGTGTTGGCCAATTTTTCCAAAATTTAAGTATGAGTTTGTTTGCCATTATTAAACCGTAATTAAGTAAGGATTTTTGATATGTATTTAGCGTATTCCCATCTTCCATAATGTGATTAGTTTTGATATTAAAACTAGTAAAGTGTCACCCGCAAATACTTTAAACATGAGTTAGGGAAATTATGACAGGATTAGAAATGGAATGACCATTGTAAATTGACCTTAAAATGTTGATACATTAATAGAGAGAGTGAAAGATTTGGAACAATATAACACCAGTATGAAGTTCCAAGAGGCAAATTGCCACCTATGCAATTGAGAAAGTATAGTTACCAATAGCGGCAAAAGACAATATCATAATATCAGTATCAGCTTTACGTACACAAATAAAAGGTAGAACTTCAGCATGTTCACAGAGCTCTGAAAAACAACAAAGCAATACACTTGTATTAATCACTGGGATAATACCATGAGGAATTTCAGAGGCAATGCACAGGATTCTGAGTTTCAGAATTGGTATAATTGTGATAACTGGGTCTGAATCTGCAGTCAGCGATGAGCAGGCCTTGATCATCATTGACTTCCAAATGAAGTCCACATTTGTGTGAAGCAGTCCAAATTTCCACACTTACAAGGAAAAACTGCTGGATTCCTCACACTGATCAGATGCCTTGAATTAATTTGCCAGCTGCATGCTTGACCAAAGTAAGAGTTTCAGAAGGCCAGGAACATTCACTTAGTTCAGCATTGACTGCTCAATCTTTACCAGGCAATTCCTGGATATTTTGACAACAATGTTTGATATGAGGATATTAATTGTATTGCTGCCTCGAGATTTGGGAAATGAGGGTAAAAGAAGAACTTCCGCAGATGTCCTTGAATTGGGTCAGGTTGGAAGATCAAGACCTCCTGTTTCTGTCTATGTTCTATCCCTATTGTCAACATAGAGATCAACTAAAGTGGTCGACTAAAGCGGCCCATCAGTAATGCCCACGTGTAGTCACATTATCACCTATCAATTGTCATTCATTTTCTTTTTCTCAATGAAGTAGAAAAATCAGGGCAAACCAGACAATCTGGGAGAGCTTTTCTTCAGAGTTTCTCCTTTGTATGCTTGTATCAATCAAATGACGACTTGCTATATCTGTCCCTCTGATAACCCAGCAGTGATTGATCCGCAACAGATGCCATTGTGAAAACTCATTGATCTTATTTTCTCCCTTTTGTAGGAGTATGGAACTTCTCAGACTGAGCTGGGACAGGGACTCAGTCAATGGAGATGCTGTCTTGCAAACCCAACAACCCAGGTTCAATCCTTACCTTTAGTGCTGTCAGTGTGGAGATTTCACAATCTCCTGTGACTACGTGTGTTACCTCCAGGTACTCCAAAGACATGCGGATTGGTATGTTAATTGACCAATGTGTATTGCTCTTAGTATGTGCAAGTGAGTGGTAGAATCTAGGGAGAATATGGATTGAATAAAATGGTATTAATGCAATTAATATTAATGTAGTGCTTGATGGATAGTGTAAACTTGATTGGCCAAATGGCCTATTTTGTGCTCTCTGATTCTAGTTTCGGAGGTGGTTCATACATCTTAACAAAAAATGATGCACTGAAAGTGGAAAATTCTTCACCATAAAGTGGGGTTATATTCTGTCATTTATTTTATCAGATCAGCAGTTTGTCCCTGTTCTATTCTGTGACACTATTACATTAAGCTACAATAGCTTCACGTTGCGATAACAAAAATCACACAAATGCATTGAAATTAAAGGAATTATTTACATTATGCAGCTTTCACCCAGTGGCGTGATGTTGTCCTGGTATTCTTTCACTATGTGGCTCCCAACAATTCTGCTGCAAAATATAGACACAAAATGCTGGAGTAACTCGACGAGTCAGGCAGCTTCTCAGAAAAACATGGATAGGTACAATTCGGCCCTGCTTCAGACTCCAGAAAAAAAATAAACTGAGTGCTAGAGTAACTCATCAGGTCAGGCAGCATCTCTAGATTTATTTGTGATGTTCCTCATTGGCATTAATTGTACAAACTCCACTGTTGAGCATATATTCATATCAACTCCACAACTGAATGCAGTTAACTGCTAGAGTTGCATCAGCACTTTCATCAATTGCAAATGAAATAACAGCAAAGTGCTTCCCTTTGTCCCAGAGGTGGCTGTTCAAAGTCTCAGTTGATTCTTCCATCAATTGTTTTCTTGAGAGCCTGATATTTGCAGAAGCTCAATACTTAATTAAACAGAAAACTCAGATGCTGTGTCTCTGTCCTTGGCTTCCTCCAATGCTCTGATGAAGCTCAGCATAATCTCAAAGAACAATAACAAATGTTCCAAATAGACAGATTACAAGTCTTCTGGACTCAGCCTTTCAGAAAATTAGGAGTTCCAGTATTTTCCTTTTTGTTAACCCTTAGTTTGCCAGCTCTATTTTCCTTGGGTAATTTCAGATAAAGATTCTGATGCTCCCATTTACACTTCCTCAAGAATAACCTTTTATTTTGCTGCATACAAAAGTGAATGCAGATACTGGAATCTAGTCCAAAATCAGAATCTTGGAAAAACTCAATAGGTCAAATTGATTGGCCTCTAACAACCAAAGCTATTTTCCATTGTTTCAGAAAGGAATGATTCCATTGGCCTGACTTCAGCCAGTTATCCCTCCATTTCCCATTGACTTCAGCATTATTATCTGATGTATCAGGTCGGGGGGAGTTCCCACCGCCACGGGTACCATGTAATCCCTTGCTACCTACTCCATGGTCGGATAGTCGGCGACTAAACCATCTCCCCCACCTGGTTTACCAGGTGAGGAGGGGGCTGTGGACCCCCAGCAGGATGAAAAACAAGACCTGTCAAAGGGCAGATCAGCTCCTAGCGAGTCAACGGCCATCCACACTTCAGTAGAAGTTGCGATCACTGTCGTACATAGCATTGTAAGGCACTGTGCACGTTGATGTTTTCAACGATGATGATGATGATGATGATGATGATGATGATGATCAGCATTATTAGGGCTCACATTATGCCAGAGTCAATAAAAAAATGTTACACTCAAAGTCACTTTTCACCTCAACTTTGGAATTTAGCTCCATTTCCATCTTTGGACTGGGGGTATAATGAGTTTGGTGCAACATGTACTTGAAGATGCAAAACTAAACAATTGTGAGCATGTGAACATGTTGTATAATCAGACTGTGATAACATCTCCATTTACCTTACCTACACTGTTCTGATGAAACTCAGCATAAGCTCAGATACATTCCTGTATTTGCATAGAGGAAACACTGCAATAATATTATTTTTGTCTAATTGATGTGTGCAACGTGTCTGCACTAAAACAGTATAGCTGGAAGCATGGTTAGTTCTGGAACACAAATATCAGCACTACAGCAAGATGTTGTCAGAACAGTAGAGTTTTAATCTGATCTATAATTTATAAAATCACTTAGCTGTCTGTACTCTGTGCTTCCTCGATTTAGCAGTCCATACCGTATAACATCTTCACTGAGTTTACTGCTCAATTTTAGCTGTGCAGTTTTAGACGGATTTATCTTCCCGAATTATAGAATGAAATTGTTGGCCTTTAAAAATAAAACGATTATTCCATAATCTCCATTGTTGATACACTTTCCCCCCCTAATTATTTAATCTATTGGTTACATTTAAAACCTTCATCTACCACATAGTGACATTTGAACTTGTCTCTCTGTATCGTTGACCCAGACTGGTGGATCAGTAATCCAATAGCAAAACCACAATGCTACCAAACCCATACAAAGACTATTATAAGACTATCAGCCTCATGAAAGATCAATGCCACATAAATGCACTCAGTAGATAGACTTGCAGATTAGTAAAACATATTTTTATATTATTTACAATTTTCTCTGTATTGCAGTCACATTTGAATGGATTTTGGCCTCACTGAGTTTTGATGAGGATGATAGGTACCCTGGTAAAAAGGACAGTTGTCTCACTCTTTCTATTTATTTAAAAAAAACTCTTTCTGTAAAGATTTGTTTTAATCTTATGAATATTGGTGGATGTTGACGACATAGATTAAAAAAAACATTTAATAAGATCTAAGGAAGGGTCTCAACCTGAAACATCACCTGTCCAAGTTCTCCAGAGGTGCTGCTGGACCCACTGAGATACTCCAGCAGTTTGTGTCCTTTTGTGCATTTAATCAGATTAATAAATTGATTTAGAAGATTAAGATGCATGGGATTCCTGGTGATTTGGTTGTACTCATATAATAATAATAATAATAATAATAATAATAATGATAATAATAATAATAATAATAATAATAATAATAATAATAATAATAATAATTTAAAAAAAATAATAATAATAAACTTTATTTCGGACTCAAGGTCCAGACAAGGGACAACATTACATAAAAATACATTGCATAAAACCCCCATCATAAAATACATATAAAATCTTAGTATATCACTTATAAAATCATCATAATTATATATTTTAAAAAAACCCACAATACATGATTTAAAATCCAGAATAAAAGAATGATCAATGTCCAACAACGAGACAACGATACCAGTGTCTCCACAACTGGGATTTGTAGCGTGTAGTGCTAAACCTTATGTTTGACAAGGCCACAATAATTACATTTTTAGAGTCATTTATCCTGCAAATGAATTTATACATATGATTTCTTAGAATACCATCTAAAGTACTGACTCCTGCAGCCACAAACATCTTACTAGCACTGCACCATCTAGGTTTCATTCGCAGTGTTCTCATGGCATCATTATAGGCCACCTTTAGTCTCTGCAAACTTGTCTTTCCGTAGTTCGACCACAGGTGCGCAGTATAGAGTGGTGTGCAATATGCTCTAAACAGCGACATCTTCATCACATCTGTACACGCACCAAACATACGCAAGAGAATATTTGCCTGTACATACAGCATACGTCGTTGCCTATAAATATCCTCATCATCAGTCATTTGTTCTGTAATAAAATGCCCAAGATATTTTACCTTATTACAGACACTAAGATTATTGTCAGACAATTTAAAATCAGGAAATTTTAGACATTTATCCTCTTTGATTCTACAGATCATAACAGCACTCTTATAAGCATTATATATAATATCATGTTCCACACCATACACAGAACATATAGTAAGGAGCTGCTGGAGACCAGTGCTAGAAGACAAGGGGTTTTGATGGAAGGGTGTTATTCTGATTGGACGTCTGTGACCAATGGAGATTCTGTGGTGGGATTTTTGTTGCCTGTGATACATATAAATGATTTGGACAAAAATGTAGATGGGCTGGTTCGTTAGTTTGCAGATGACCCCAAGATTGGTTCAGTTGGGGACAGAGAGGAAGGCTATCGAAGTATGTACAGCTACATTCAGCTACAGAAATGAGTGGCCGATGGAGTTCATTCTAAGCAAGTGTGGGGTGTTACACTTTGGGAGGTTGAATGTGAGGGGAAAGTATAGAGTTAATTCAAGATAACTGCAATGATGTATAGAGGAATGTTGGGATCCAAGTCCAAAGCTCCCTTAAAGTGGCAACACAAGCAAATAGTGTGGTAAAGAAGTTTATAGTAAGTTTGCCTTCATTGGTTGGGGCATTAAATACAACAGTCAGAAAGTCATGATGCAGCTCACTCAGACATTGGCTGGGCCGCATTTGGAGTATTGCGAGTAGTTCTGGTCGCCTCATTACTGGAAAGCCATGGAAGTTTTGGAAAAGGTGCTGAAGAGATTTACCAAGATGCTGTCTGGATTAGAGCGTAGTTGCAATAACAGATGGACAGACTTGGAATGTTTTCTCTGGAACACTGGAAGTTGAAGGGAGACTTGATAGAATTAAATACAATTATGAGAGGCATAGATGGGGTAGACAGTCAGACCTCTTTCCCAAGTGGAAATGTAAAAGGCTTGAGGTCACGAGAGATGCTATGTTTAAAGAAGATGTATCGGCAATTTATTTATCCAGAGGATGGTGGGTGCCTGGAATGCTCTGCCAGGGGTATTGGTAGAGGGGGATATGAGGGGGCATTTAAGAAGCCATTAGATAGGCACATGGATATATAGAGAATGGAAGGATATGGATCATGTGTAGGCAGATGATATTACTTTATCTTGGCATCGTGTAAGGCACAGACATTGTAGGCCGAAGGACCTGTTCCTGTGATGTTCGATGTTCTATGGATGTATGTGTGGATATCAAGCTTTATTCTTCAATTGTCAAGACCATCAATGAATTAATACTACTATTGGTAAAAGCCAACAATGGAGGAGAACATTGAAAAGACAGAGAAGCAGTCAGTGAGCACGGGAAGTAATACTTGGAAGATTTCTTCGACCAAGGCTCTGTCTTTGACCTGAGCGTCCTTGAATCCAATCCACAGTAAACTATCCACAACAATTCTGGCACAATTCTTATCTGCAAAGAGGTTGAGAAGGTCATCCAACAAGTAAGCAAAACAGCAGCAGAACAGATGAAGTCCCATGTGAGGTGATAAAACATGCAAAACAAGTACTTTTGACATGATGTCATGGTTCTCTCACGCAACTGGGAGAGGAGAGCATTCCAGAGAATTTCAACAGTGTTATATTTGTAACTTCCTTAAGAAATGAGACATCTGACTACAGCAATTGCAGAAGTCTCCATATTGTCTGCCACAGTGTGGAAGATGAGACCCATACACAGGAGTAATATCTCATAGTCTTTATTGCAGTACAAGCGGAGGGAACATTACATGCTATCGTCTCCGTGGTCAGCACCAACTCTGCCGGGAGACAGTGACGCGTTATCTTAATAGTACTAACAGTCCAGGGTAGGTATGAAGATCTGGACTGGGCTACATAAGGAATCTGCAGCATTCATAATCAGTTTGGTGATAGATATAGTAAAGACAGACTAATCTACCTCCCTCTTAAGGAATTAACTCACAATAAAATAGATATGATAAGCGCATGCAAAATTTATGTACCGCTGATTACATGTGGTAAGTATAAGTAAGCTGAAGGGAATAAGGGAATAACACCAAAGGCAGTTCAAACATAATCCTGGTACTTTGGGTTAGGCTTGCAGGTGCGATCTGCATGTGTACGGTACAGCCCTGCATTTCGTCCCTTCACCGGAGATGTGATCGGTAATAGAACAGGAGCAGGAGAATGAAGCAGCATCACCGGCGATGAAACTGGAGACCTTGGCGGGGTTGAGATGGCGTGGTCGTGGGCGAGACGATCGGATCAGGAGTGGCTGGCAATGGTGGTATGGTCGAGCCGGGGCCGTTGGATGGGGATGGAAGTATGCTTGTGCGGTCGGGATGTTACGGAGGTGGTGCTGGTTCATTCACAGGCATGATGTGCTGTCTATTGCGCCCGTCGACACTGACCAGATATGAACATGGTTCGGGAGCAGTTCCAGGTATTACACCGAGGCGGTCGTGACCCTTTTCCGTTTGTAGATGGACCACGTGTCCCTTGGCTAGTGGTGGAAGCGGTCTGCTTGTCTTGTCATACCATCTTTTATGAACGTCACGTTTTTGTTGGATTTCGGATGGTGTGCGAACTTGCGGTACTAGTGTCTGTTTTGCCACAGGCAGTGTGGCTCGCGTCTGTCTTGACATCAGGCGCTGGGCGCGTAAGCCCAGGACAGGGTCACGGGAGATGTTGCGCAGGTTGAGCAAGTCTAGAAAAACATCTGTTCCTGCTCTGTTGGATCGTTCCATCACTTGTTTGGCACTCCTGTCGTCACATTCAGCCAGCCCGTTTGACTGTGGGTATTCGGGGCTACTGGTGATATGACGAAAGTCCCAGTGTTTAGCAAAGTCTTTGAAGTACTGGCTGGTAAATTGACTGCCATTATCAGAAAGCAGTTGATAGGGAGCCCCGTGGACAGAGAAATGGCGTGCCAGCTTCTGAACTACCGCTGTGGAGGTGGGGCTATGGAGTAGATCAATTTCAAACCAACCGGAGTATGAGTTGACCGGAAGCAGGTATTGTTTGCCATGCCAATCAAAAATGTCAGTTGCCACTGTGGACCATGGGAGGTCGGGAACCCGGTGTGAGAGAAGTGGCTGCTTTTGTTGGTGTGGTGCCAAACTATTGCACACTGCACAGGACTCTACTTTCTCACGTATATAATCAGTCATTCCAGGCCATAAAAACATGCTTTTCCCTCGTAGAATAGTCACCTCTGTGCCTGGGTGTCCCCCACGGACGGCATCAAAGTACTTGTTGTATAGGGAGGCAGGAATTATGGCTTTGTGGCCCTTTATGATAATCCCATCTTATAGTACTAGTTCGTCACGAACCGAGAAGGGCAGAATTAGGAGTGGTAGTCTGTATTGGGAGTGGTAGTCTGTATTGCTTGTCTGGCCACCAGTGCTGTATGACAGAGGAGAGCGAACGTAAGGTATTGTCAGCAGCAGTCTGGGCTGCCAGGTCTTCTAAACAGGATGAAGGAACATAGGAGACCATCATGACAACGAAGCTGTCTTCATCCGTTGATGGTTTCTCGCAGGTCTTACGTGGAGCTCGCGACAGAGTATCAGCCAAGTGCATGTCTTGCCATGTTTGTAAGTTAGATCAATGTCATACTTCTGTAGTTGTAACATCATACGTTGGAGACTTGCTGGAGCAGTGTGTATCGATTTGTTCAGAATGCTGATCAGGGGTTGATGGTCGGTTTCAATCGTGACTGTTTTTCCGAAGATAAAATAATTAAACCTCATGCAAGCGAAAACGATCGCTAGCAGCTCCTTTTCAATCTGAACGTAGCGTTGTTCCATGTCGGTCATGGTGCGAGAAGCATAGGCCACAGGACTGTTGCCGTCACCGTTGTTTTGGAGGCAAGCTGCTGCTAAGCCATACTAAGAGGTGTAGCAAGTCAGTGTAACAGGCAGCTTAACATCGAAGTAGGTGAGGGTGGGTGCACCAGACATCTGTTGTTTAAGAGTATAGAGTACCTTCTGCTGCTGTTCATGCCAGGACCAAACAGTGTCTTTGTGAGTTAGGTGGCGCAGTGGAGCCTATAGTTCGCTGAAATTCGGAATGAATTTTACCAAGTAGTTTACCATACCAAGGAATCTCTGCAGGCTGGTCACATCTGTGGGTGCTGGTAACACTTTATTTGCAATAGTCTTTGATGAATTGGGTTTGAGACTGTCACTGGTGAATACATGACCCACGTAATTCACCTCACTCACCCGGAATTTGCATTTTAGGGGGTTAAACGAGGTTGATCGCTTTGGCGCGGTCCAAAACTCTCTTTAAATTTGCTTCTTGTTCTTGGACATTTTGTCCAGCAACGAGAATGTCATCAACAATGATTGAGCATGGGTAACCTGCAAATAGTTGTACCATGTTGCGCTGAAATACTTTACTTGCTGAGTTTATGCCGAACGGCATACACAGGAATTTGTATTGTCCAAAAGGTGTGCTGAAAGGGGTTAACTTGGAAGAGTTGTGATCCAATGGAATCTGCCAGAATGAGCTCTTAGCGTCTAGAACTGAGAATACTGTTGCCTTGCCCAGCTGCGCAGCGACATCTTCCACTGTGCGCATGGGATAGTGTGGTCGTTTAATAGCAGTGTTTAAATCTTTAGGATTGTACAAATCCGTATTTCTTCCTTATTATTTTTTGTTGCTACAACCATGGTTGAGACCCAGTCCAATTGATCAACAACAGGGGCAATCACACCCAGAGTCTCCATCCTGTTGAGTTATTTTTGTACCCAATCCCGCATAGCATGGGGAATCCAGAGGGCAGGACGGACAACTGGCAGGACCTCTGGGTCGGTCGTGATTGTGCACTTGATAGGAAGCTTGCCAAGTTTGCTGTCGAAGAGATTTCCGTATTGTGCCAGGAACAGTTGAGTGGAGCCATGTGTTGTAGACAGTTGATGAACCGCCATACCGAAGGTGACCAAACCTAGGTTGTTACAGGCATCAATGCCAAGCAGAGAAGTCACTTTCTCTCGGACAATATAGAAGCTCAGATTGTAGACACGTGATGTTAGATGGCACTGCAACTTGACTCTTCCAATAGGGTGCACTGCACCCCCTCCGAAGGGAAGTAATGTGGCAACAGTTTGTTTGATGACTTCAGTTTTCTAAATCTTGTGGAGCTCAGATAAGGATAGAACGTTGCAATGAGCTCCAGTATCGAGCTTAGCAATAACACTCGTTCCGTTAATGAGGACAGTGACCATGGGATGTCTGTGTTTACCAGACAAGTCCGACAAAGAATGTATGTTTATACTCAGTCCATCGATAGCAGGCAGCATCTCCTCGTTAGTCAGAGAGGTTACTGTGGGAGTTACGTGGGAAGCCTCTGGCTGTAAACTTTCTGGCTGTAGCAGGTGCACTGATTGCTTTGTCTCTGCTCTGTTCCCATGCGAGCGACAGCAGCGGATGAAGTGATTTCTGCGTTTACAGTAATGGCAAACTTTTCCATAAGCCGGGCATTGTTCACGAATGCCTGCATGCGAACCTCCATAGTTCACACAATTTTTAATAAATCCGACATTGGAAGTGCCGGGCACTTGTGAAGGCTGGCGCCAGGCCTGGTAAAATGTGCCGGCAACATTTACATCATAAGCAGAGTGGGGTCCCAGAGATTTAGTGTGAGATTCTGTCATCTCTGCAACACGACAGCGATTGTCAGCCCTTTCCAGAGTGAGGTCTGCATCGTGTAAAAGTTCATCACACACCTTGTCATTGAGAATACCATATACCAGTCTGTCACGAATAAGACTATCACACAGCTTTTCAAACTCACATCGGCTGGCCATATGCTTTAAAGAACTGATACAGGCTTCGACAGGCTCACCTTGCCTTTGGCTGCACAAAAAAAATCTGTGGCGCTCCATTACGAGATTGGTGCGTAGCTCAAACAGCTGTCTGAACTTGTTCGGTAGACAGACGGGATTGTCTATAGATTCTGCCGGGACTATATGAACACCCGCGGGATTTACCTGGGCTGGGGCATAGTGGAATCGGCGTGCACATCGAATGGCTACTGTACCAGCCAAATTGAGGAGAATGGAGGCACGAATGTCTGGCAGTGCAGCATGATGCGCTGCACGGAGATTAATGGTGAAGTCCTCTTCAAAGATGCACCAATGCTCAGCGAGGTCGCCATCAATCACAAGCGGTTCAGGCTTACGAAACATAGCAGCCATAACGAAATAACAAACAGAATGAAAAAACAAACTATAACAAGCTGGTACCAAATTAGGCAAGTAAGGGGTCCATACTTTCTGACACCATGTTGAAAGATGAGACCCATACACAGGAGTCATATCTCATTGTCTTTATTGCAGTACAAGCGGAGGGAACATTACATGTTATCGTCTCTGTGGTCAGCATCAAGTCTGCCGGGAGACAGTGATGCGCTATCTTAACAGTCCAGGGTACCGATGAAGATCTGGGCTGGACTACATAAGGAATGTGCAGCATGCATAATCAGTTTGGTGATAGATTTAGTAAAGACAGACTAATCTACACACAGTAAAATATCACAAAGAGTAGTCAGCTACCTACAGTTTTAATTTTGATTTTGATTAGTGTTGGCCTTCTTTAAGGATCATTCATTTGTTTATTTTGATCAACCACATACAAATTTCTAAAGGGAGCTTAAAACTGCATTAATCCTCGTTTGATAAGGAATAAGCCTAGTGCTTATGGTAGGCAAGGGCCTTGGACAATTTCTAGCACAGACTGAACACATATATCACATCTACATATATAGTGTCTGCATGAAAAATGATCTGCATTCAATCCACCTTTGAGGCTGTCAAATTAATTATATGAGTAGTGTTTTAAAAGCACCCTTCCATACCTTAGCCTGGCCTAATCCATGTCCTTATACACAATAACAGTGAGCATTTTGTACAATTTACTTTAATGACGTACTTTATTAATCAGTAGGCTGTTTCTACCAGTGATTCTTGACCTGAAAGAAATTTCATTAACACATGCCATTACATTAACAGTACAACAATTTTATAGTGCATGAATTAGATATTAGTAATTCCACTTGACCGGAGTCATGCATAGAAAGGATAATGAGTTCAAAGCAAATGAATGGTTAGCTAACTAACAAATGTCATTTTTAATATAAAAAATATAATTAACCTGAGACATAAAATAAATTATTCTCAAGAACTCTCTGCGAATGTATGAATGACATACCTGGTAATCATAAGAGCAAATATTTAACTTGGAACTGATAATTTGCTGCATCTTTGTTTACTATGGTTTTTGTTCCAAAGAGAACTGCCAGCATTTTCAATATTCAGTGTTAAAGAAGTTCTGGGATTTTATGTATAAGTGCTGAGCATCAGTGGATCGAATCTGTCACTATGCTCTGTGGCTCGACTACAGTGGTTGAGCATAGTCTTGTTTAGAATCTACTTGAATTGTTACTCATGTCTGTGCTGCTCTGATTTGATGCAATATCTGTGTTCCTACTGATTTCCATGAGGATCTAAGGCCTGCCGATTAAGAGTAAGTGATTTAAAAGAAAAGGTCACTTTTGTGATTTAACATTTTAAATTATTTCCATTTGTTTTTTATTTGCTTTGAATATTTTAAAATTTATTTTCACGAATCCTAATAATTCTTAATAATTCTGAATATCAGAAAATGTTAAAAACTGTTGGAATCCATCACATAGACATAGCTCTGATTCCAGCTTTACCATTTGTCAAAGCCCACTAGGGACTTGCTAGTACAGGTCCTCAGCCGTACCCTTATGCCTTGAAAGAACAGAGGAGTAGTGAGACAAACTCTCTGCAACCCATGTACATACGGGAATATGGGGATTGTGAGCAGAATTTCTGGAAAGGAATTGTCAATGTTTTGCATCAAACTTCTGCATCAGGATTAAGGGTAGAGAGGGTAGATAGCCAGTATAAAGAGGAGCAAGAGGTAGGGCAGGAGGAGGACTCAATTGGGAGATGGATGTTTACTTCTTGTGTTCCTCAACCCCCTCCGTCCAGTCTTAGACTTAGACTTAGACTTAGATTCCTTTATTGTCATTCAGACCTTTCAGTCTGAACGAAATTTCGTTGCCTGCAGTCATACATATAATAAATAACAAAACACACAATAAACACAAATTAACATCCACCACAGTGAGTTCACCAGGCACCTCCTCACTGTGATGGAGGCAAAAGTCTTAAAGTCTCTGTCTCTTCCCTTTTTGTTCTCCCTCTGCGCTGAGGCGATCCAGGCTTCTGATGTTGTGGCCTCGCCGGGTGATGGTAAGTCAGTCCCGCGGCTGAATCCGTGCTCCGCTCCGCGGCGGGCCGGTTCAAACTCCGCGGCCCGGGGTGGCCGAAGCTGCCGAAGCTGCCGCCCTCCAGTCCCGCGGACGCAGCTGTCGTTTCGGGAGCTCCGGAAAAAACAGGTCACCCACCTGTGACCTGTGAGCTCCCGACGATGTCGTCCACCGGGCCCGCGGCCAAGCCTCCGGACTCAGGTCGCCACCAGTGTCCTCGGTCGCCACCACCGGAACGCCACCGCAGCCCCGCGCTGGTAAGTCCTGGCTCTGCCTCTGGAGCCTCGAGGTCGGTCGGTCGCAGTTGGAGTTGGAGGCCGGCAGCTCCGCCATTTTGGCCTCAGCGCAGACGGAGGCAGGGGGATACGACAAGAAAAAAGTCGCATTCCCCCGAAGGAAGAGACAAAAAAATGTTTCACCCCCACCACACACATACACAACCCAACAAACCAAAAATGTAACTAAACAGGACAAAAGAAAACAACAACAAAAAAGTAAAAACAGACGGACTGCAGGCGAGCCGCAGCTGTGCAACAGCGCCGCCACTTCCATCTCTCATTCTCCCAATTTGTTG
The DNA here is from genome assembly GCA_038087875.1 of Malacoraja senta. NCBI lineage: Eukaryota > Metazoa > Chordata > Chondrichthyes > Rajiformes > Rajidae > Malacoraja > Malacoraja senta. Next base: position 94,050 of record JAXLNO010005827.1, read on the forward strand.
TCCCCTTTCCGATACATCCCTTCCAGCTTCCCCCACCAGCCAATGACATACCTTCCCCTCCTAATTCCATCCACCTACTACCCACAAATTTGACCCACCAGAACCCCTCTCCCACTGATTCTATCTTTCCTTCACCTCTCCAATAATGTTTCTTCCTTCACTTTAGTTGTTTTTTACATTCCAGCACTGGTAGCCTTTGTTTGTGTTCCTTCCTATCATCCACCCTGCTGTTTACACCTTCACACTCTCTTCCCACCCCCCCCCCCTGCCACTCAGCTTGATTTGCCTTTTTATGTCTTCCATCATCATCCACTTGTCCTATGTTTCCCCAACTCCACCGCTCTCCATCTCCCACCTGTCTCTATCTTCCTGCCATCCTTTAACCCCTCTTCATCAACCTATTGGCTTCAACCTCATCACCCCCTCCCCCCCACCCCACACCCTCTCCTCATGTTCTGACTCTCCTCCCTCTACACTCTCTGTTTTGATGCAGGGTTTTGATGATCTGCCGCCCCCCCCCCCCCATGCAGATGCCGCCTAACTCCCCGAGTTCCTCCAACAGGTTGTTGCTCCAGATTCCAGCATGTGCAGCCTCGGTGATTCAGTAACGTTGTTCAATCCATCTTTCCTCTTCTTTACCTTTGTGAAATCATGATTCCCCTGAATAATTAGGACTATCCTTAGTAAGGAAACAACAATTATTCAACAAAAAATAAAAAAGAGAAACAATTGAAGAATTATCCTCTCTTTGCTTTAAATTGCCTAACGGTCTGTAGTACATTCAAAATGAAGATGAATGGCAAACGCTATTGTAGACGTCAAAATAAAGTTGGAATCATCAAGAAAGAGACTGAAGAGTAGACCATGTGAAGAGATCCAATAATGGAAATTCTAGCGTCAGTTAGAGGCAAATATCAATAAATATGTATTTAAAACTTTTAATTATATTTACCAATGTGCGTGGAAATAAATGTACATTTGGAACTGACCTAACAAGTTATAAGAACTACAGTATAACAATAGTATTGTTAGTTTTATTTTGAATGTCTTTAGTTGTAATTTATGGAAATGCAAGAAAGAGATCAAAGTAATTCAGCTATAGATCATCTCCCTTGGCAATACAGATAAAAACAACATTCTAAACAACCCTCTCCTGGTGTTGAAGGATAAAGGTGAGCTGTGGGCAATCCCCCAGTTCATTCTGTCATCCGGGAGCCACAAAACTGCTAACAGTGAGTAATTCACCAGACAATGTATCACGTCAGCACCACCACTGGATCAGAATATAAAATGAGATGGTTCTCTTTGCACCACTTGCAATACAGAAGCATGCATATCATCTACGACAGCCAGATGAAGTGTCGTAAATACCTTCTGATGGCTGCAGATAGCAAACAGCAAGAAATGACCCAGGTTATGTCCCAACTGACAAAAGAGTGTTTATTTCATTATCAGAATCTATTGATAAATCATTCTTTGTTTCTCATCTTCAACAATTATATTCTGTCTATTTGCTGGGGGCAACAATCTCTCTTTGACCGATCATTTATTTTCCAAGCATTAAAAAATAAATGGTTGCTGCAGGAAACAATCTGAGTAATTTTGAGCAACACATGGAACATTTTGGTGTTAAATTCAGTACCATAAAATAAAACCGCAGAATTGTTTACAGTTTTTGTCACACTCAGCATAAATTTTGCATATTATTTGGGGAAGAAAATATGGAAGACATTGGGGTTATTGCTGCTTCTTCTGGTTTTCTGTCCTCTCAAAGTCCTTGTGCTCATAGGCCACAATCTATCTTTTAAAATTCTTAATCTTAGATGTGGCTAGAGATCTTGAAAAACACTTGGTCACATGATCTTGCACTTGCGTAAGTTAGACTGTGAATTATAAAAGCTAGCGGTGTGCTAGAACATCCTGAGAAAGATGAAAAGAAAGATTTTGACAATTACTTCTCAACTGCTCATGAAAAGGCAAAACTATTGGGAGATTCTAACCACAGTAGAATTTAACATGGCAAATGATCTACTGTATCATGGTGGAGAAGGAAGACTGGGAGCAGTACAAACATTACACCGTATGGGGGAGGATGCTAGAAGAATGCAAGGACCAAGTCAGAACAGAATGAATCGGCAATGGAGGTGATATAGGAGGAGGGTCATAGAATCATAAATCTGTACAACATGGAAATCGGCTCTTTAGTTCACCTTGTGCATATTGACCAAGTTGGCATACTGTGATGGTCCTGTTTGCCTGTATTTGGCACATATCCATCTAAACCCTTCCAGTCCATGTACCTGTCCAGATTTCTTTCAAAAGTCTTAATTCTTTTTGTTACTCATTCCAGATACAGACTACCATCTGAGCGAAAAAGTTGCCCCTGAGGTCCTTCTTAAATGTCTCCCCCTTCACCTTTGATCTCTGCTCTCTAGTTTTATAATACGCTATCCTGGGAAAAACACTGTGGACATTTATTTTATCCATTTGCCTCATGATTTTGTACACCTCAATAAGGTCACCCCTCAGCCTCTTATGCTCATATCCAACTTCTCCCTATAACTCAAGCCCACAAGCCCAGGTAACATGTTTCCTGATAAATCTCTTTCGCACTCTTTCTAACTTAATGACAGATACCGAGTGTGGCCTTACCAATGACTTGTACAGCTGCATCATGATGTCCCAACTTTTGTACTCAATATCTTTCCTAATGAGGTCAAGTATGCTAAACACCTTCTTCACCGCTCTGTCCACTTTTAGGGAATCATGCACCTATACATCCAGACCTCTGTGTGGCAGCACTCTCCAGGGCTCAACTCGTCCTGTCCTGATTTGACATGCCAAAGTGCAACACCTCACAATTTTCAAATTCCATTTGCCATTAATTGGTCCACCTTCCCAACTGATCTAGATCTTGTTGGAAACTTAGATATCCTTCCTCACCGTCTACTTTACCAGATATTTTTGTGCCATCTGCAAATTAACCAGCATTGTTAACTACATTATTATCCAAATCGATAATGTTTACAACAAACAGCAATGGACCCAGCACCCACCACCTGGGCACTCCTCTGATCAAAGGCGTCCAATCAGAAAAACAACAATCCACAACTAACCTTTGACTCCTTCATCCATGGATCAATTTAAGCAAGATTATGAAAATGTGTTTTGTCAGAAGATTGACATAATTTACATGAATGTGGGTAATTCATTACCATGGTATCACAGCAAAATGCAAACACAACATGATTATCTAATTGTGTGGGATTGTTGGTTTAATCAAAGACCAATGTGTAGCACAGAGACTCCATGTAGTTTTACCATGTGAAAATGTCACAGAAAACTACCTCAACAAGTATGGCTTCAACCCCTTATTGCTCCAAATGTCTGACAACATTCAATGAATCTTAATTGAAAGTGTGAGGTAAGCTGACAATTGTAAGAAAGTTAGACAAAAAAAGCTGGAGTAACTCAGCAGGGCAGGCAGCATCTGTGGATAGATGGAATGGGTGAAGTTCTGCTTTGAGACCCATCTTCAGAGGAAATAAAATATGGCAACCCTTACTTGTCAGAGAGAGAAATTCATGAAATGCGTATTTGTGAACACAAAAATCTGTGGGACAACATTGCTAAGAGTAATGATATCATAGAGGGATTCCGATTCAGCTTCATTTATTGTCATGGCAGCTTGTAATGAAATTCCTTACTTACGTGAAGCCCACAGAGAACATATTATACATACATTAATGATAAGTGCAACAATAAATATAGCGTGAAGTACAAACCGAAGGACGGTGCAAGTTTGTAGTGCAAAAATCCAAGTAGAGCAAAAGAATATTGAAGGACAATAACCGAAAAATGCAGTGAGGTAGAGTTAAGGGCCTGTCCCACTGTACGACGATGTAATTCAAGTTCTCCCGAGTTTCCCCAGATTCGAACTCGGAGAATTACAGTAACAGCAGAATTACAATTGTAGGTACTCGGGGCTCTCGTGGACATTTTTCAACATGTTAAAAAAACTTCACGAGCTTACCGAGTTTCCCGAGTACCTGCCGTTAGCATTACGAGCCGCTAAGAGACGCCCCGAGCTCCGACGTACCCGCTACGTACATTCTACGTACTTACCACAAGTTTGATTTTTTTTTAAACTCGGGAGAGCTCTTGGGTAAACTCGTATAGTGGGACAGGTCCCAAGAAGGCTCACCAGCGTCTCTTCTTCCTGAGGAGACTAAAGAAGGTCCATCTGTCTCCTCAGATTCTGGTGAACTTCTACTGCCGCACCATTGAGAGCATCCTTACCAACAGTATCACAGTATGGTATGACAACTGCTCTGTCTCCGACCGGAAAGCACTGCAGAGGGTGGTGAAAACTGCCCAACGCATCACCGGTTCCTCACTCCCCTCCATTGAGTCTGTCCAAAGCAAGCGATGTCTGCGAAGGGCGCGCAGCATCGTCAAGGACCGCTCTCACCCCAGCCACAGACTGTTTACCCTCCTCCCATCCGGGAGGCGCTACAGGTCCCTCCGTTGCCGGACCAGCAGGTTCAGGAACAGCTTCTTCCCGGCGGCTGTTACACTACTTAATTCTGCATGTTGGTGACTGCCAGTCACCCCCCCCCCCCCACTCCTTCCCCCAGTAAAATTGCACTATTGCTACTGTTGGTACATATATATATTTTACTGTTCATTATTCTATGTTCGCTCTTCTGGGTGAGATGCTAACTGCATTTCATTATTTCTGTACTGTACACTGCACAATGACAATTAAAGATTGAATCTTGAATCTCTTGAATCTTGAAGAATAAAAGTATATGGCAGAACCTCAGGGAATGGGGTTTGAAATAGGTAATTGGTTTTAAAAACCAGATAGCATTGTAAAATAATCTGTTCTTATCTGGACCTCAGAGTTTTCAAGCTCCTGTATAGAACATAAAAAGTGCAGCACAAGAACAGGCCATTCGCCCCACAATGTCTGAGCCAAATATAATGCGACGACCACCTCTTATCTACTTGCACTAATCCATATCCCTTCATTCCCTGCATATCCACATACCTATCCAAAAGTCCCTTAAATGCTGTGATCATATCTGCTTCAACCACCACCCCTGGCAGCGTGTTTCAGGCACTCACCACTCTCTCTGTGAAAAAGGTTGCCTTGGACCTCTCCTTTAAATTTTGGCCCTCTCCCCTTAAAGCTGTGCCCTCCAGTATTAGATTTTTCAATCCTGCGAAAAAGGTTCTGACTGCTGACCCTAACCTCTCGTAATTTTTTATACTCTATCAGAACTCTCTGTAACCATCGATGTTCTGGAGAAAACAATTTAAATCTGTATAATCTCTCCTTGTAGTTAATGGCCCGTAATATAGCCATCATTCTGGTAAACATCCTCTGCATCCATTCCAAAGCCTTCACATCCTTCCTGTCATAGAGTGACCTGAACAACATGTAATACTCTAAATGTGGCCTAAACACAGTCATCTAAGTTCATATGTCATAGGCCATTCAATCCATTCAGTCTACTCCGCCGTTCAATCATGGCTGATGTATCTTTCCCTCTCAACCCCATTCTTATGCCATTTCCCTATAGGAACTCTTGACACCCTAAAGGGCCTGTCCCACGAGCATGCGACTGCATTGTATTGTATTGTATTGTATTCAATTTTATTGTCATTGCACTTTTCATTGCAATGAAATGGTTTAGTCTGCAGTCATAACATAGAATAAATAACAAAAACACACACTCAACATGCGGCAAGCACGACCTAACATGGTCGCTTGAGCCGTATGGCCTCGCGGGGCCGGTCCCACTTCGATCGCCAGAGCCATATGGAGTTGTGCGGAGCTGGTCCCGACATCGCGCGGGGCTCCGAAAAACTGACACTGTTCAAAAATTCCGCGCGGCAACGGCCTGCCAGCCCGCAGCCGCCTCGACGCCGTACGAACCGCCTTGACGGGCGTGTGCAGCATCCCGACGCCGTACGCAGCGTCTTGATGCCGTATGCAGCGTCTTGACGCCGTACGTCACGCGCAAACTTCCCGCGGACTTCACTTGAACTTCACGTCACTCACTCGACCTCCGCGCGGCCCCCGCTTCCAGTTTGGTCGCGCTCGCCGCATGCAGTCGCATGCTGGTGGGACCGGCCCTGTACGGGGATCACTCGACCTCCACGTGGCCCCCGCTTCCGGTTTGGTCGCGCTTGCCGCATGCAGTCGCATGCTCGTGGGACAGGCCCTTAACTAATCAAGAATCTGTTAATCTCCACCTTAAAAATACCCATTAACGTCTTCCACAGCTGTCTGAAGTAATTCCACAGATTCACCTCCCTCCGACTAAAAAAATTCCTCCTTATCTCCTTTCTATAGGCATGTCCTTTTATTCTGAGGCTGTGGCCTCTGGTCCTAGACTGCCCCACTAGTGGAATCATCCCCTCTGCATCTACACTATCCAGGCCTTTCAGTATTTTGTAAGTTTCCCCCTCATCCTTCTAAACTCCAGTGAGTACAGGCCCAGTGCATCAAATGCTCATCATACATTAACCTAATCATACCCGAATCATCCTTGTAAACCTCTTCTGGACCCTCTCCAATGCCAGCACATCCTTCCTCAGATACGGGGCCAAGAACTGTTCACAATACTCCAAATATGGTCCGACCAGTGTCTAATAAAAACTCAGCATTTCATCCCTGTTCTATATTCTAGCCCCCTCGAAATAAATGCTAACATTTCCTTACTAACTATTGAACTTGCAAATTAACATTTTGGGAAACCTGCACCAGCATTCCCAAGTTCCTTTGCACCTCTGATTTCTGAATCCTCTCCCCATTTAGAAGATAATTTCCGCATTTATTCCTACTATCAAAGTGTATGACTCCACTCTTTGCTATGCTGTATTGCACGATTGCCACACCTCAGCCTACTCTCCCAACCTGTCCAAGTCCTTCTGCAGAGTCTCTGCTTTCTCATCACTATCTGCCCTCCACCTATATATGTATCATCCGCAAACTTGGCCACAATGCCTTCAATTCCCTCATCAAAATCACTGATCTACAATGTGAAGAATAGCGGCCCAGTGCCGCCCCCAGCAGTACATATATATCCTGTTATATCCCGCTATATACCTTTTATAGCCTTTCTCACAGTATGCGATCCCAACTATCTTGGTGCAATCTACAAATTTACGAATCATCCCATCTACGTCCAAGTAATTGATATTTATCACAAACAGCAGAAGTCCCAGCACAGATCACGGCAGAACTCAACTGGTGACAGATCTCCAGCCTGAATATTGTTCTTCCATCACTCCTTTCTGGCTTCTATCAGTAAGCCAGTTCTGAATCCATGCAAACCATGTCACTAATCAACTTGTGTACATTAATCAATTACTCCAGAAATAACTTTTTGAAGAGTACTAGTAACTACATTTATAAAAGCAAAATACAAGAAAATTATTAATAGAGTAACGTATCACGCTCCTTTGCACATCCAATACCTTTCCGCGATGATTGGCCTGGTGACATTGAAAGTCCCAGATGAAAGATTCTGGAGTAAAGTAACAACTTCAGGCACTGCAGCTGCTAAAGAGTGGGCCGTGCTTATTTAACTTCCAATATTCAATTGTCATTAGCCAGCTACCATCAGCTTTCTCATCAGACATGTCTATTATAGCCAGAAACAGCCGGTCAGATAACTCCTGGCTGCAGGAGTCCGTCTATAGTTTCTCCAATTTCTCTCTGGCCACCCTGCACTGCAGTGTGCTTTAAACACACAACATGGCTGGGTTTCCGAATCAGGACAGGTTCCCATTTAGCATTGGCCACCAGCACTGTTCCTCTGCAATTTTAGTATATGTGCTGCTGAAGCTAAATATTGGGAGTTGAAGGATAAGCCAGCAAAGCCACCAGACTTGATTATTAAACGTTGGAAGAGAGTAGACTAATCCCAAAAAGAAAGAGGATTTTCCACAAGTGGGATGGATATTTGTTACTGCACCGAGGCAGCTGGGTATCATCATTGAAAATTTTTTAATTGAAACTAAAAGATTTTAAAAAAGCAAGTGCAAAATTGCATGGAATGTTACCACAAGACAATGCTATGTGATCTTTTGAGACAGCATTGTGAGATATGGCAGATACAGGTAGGAAAACCAAAGAAGGGGGAGGCAGTAAAGTCCTCTGCACCTTCAGCTTTATCCTGGTCTGAATGAGCTTTGTCTATTGTGGTGCCTCAGCCACCTTTGACTAGACAATAGACAATAGACAATAGACAATAGGTGCAGGAGTAGGCCAATTGGCCCTTCGAAACAGCACCGCCATTAAATGTGATCATGGCTGATCATCCCCAATCAGTACCCCGTTCCTGCCTTCTCCCCATATCCCCTGACTCTGCTATTTTTAAGAGCCCTATCTAGCTCTCTCTTGAAAGCATCCAGAGAACCGGCCTCCACCGCCCGTTTTATCAGCACTATAATACAACGGGAATTCATTTTAAGTGTTTACTAGGGGTGGGACTGGGGCTCCAGGGCTCAAGAGCGAGCAACATCCAGAGATCTGAGACCATGCATTCCGATAACCTTATGGTGAAAATGTTCAGAGGGAAAATGGCATTGATAGATGCTGGTTTAGAGATACAGCGCAGAAACATGCCCTTCGGACAACCGAGTCTGCACTGACCAGCGATCCCCGCAAAATAACACACACACTAGGGACAAATTACAATTATACCAAGCCAATTAACCTACAAACCTGTACGTCTTTGGAGTGTGGGAGGAAACCGGAGGACCCGGAGAGTACAGGGAGAGCTTACAAACTCCATACTGACAGCACCCATAATTGGGATCGAACCCGCGTCTCTGGCGCTAAAAGAGCTGTAAGGCAGAAATTCTACCGCTGCGCTACCATGCCACTTCTGGTGCAGAAGCTACTCTGATATATGGCAATCCTGCTGGATTTACAGGCAAGCAAGTATCGATTCATGGATACAGGAGTGCGTTCACACTCGCAGTACTGACTGTCATTAGATTGTCCGTCAATCATGACGCACCTTTGACTGTCTCTGTTTTAATCTCAAATATATCTGAAAATATATTGGGCATTGATCTGTTAAAGGGATCCACTATACAGAAAAGAGACAATATTCTCTCTTGTGATACAGAGAGTGACAGTGGTGGTGAACAACATTGAACAGGGACACCCAGCCGTGTTGTGTGCCGAAAGCAATACTGCATTTGGCCAGAGCGAAATTGGAGAAACTATAGATGGACTCCTGCAGGCAGGAGTTATCCAACCTGCTATTTCCAGTTATTATAGCACAGTCTGGCCAGTTAAAAAAAGCTGATCGATAGCTGGTGAATGGCAATCGACTGTTGGCAGCTAAATAAGCGCAGCACCTCTTTAGCAGCTGCAATGCCTGAAATCGCTACTTTACTCAAGAACCTTTCATCTCACATTCTCAACGTCCCCAGGCTAATCATTGCAGACAGGTCTTGGATGTGGAATGGGAGGTGAGACTCGTTAATTTATTAATAATCTTCCTGTATTTTGCTTTAATAAATAGTTATTTATACTAATCAAAATATTCCATCTCTAGTCATTGATCTGAAACCTTCTTATATTTCATTACAGGGGTCCTATAGTACAATTCCATGAGAGTGCTTGTGTTAATCCTGGCTAAATTGGAGCAGCCATGACATTAAAATCGTGTAAGGGCTTCTGTACTGCTAGGCCATTTTGGTCAAGTTAAATGTGCCTTTGCAGATCTGAGACAAGCTGCTGAATGGTGCCAGTGTGTCTGTGGTCCAGGTAAAAGCTGCAGAGAAAGAATGGGACATCTGCAGAAGTCTTACAATGAAGTGTAAAATGCATGAAGCTAATTGGTCAATGCAAACCAGATATACATAGTGTAAATAATGTTGCGAAGCCTTACTTTGTTAATTGTTGATTGGTTGAAATATTAAGCTTTGTCTGTGTTGTCTGAATCCCAGGGCACATGTTGCATTATTCATCTGTGTTAACTTCCATCTCGAAGCCTTGCCAGATATAATATATTAGTTACTGTAAAGAGCACAAACTCACACAGGTTGAAACACAAGCATCTTTATTGCTCAGGTCATTATGTTGTGAGCAGGTCATCACTCGTTCACACTGCTACTCGTACTGCTAGACAGTGGGTAGGATCTTACACTATGAATGTTGTAATTAGGCGGGGTTATAATTACTAAGCATTCTAATTGGCTAACATGCTATAGCCAATCTACATCTCTTCTTGTATAAATGAAAAGCAAGTAGCACGTTAAAACTACATTGAGTAAATAAATTGTTAAATGCAAATCCTCACATCTAATAATAATAATAATGGGGTTAAACATAATCGCCATATCTAACGGGTGGCTTGCTAACCCGCCCGGTCCTCGTACGGTAAGGAACTGCCTCATTAACCTTTCCCTCCGAAAAGTTGAGGGAGCGTTTCGGTGAGCTGTGGGGATACACCGTGGGGGAAGACCGTCGCGGGGACACCGGTGAACTGGTTACAAAGGGGGAAGGGGGAACAGACCGATGTGGGGAGTGGGCGGGGCTGGCAGCTGCAGGAACTGGAACGGCTGGAACAGCGATCACTTTAAAGTTCAGCGGAGGTGAATCAGGACCCTGGAGCGCCGGGCGCCGTTCCTTCACTGAAAGGAGGTGTTGACGGTTGCATCTGTAGATGGTACCACCGACATCAACCAGGTAGGAACGCGGTTCCTTTGCGGGGCCATGAATGAACCCCAGTTTAGTATGTCCTTTGTCTGTCTGTAGTCGGACCACTTGGCCTTCGATTAGTGGCTTAAGTGGTTTGCTGGTCTTATCGTAAGCTCGTTTCTGTGCATCTCGGTTGCACTGTACGTGCAGTGGACTACAGCAGGGATGAAATCTTTGGGCTTTAAGTGATCTTGTGGAGGTCGTGTGCGGCGGGATATCATGCGCTGGGCTGGAGATCCTAAAACATTGGCTCTCGCAATATTTCTCAGATTCAGCAAGTCCAAGTAGACATCAGATTTTGCCTGGTAGGAGCACTCCATGAGTTGTTTGGCGCTCCGAACAGCGCGTTCGGCTAGTCCATTGGACTATGGGTTTTCTGGGCTGTTGGTGACATGTTGAAAGTTCCATCGTTTGGCAAAGTCTTTGAACTTTTGGCTGGTGAATTGTGTCCCGTTGTCAGTCTGGAGACGAGCTGGAATGCCATGTACCGAGAAGTGTTGCCAGAGCTTTTGGACGACTATCTCTGAGGAGATGGTTGGCAGAAAGTCAATTTCAAACTAGTGAGAGTACGAGTCCACTAGCACGAGATAGTGCTTCCCGTGCCAGTCGAAGATATCGGCAGCCACGGACGACCATGGCAGGGAGGGAGCCGGTTGAGACAGCAGGGGTTGTTTTTGCTGGAGCGGTCGGTGCCTGCCTGTTACAGATCGTGCATGATTCTGTTTTTTCCCGGATGTACTTGGTCATTCCGGGCCAGTAGATCATTTCTTTCGCGCGCTGTAGGGTAGCCTCCATGCCTGTACTCGTTTCGTAGGGAAGGGGGGATGACTGTCTTGTGACCCTTTACTATCACCCCGTCCTGCAGTACATGTTTGTCACGTACCAGGAAGTAGGGTCGCAGTTCAAAAGGAGTGTTGGACTGTTTGTTTGGCCACCCGCCTTTGATAATTGAAGTTAGCAGCTGGGAGGTCTTGTCTGCAGCGGTGTGTTCGGCAAGCAGTCAATTGGAACAAACGAGACTTTCAGAACGGAGAATTTGTGTTGTTCAAATGGGTGTTGTTCACAGGTGGCGCGTGGTGCCCGGGATAGGGTGTCTGCGATGTGCATGTCTTTAACTTTCTTGTAGGCAATGCGAAAGTCAAACCGTTATAGCTGCATCATCATGCGTTGGAGTCTTGCTGGGGCAGCGTGGATTGGTTTGCTTAGTATGGTGACTAGTGGCTGGTGATCAGTCTCCACAGTAAAAGCTTTGCCAAAGATGGTCTTTGAATTTAGAGCAGGCAAAACCGATGGCAAGCAGTTCCTCCTCAATCTGTGCGTAGCGTTGCTCGGTATCCGTTAGGGTGCGAGAGGCATAGGATACCGGCATAACGTCGCCGTTGAAAGAAGTCTGCAGGCATGCAGCGCCTAGTTCATACTGGGATGCATCGCAGGTAATTGTAACAGGCAGGTTGATGTTGAAGTAAGATAAGGTGGGTGCACTGGCGAGCTGTAGTTTTAAAGTCTCAAAAGCTTGCTGGTGGTTTGGGTTCCAGGACCAGGTGTTGTCCTTGTGGGTTAGTTGACGCAGAGGGGCAGAAAGTTCGCTGAGATTGGGGATGAATATCCCCAAGTAGTTGACCATGCCTAAAAACCGTTGTAGGCTGGTGACGTCAGTCGGTACTGGCAGCTCGTTGATTGCTGCAGTCTTCAGCGGATCAGGTTTCAGCCCGTTGTTGGTGAACACATGACCTACGTAGGTGACTTCTGGAACCCTGAACTTGCACTTCGGAGGGTTCAATTTTAAATTAATGTCTCTGGCACGGTCCAGCACCTTACGTAGGTTGGCATCATGCTCGGTCGCATCTCGGCCGTAGACTAGGATGTCATCAACGATGATGGCACAAGGAAATTCTGCGATCAGTTGTCCCATTGCCCGTTGGAAGACTTCGCTAGCAGAGTTGATACTAAAGGGCATTCTTAGGAATCGGTAACGGCCGAACGGGGTGGCGAACGTTGTTAACGTCGATCAGGCACGGTCCAACGGGATTTGCCAGAAAGAGCTTTTGGCATCCAGAACTGAGAACACCGTTGCGCTACTGATTTGTGCCACTACGTCTTCAATAGTTCTCAATGGGTAGTGTTGGAATTTGATTGCTGTGTTCAAATCTTTACGATTGATGCAGATGCGCAACTCCTATTTTATCTTTCTTTGTGGTGACGACCATAGTGGAGACCCAGTCAGAGGGTTCGCTGACCTCGGCAATGACTCCAATAGAGACCATACATTTTAGTTCATCATGTATTCTCTCACGCATGCCGTGTGGGACGCGGTGAGGAGCACGTACGATCGGGGTGACCGTTTGGTCAACAATGATCTTATATATTGTAGGTAGTTTGCCGAGTTTGTCGTCAAACAAGTCTTTGTAATTGGATAGCATCTGTTTAGTTGGTTCCTCTGTCAGACAGAGTTTGTGGACAGCACACCCGAAATAGACCAGACCCAGGTCATGGCATGCATTGATGCCTAGCAGGGTTTCAGAACTTGGTTGAATGATGTAAAACAGTAAGTTCTTGGTCTGTTCATTGATGGTACATTTGAAATCAGCTTTACCCAGCGGGTGAAGAATCTCTCCTCCGTAAGCGTGTAGAGTGGAGGAGTCTTTTTTCATGAGCTCAGTGGTTCTTATCTTGTTGAACACTTTGAGTGACATGATGTTTACTCTGGCACCGGTATCTACTTTGGCGATCAGAGGTTTGTTATTGATTATCATGGGTCACTGCAGGATCAGTAGCTTTGCCTGGGGTGCGCAGGTTTAGGGAAAGTACGGTAGACTCAGTGTCTGTGTTATCAGAGTCAGTCCCGTGGGAAGATTCATCCTGTTCATGGGAATCAGAATCGGACGGGTCTTGTTGAATCAGGTGCAGCTTCGTCCTTGATCGACAACAATTTGCAAAGTGGTTGAGTTTCTTGCAATTATGCCATGGGCTAGGCAAAATAATTACAGTTAGTGCACCACGTTGCAGGCATATTCTGATCTTTGCAGGACCCATTGAGAAATCTATGTGGAGAATAGCTAGCCAGATTTACATTCAGTTGTTGATTAACATTCACACTATCAAAATCAGCCAGTGGTGCTACAGTCTCAGCTATCCGACAAGCATGAATTGCATGTTCCAAAGTCAGTTCAGTATTCCGCAGCAGTTCAGCACCTTAGCTTGCGGTCGCTCATTCCTCCCACAATTTAATCACGAACGAGCTCATTTGTTAACTCACGAAATCTGCATCGATTGCTGATATGTCTCAGGTCACTAATGAATCGTTCCACAGGCTCGTCAGCCTGTTGCATCCGAGCAAAAAATCTTGTTCTCTCCAGTATTCTGTTACACGGAGGGTCACACAGTTCTCTAAAGTTCTGCAGCAAAACCATTGAGTTGTCAATAGATTCAGCCGGCACCACTACCAGACCATTCCCGTCTAGTTGAGCTGGTGCAAATTCAAACGAGTCAGCGTGGATCACAGCCTCCGGACCCGCTAAATTCAACAACAGGGAAGCCTTCAAATCGTTGGGGTCATTTTGGTGAATGATGCGGATCTAATGAGAGTAATCCTTCTCAAACATTCGCCATCGCTCGGCGATATCGGAATCAAACACGAGCGGGCTAGGCTTTCGACAACAGTTAGCCATGTCTCCAAATCACAATCAAAACTCACGAATAAAAACTTGTAAACAAAATAAATCGCGGTAAACAGATGCGGGGTAGACCCGATTTTCTGACACCATGTAAAGAGCTCAAACTCACACAGGTTGAAACACAAGCATCTTTATTGTTCAGGTCATTATCTTCTAAGCAAGTCATCACTCGCTCACACTGCTACTCGTATTGCTAGACAGTGGGTAGGATCTTACACTATAATTAGGCGGGGTTATAATTACTAAGCATTCTAATTGGCTAACATGCTATAGCCAATCTACAGTTACTATGTTATTGGGTTAGGGAACTGTACTGTGTAATATACATAATCGATATGCATTATTGGACTGTATAGAAACCACCCCCATGTGGTTCGGCCCCTCAAGGTTCAGGGACCTATAAAAGGTAGGTCCCACGAGGTCCGTTGTCGATCTTCTGGAAGAGCGCTTGGGACTGCATGACCTTTTGGAGTGTCTCTGCTTGCACGAGGCTAGAAGGGCTTGGCCAAGCAGATACAAGGATCAAACCCGCGGTGGTTAGGTATTGTATAGCTGAATTGTTATCCAAAAAAAAGTTTAGTTGCTCAAGTGCTTGATTCAGTATTTTATTGTCTGAAACTGGACTTGGGGAGCTTAGAACGAGCTATTTACATTTGCACCTTTCTTATTTCTAAGCTCCACATATCTTCATTTGAAAAAAAATGTTTTAATCAAAAATATTTATTCAAATATAAAATCAAATAATATATACAGTACAGTAAAAAACAAAACAGAACCCACCACCATAATACACAACAAACGCTAAACTATTATACAACTATGTTACAATCCTTGTGAAGCATGCATTCAACCCCCCGTGGTGCCCAGCAGTGCTGGAAATCCCCCAGGGCACCTGTGGAGAGCGCGTAGTCCCTCACCAACACCATCCGGGCGCAGACGTAACCCCGGAAAAGGGGCAGGCAGCCATTTCGGGCAGAGCCCTCTTCCACCTGGTGCCATGACTCGCAGATGGCCAGCTTGGCCAGGCCCAGGAGCAACCCAACCAGGACATCCTTGGCCCCACCCTCTCCCCTACACGCAGGGTGGCCAAAGATGAGGATGGTGGGAAATGCAGCCAGAAGTAGCCCCTTTAGATAGTGGAACAGGTGCTGCAACCTCACACACTCCATATACACACATGGTACACAGACTCTTCCAGCCCGCAAAAGTGGCAGGCGGCTGGTGAGTCTAACCACCAGTGAAACAGGTTGTAAGGGACTCCTCGGTGCAGTACCCTCCACCCCAGGACCCCAATGTAGAGGGGGAGAATCCCCGCGTAGAGGAACCCCCACCCGGGGCCCCACTAACGACTGGAAGGCAATACCGACCACCACTTAGTGTCCGGATGGTGGACCAGGGCGAGGAGATGCAGGGTGTGGAGGAGAAGCCCATACAGGGGATGCTTCCCTGCATCACGGGGATGAAGGGTGTCGAGGAAAGGCGGCTCAAGTTGTGTGGGAACGGCTTCCGGGAGGATTATGCGCCTGGGTCCAACGAGTACTTCTGGCTGAGCGGGGATTTGCTCACCAACAAGTACTCCACACATTTGAGCCCCCCCGACACCTGGTGGGGCGGGACAAGGGCCGGCTGTTCTCACGCCCGGGCCGTCGCCCTCCGCCAGGCATCCAGGTTCCAGACTCTCAACAAGTCTCGGTAGAAGCCGGGCATCCTCATCAAGATGGCACGGCTGATGCCCACCATCGGGATCCGTGTACCACCTTGAAGGCAGCAGCCCCGTTGGACAATGTGCGTCGCCAGTACATGCCACCTGGGAGGATGCCCTCCACATATCTTCCTTGGAGCACAGGTGGCTGAAAGATGATCTTGTAGAGGTGTATAAAATTATGAATGGAATAGATAAAGTGAATGTCGTTTCCCAATGTAGGGGAATGAAGAATGAGAGGGTGAGAGGGGAGAGATTTAATTGGTACCTGAGGCACAGTTTTTTCCACAGAGGATGTTTGGTATATGGAACGAGCTGCCAGACGACGTAGTTGAGGGAGGTACAATAACAACATTTAAAATACATTTGGACAAATATATGATTAGGGATGGTTTAGTGGGATATGAGCCAGGGACAGGCAAGCAGGATTAGCATGGATGGGGCATCTTGGTTAGAATGAATGAGTATGACGCAATGTATGACTCCATCTTAAAATCGAGTTGGTGTTGTATTTGGCCGCACAGTTATAAGTATACAGGACATAGAGACAGGGATGGAACCAATATTGAGCATCAGATGGAGGAAATATTATGACCAATTGTAACAACAGAGGTCTGCTGGTCAAGAAATTCAAAGGCCATGAGCATTATCTACTAAATTTCCTGTGTATTCCTACCAGGGCTACTTTAGCAGCATATGCAAAATCCATAAGCACCAAGAAGGAGGGAACTGGGAAAACTATCACCTGTACTTCCCCTCCAAGTCTTGATGTTTAATTATATATCCAGTTCTTCATCGTCACCAGGCCTAAGCTTTGGAACTTCTTACCCAGTACTATACCTCAGCAAAAGGTCGGCAACAGCTCACCACTACCATCTCAGGGGCAATTAGAGATAGACACAGATGCTGCCTGATTTGCTGATTTCCACCAGCAGTTTGCATTTTGCTCCAGATTCCAGTATTTACAGTCTCTTGTGTCTTCATTAGTTTTTCTCTTGCTGTTACTACAAAATTGATATTAATACCATTTGTGTTCAAAATGTAAATTATCTTTAAGATGCCTGACTCAAATTGACCTCTTTAACAATTTTACCATTAGGCCAGGATCATTTGTTTAAACATTTTTTTTTTACAGTTTGCGATGCAGTAAATCCTATTTCTTGTAAGAATGCCAGCCCTTTCCTTCAGTTTCTCCATCTCTACTGCATCTGATTTTGAAATGAGGATTTTTGTTCCAAGGCATCTGAGTTATCTTCCTTTTCAGGAAATGTGACCTCTTCTACTATGCATCTCCTCTATTTCTTGCAATTCTGCTCTCACCCCAACTCCCCCCAGGCTAGGTCATTACCTTTCACCCTTCAAACCTCCACATCCAAAATATTAATCTTTGTAATTTCCTGCAACACAATCATTCCACTAGTCACATCTTAACCTCTCCTCACCCCTTTCTTCTTTCCACAGGGACCACTTTCTCCATGATTCCCTCATCGCTCATTCCTCCCCACACATATCTCCTCGGCCTCAGGTATTTTCACCTGCAAGTGTAAGATGTTCAATGTAGTGGAACATAACTCCTCCAAGATAACTACCTTCAGCACACCCTTCGGATGGTACAAATTTCTTCGAATGCCGTTCGGCATAAGCTCTGCTAGTGAAGTATTTCAACACGCTATGGAACAATTGTTTGCAGGCTACCTATGCTCCATCATAGTTGATGATATCCTCGTTGCTGGACAAACTATTCAAGAACACAATGCAAATTTAAAAAAGGTTCTGGACCGTGCAAAGAAATCAATCTCAAGTTAAACACTCAAAAGTGCAAATTCAGAGTAAGTGAGGTGAACTATGTAGGCCATGTGTTCATTAAAGACGACCTCAATGCTGATCCATCGAAAAACATTGCTATTAATGAGTTACCAGCACTCACAGACGTGCTCGGTCTGCAGAGATTCCTTGGCATGGTAAACTACTTGGGAATTTATTTTCCTAACTTCAGTGATATATTGGCCCCACTGTGCCAGCTGACCCACAAAGACACTGTTTGGGCCTGGCATGAGCAACAGCAGAGGGCGTTTGACACTCTTAAACAGCAGATATCTTGTGCCCCCACTCTCGCCTACTTTAATACTAAATTACTGGTCACACTGACTTGTGGCGCCTCACAGTACGGTTTAGGGGCAGCCTGTCTCCAAGATTATGGTAACTGCAACAGGCCTGTTGCCTATGCTTTGCGCACCATGACTGACATGGAACAACGCTACGCCCAGATTGAAAAGGAGCTGCTAGCGGTCGTTTTCGCATGCAAGAAGTTTAATGACTTTGTCTTTGGAAATATGGTCACAATTGAAACTGACCACCAACCTCTGATCAGCATCTTGAACAAACCAATACATGCCTCTCCGGACGGATGTTACTACAGCTTCAGAAGTATGACATTGTTTTGACCTACAAACGTGGCAAGGACATGCACCTGGCTGACACCCTCTCGCGTGCTCCTCGAAAGACCTGCAAGGGTGACGGTTTTGTGGTAATGACTGTTTCCTTTATTCCCTCGTCCTGGTTGGAGGACCTGGTTACCCACACTGCTGCTGATGATACCTTAAGTTCGCTCTCCTCCATCATTAAGCATGGCTAGCCTGACAAGCAGTACAATCTACCACTTCCAATTTGGCCCTTCTTTGCCGTCCATGATGAACTAGTACTACAAGATGGAATTATCATAAAAGGCCACAAGCTGTTGTCCCTGCCTCTCTACTCAGCCAGTATTTTGACGCTGTCCATGCGGGATTCCCAGGCGCCGAAGAAACTGTCCTACGAGAAAAAAACGTGTTTTATTGGCCTGGCATGACTGATTACATTCACGAGAAAGTTGAATCCTGTGCAGTGTATAACAGTTTGGCACCACATCAACAGAAGCAACCAATTCTCTCACACCCGGTTCCTGCCCTCCCGTGGTCTACAGTGACAACTGACATATTTGAGTGGCATGGCAAGCTGTACCTGGTTCTTGTCGACTCGTATTCCGGTTGGTTTGACATCGATCTTCTCAGTAGCCCCACTTCTCACGGGGTAGTTCTAAAGCTGGCTCGCCATTTCTCATACCACGGAGCTCCATGTCAACTACTATCTGATAATGGCAGTCAATTTACCAGCTGAATGTGCCATCAGGAGTGGCAAACAATTAATGGAATGATCCCACAGAGCAAAATCAGATGTGTACCTGGACCTGCTCAACATCTCCCGCGACCTTATCTTGGGTTCGCCTGCTCAGTGTCTGTTGTCAACGCAGACCAGAGCCACATTGCCTGTGGCGAGTGAGACACTAGTCCCGCAGGTGGTCCCACCATCAGAGGTCCAGTCCAGGCTGCCACAAAAGCGCGACATTCAGAAAGGGTGGTATGACAAAATGAGCAGACCGCTTCCACCATTAGCCGAGGGGCAAGTGGTGCATCTGCAAACCGACAAAGGTAACGACCGCATCGGCATAATTTCTGGAACTGCCTCTGAGCCACGTTCATACTTGGTCAATGCCGATGGCGGCACCTACAGATGTAATAGGCAACATATTCTGCCTGTGAATGAGCCAGCACCACCTTCATACTAGCCTGACCACACAAGTGTACTTCCATCCAGATCCAGCGTCATCGGCCTGCCTGCACGAGCATGACAACCTGTTTCTGATTCGGTTACTTTACCGATGGCTATGCCACCTCCGCCTGTGCCAAAGTCTCTTGTTTCGTCATCGGGAATGCCGTTTCAATTTTTGACACCTATTTCACCACCGATTGTGTCCCCGGTGGCGGATGGACTGTACCGTACACGTGTTGGTCGTGTTTCTAAACCCGCAGTAAAGTACCCGGGCTATGTTTGAACCTCCTCCAGTTTATTGCCATATACTATGTATGGTTTATATAGTCAACAGTATACATTTGTTTTAATTCTTGGTAGTTACTCAGTAGTTGTATTTGCATTTAATTCTTTAACAGGGAGGATGTAGATTAGTGTCACTCATACTGTGGCTCCGCCCACAGGCGTATTGGAGAACTCCTCTCTGTTAGATTAGTAGTATGCATGCTGAGATGAAAACTCTATGAGTTACCTCTGCAGAGTTGATAATAAAAGACTATGGATTCTAATCACTTTGTGTGACCTTGATCTTTATCCAACACTGCCCCCACACCTCACCATTCACCATCATCCAGGATCTTATTAGGACTTCCAGGCGAGGCAGAGATTAACACGTACGTCTTCCAACCTCCTCGTGATGTGGATTTTTCTACACTGGCGAGAATTAGTGAAGACTGGGCAACTGTTTGGCTGAGCACCCGTACACTATCCACAATGGCTATCTCGCACTCCTTGTTGATGTCATTTCAATTCCACTTCCCATTCCCACATCAATCTGTCCATTTTTGCCCTTCCCCACTACCTCAGTAAACTAGAGGAATAGTATTTTCAAGTTCTGCCTCAGAGGCCTGCATCACAATGGAATGAACATTGAATTTTCCAATTTCAAAGAACTTCTACCTCCTTCCGTTCCTTTCTTCCTCCTTCTGATCCATCTAGGTTTGCTCACCCCCTTCCCCTCTTTCAACCGGCCCCAGCCCCCCATTAACTAGCTTATATCTGCCCCACCTATTTCATCCTTAACTCAATGAATCTCCTATCCCCTCTGCCATTGGTTCCATCTCCCAATTAACCACCTTTATCTGGGTTCACATCACCTCCATCCCTCCCCCACCCAAGTCACACCAGCTTTCGTTCACATCTAACTACAGCTAACTATGTCCTGCTTCCTTTAATGATAAAATAACTTTTTTGCATATTTTTCATTCATTTGTTCTACATCTCTCCACATCACCATCTATATCTCTCGTTTCCCTTTTCCATCACTTTCAGTCTGAAGAGGATCTTGACCCAAAATGACACCCATTCCTTCTCTCCAGAGATGCCGTCTTTCCCGCTGAGTTACTCCAGCATTTTGTGTCTATCTTTGGTTTAAACCAACATCTGCAGTTCCTTCATACACACCTCTCTTCCTTGTCTGATTCCAGAATCTCTGGCCCTTTGTATCTCCACATCATCTTCCAGACTCTGTCTCTACTTCCAAGAGTAGAGCGCACACACACACACACACACGCACGCGAGGCTTCGGAGGCTCAATCCAGCGCTAAATGCAGCTCAACTCTGCCTGTCTCACCGGGTTAACTACAGCCCTGTCTGGACTGACGGGACACCAGTGCTGCTTCTCCGCGCTGGCCATATTTTCCGCAAGCCCAGGAAGGCTGTAGGCTCACCTGGCGGTACAGGCAGAGTTAGCTGGGTTTAGCGCTGTTTATCCTCGCTGGCTCGTCTGATTCCCGACCAAAGATCTTATAGCGGAGGATCTTTGCTCCCGACCTCTCTGGCCACCTCTCTGGCCCTCTGGGGGAGGGGGGGGGGGTACTCGGGTGGGGACGGGACAGCGCCGGAGACCCGGCCGGGATCGATCCTGCCTGCGAATGAAGCGCAGGTCTCTGCCACGTCTCCCTCCTCCAATCATCGCGCTGAATCATGTTCCGCCCCCATTGCCTGCTGACCGACGTCTCTCTCGTCCAATTGGCGCCCTCGATCAGCAGTCCCACCCCCACTGTCTCGCGGAAAGCGGAGATTTCACCGGGTTTTTAAATCCGGATCATAAAAACTTGGGGGGGGGATGTCCCCCACCTCTCAAAACATGGAGGGGACGTGTCCCCCCTGGCCCCCCGGGTTTTCCGCCCCTGTCTACTTACACCCTCACCTTCCCCTATCTGTCTCCATCTGCCCCCATTTGCCCATTATCCCACACCTCACGTATTGCCTGCCAATTCCTACTCATCCTCCTCCTCACTTCATATGAACTATCTCCCTTCCACACTCAGAGTCCTGAAACATCAACTATTCCTTGCATCCATGGGATGCTGTTCGAACTGCTGTCTTCCTCCAGCAATTTACTTTATTGCTCCAGATTCCAACTACTGCAGTCTTTTGTGTCTCCATACCAGATTTAATTTCTGTCCATGTTCAGAAAGTAGACTTAGTGGTTTGTTTTGGAGATAACTGAAGAGATAAGCTACTGAAGCCTGAGAAACAAGGAATTTGCAGTTAGAACATTGTTATGTGACAATGATTGGAGAAGGTCTAAAAGGTAATATTTCGATAAGGAACCAGAGCTTCTCATTATAGCTTTCTTGCTCTGCAAGCTGAGCTTATACATGCTCTGTAAGTATTACTTTATGAATCAATAAACTGTCTCTGACTACTGCCTTTACTTATGAAGCTGTGAATTGGCAAAGAACCAAAAGGGCCTGCTTCATATCAAAGGAAACGTGTGTGTAATTTTTGACATATTATTGCTCCCCCTGGACAAAGGTAGACTCATCACCCCCTGTTTATTGGTTTTTGGCTGTTTCATTGTGAATTTTGCAGAAAATGCATCAAACTATGCTTCAAATATATTCTCTTCATTCTTTTAAACATGCTTACTTTTTAAAACTTACATTGTATAAGAGAAAAAAAAAACGTTCTTATGGGCCTGTCCCACTTAGGAGATTTTTCAGTCGCCTGAAAAACCAGCGACTGGAACGGCGACTGTCAGAGTGGAGCACACACACACATGCATTGCTTCCTTCACCAGCCCGTTATGCAGGCGGGGGACTGGGCAAGTGGGCAGAGCACTAACTGAAATTCACACTGTGCAAAGCCAGTTGATTCCAGGGTGGTGGATGTTGATGTTATATTCTATTGTGTATTGTGATCTTTTGTTTGTATGGCTGCTTGGTATGACACAGACACACACCGCGATGAACAGGAAGGTTGGCGCTGTAATTAAGATGGTGAAAACACAGTATACAGGAAGGATCACGTAAGTCCTTTAAAAGAGGGGTGGGAGAGGGGGGAGAGGGGGGGAGAAGGAGTGAAGACAACTTTTAAGAAGCTAGAGATACATGCCTGTGAAGCTCGGCGGACATTAACATTACCGGTCGGTTATCCTTGGTTCTGAAAACTACTGCTTACCTTTTTTTCCCCAATGAGCCATTGAAATTCACTGGTCAGCACTGGCTACAACCTACGAGAACCTTTGACCACCTGGCAACCCACTACCACTGCACCTACGGCACAAGAATTCTCACCACTCTCCATGGCAGCTTCATTCTGGTCGGCACTAATTTTTCAACATGTTGAAAAATCTGCGGTGACCATAATGAGGCCACGACTAGTTCCCAGAATGCGGGAACTTCTCACGACCATGAAGGCGACTACCCGGCAACCACCCGCGAACATGTGGCGACCATGTGGAGACCGCATAGTCACCTGCAGTCGCCTAAAAATTTGCCTAAGTGGGACAGGCCCATTAGTCTTAAATAAACCTCACTGTGATTGACATCTGGAGATAGCAAATGCATTTGAGACGCTCTTTTACCTGGATGGATGCTAATATATTGTATCATAATGACAAATCATTGACTACCATAATAATTAGATTATGGTGGAGCCTGATGGCTGCCTAGTTCTGCATTTTAAAGGTCACGCCACCACCTTCGCAATCATATTAATTTTGGAAATGATTAACAACAGACAATAAGAGAGAAGAAAGTCAAGAGGAAAAACCTCAATATTTCAGGCTTGCAATTCTTTTTGTGTGTGTAATATTGTTCACCATGCACGGTAAATCAATCTAAAACTTGGTGATTCAATTTATATTTGAAACTATACTCAGTGTTATACAGAAAGGCCACCTTAACCTTGGGTAATGTCAAGTATCGGGCAACATATTTATTCTTATTTGCTGAAAATTTCATTTATGCATGGTCCAATAAAGGCTGGCACAACTTTCCAGAAACCAGTCCTAAAAGCTTCACCCACATCACCAAACCATTGATTATCTGCTCATCTATTTCCCTGTTTGACAGCCATCCTAATCTAACCCTCTTATGATTCACTATTAGCCTTGTTTCGTTTAGTTTTGTTTAGAGATACAGCGCAGAAACAGACCCTTCGGCCCATCAGATCCGCGCCGACCAGCGATACCCGCACATTAACACTATCCTACACACACTAGGGACAATTTTTTACACTTATAATCCAATCAACCTATAAACCTGTACGTCTTCAAGTTCAAGTTCAAGTTCACATTTATTGCCACATGCACCACTTGAGGTACAGTGGAATATGACTTACCATGCAGCCATACAAACAAAAGAGCACAATACACAATAGAATATAACATGAACATCCACCACCCTGGAATCAACTTCTTCACTGTGGTGGAAGGCAATAACTTTGTCAGTCCTCCTCCTTTGTTCATCCATGGTCGGGGCCATGAACCCTCCGCAGTCGCCGCTACGGATGGCCCGATGTGCAGGCCCTCTCGTCGGGATGCTCGAAACTCCGACGTCGGGACGGACGGACACTCCGCGCCTTGGAGGTCATAGAAACATAGAAACATAGAAAATAGGTGCAGGAGTAGGCCATTCGGCCCTTCGAGCCTGCACTGCCATTCGATATGATCATGGCTGATCATCCAACTCAGTATCCTGTACCTGATTTCTCTCCATACCCCCTGATCCCTTTAGCCACAAGGGCCACATCTAACTCCCTCTTAAATATAGCCAATGAACTGGCCTCAACTACCTTCTGTGGCAGAGAATTCCACAGATTCACCACTGTGTGAAAAATGTTTTCCTCTCCTAAAAGATTTCCCCCTTATCCTTAAACTGTGACCCCTTGTTCTGGACTTCCCCAACATTGGGAACAATCTTCCTGCATCTAGCCTGTCCAACCACTTAAGAATGTTGTACGTTTCTATAAGATCCCCCCTCAATCTTCTAAATTCTAGCGAGTACAAACCGAGTCTATCCAGTCTTTCTTCATATGAAATTCCTGACATCCCAGGAATCAGTCTGGTGAACCTTCTCTGTACTCTCTCTATGGCAAGAATGTCTTTCCTCAGATTAGGAGACAAAAACTGTATGCAATACTCCAGATGTGGTCTCACCAAGACACTGTACAACTGCAGTAGAACCTCCCTGCTCCTATACTCAAATCCTTTAGCTATGAAAGCTAACATACCATTCGCCTTCTTCACTTCCTGCTGCACTTGCATGCCTACTTTTAATGACTGGTGTACCATGACACCCAGGTCTCGTTGCATCTCCCCTTTTCCTAATCGGCCACCATTCAGATAATAGTCTACTTTCCTGTTTTTGCCACCAAAGTGGATAACCTCACATTTATCCACATTATACTGCATCTGCCATGCATTTGCCCACTCACCCAGCCTATCCAAGTCACCTTGCAGCCTCTGAGCATCCTCCTCACAGCTAATACTGCCCCCCAGCTTTGTGTCATCCGCAAACTTGGAGATGTTGCATTCAATTCCCTCGTCCAAATCATTAATATATATCGTAAATAGCTGGGATCCCAGCACTGAGCCTTGCGGTACCCCACTAGTCACTGCCTGTCATTGTGAAAAGGACCCGTTTACTCATACTCTTTGCTTCCTGTCTGCCAGCCAGTTATCTATCCACATCAATACTGAACCCCCAATACCATGTGCTTTAAGTTTGTATACTAATCTCTTATGTGGGACCTTGTCGAAAGCCTTCTGAAAGTCCAGATATAACACATCCACTGGTTCTCCCTTATCCACTCTACTAGTTACATCCTCGAAAAATTCTATAAGATTCGTCAGACATGATTTACCTTTCATAAATCCATGCTGACTTTGTCCAATGATTTCACCACTTTCCAAATGTGCTGCTATCCAATCTTTAATAACTGATTCTAGCAGTTTCCCCACTACCGACGTTAGACTAACTGGTCTGTAATTCCCCGTTTTCTCTCTCCCTCCCTTTTTAAAAAGTGGGGTTACATTAGCTACCCTTCAATCCTCAGGAACTACTCCAGAATCTAAAGAGTTTTGAAAAATTATCACTAATGCTTCCACTATTTCTGGGGCTACTTCCTTAAGTACTCTGGGATGCAGCCTATCTGGCCCTGGGGATTTATCGGCCTTTAATCCATTCAATTTACCTAACACCACTTCCCGGCTAACCTGGATTTCACTCAGTTCCTCCATCTCATTTGACCCCCGGTCCCCTGCTATTTCCGGCAGATTATTTATGTCTTCCTCAGTGAAGACAGAACCAAAGTAGTTATTCAATTGGTCTGCCATGTCCTTGTTCCCCATGATCAATTCACCTGTTTCTGACTGCAAGGGACCTACATTTGTTTTAACTAATCTTTTTCTCTTCACATATCTATAAAAGCTTTTGCAGTCAGTTTTTATGTTCCCTGCCAGTTTTCTTTCATAATCTATTTTCCCTTTCCTAATTAAGCCCTTTGTCCTCCTCTGCTGGACTCTGAATTTTGCCCAGTCCTCTGGTAGGCTGCTTTTTCTGGCTAATTTGTATGCTTCATCTTTTGTTTTGATACTATCCCTGATTTCCCTTGTTATTCATGGATGCACTACCTTCCCTGATTTTTTTTTTACCAAACTGGGATGAACAATTGTTGTAGTTCATCCATGCAGTCTTTAAATGCCTTCCATTGCATATCTACCGTCAACCCATTAAGAATCAATTGCCAGTCTATCTTGGCCAATTCACGTCTCATACCCTCAAAGTTACCTTTCTTTAAGTTCAGGACCCTTGTTTCTGAATTAACAATGTCACTCTCCATCCTAATGAAGAACTCAACCATATTATGGTCACTCTTGCCCAAGGGGCCACGCACAACAAGACTGCTAACTAACCCTTCCTCATTACTCAATACCCAATCTAGAATAGCCTGCTCTCTCGTTGGTTCCTCTACATGTTGGTTTAGAAAACTATCCCGCATACATTCCAAGAAATCCTCTTCCTCAGCACCCTTGCCAATTTGATTCACCCAATCTATATGTAGATTGAAGTCACCCATTATAACTGTTTTACCTTTGTTGCACGCATTTCTAATTTCCTGTTTGATGCCATCCCCAACTCCACTACTACTGTTAGGTGGCTTGTACACAACTCCCACTAGCGTTTTCTGCCCCTTAGTGTTTCGCAGCTCTACCCATATCGATTCCACATCCTCCAAGCTATTGTCCTTCCTTTCTATTGCGTTAATCTGCTCTCTAACCAGCAACGCTACCCCACCTCCTTTCCCTTTCTGTCTATCCCTCCTGAATATTGAATATCCCTGGATGTTCAGCTCCCAGCCTTGGTTACCCTGGAGCCATGTCTCCGTGATCCCAACTATATCATAGTCATTAATAGCTATCAGCACATTCAACTCATCCACCTTATTACAAATGCTCCTTGCATTGAGACACAAAGCCTTCAGGCTTGTTTTTACAACGCTCTTACCCCTTATACAATTATGTTGAAAAGTGGCCCTTTTTGATTTTTGCCCTGGATTTGTCTGCCTGCCACTTTTACTTTTCACCTTGCTACCTATTGCTTCTTCCCTCATTTTACACCCCTCTGTCTCTACGCTCACACATTTAAGAAACCCTTTCCCTTTAACTCCATCCTCAACTATCCCATTCGACACCCCAACCCATTATTCAGTTTAAAACCACCCGTGTAGCAGTGGCAAACCTGCCTGCCAGAATGCTGGTCCCCCACCTGTTAAGATGCAATCCGTCCCATTTGTACAGTTCCCTTTTACTCCAAAACAGATCCCAGTGATCTAAGAATAGTAAGATTAAATGAGAACTTACCAAGTTTGAAGTTTGGTCTTTATTTTATGAGGAGTAACGTTGAGGGATTACGTGAAGAAGCCCCGTCCAGCCGCACACGCGTCAATCTTTCAAAGCAGCGGATTGACAATCACAGACGATAATTACTGAAGCATGATAGTATGATGCATAAAGACTTAGAACTACCAGCTTGATCCTTTTATGAGGGTGGGAGCGGAGGGCACGTAATCTCTCAACGTTACTCCTCATGAAATAAAGATCAAACTTCAAACTTGGTAAGTTCTCGTTTAATCTTACTATTTGACTTCGGAGTCACGTGAGTGACTATGTGAAGATTTCAATGCTCTGTGATTTCACACCGTGGATTCAAATCCAGGTGTTCACTGCATCGATTGACTCTATTTGAGTAAGCACAATCAACAATGCATAACCACAACATTTGAATGTAATCAGTTAATGGTTTTATTTATTTAAATAAAAAATAACAAAATTAGGCCACTTTTATTATAATGGGGGATTTAATACTGTATCCAGCACGGCATCACTAAACACCCCGAGATCTTTAATCTCCTTGTGGTAATACTTGTGAAACATCTGTTCACTTGCCCATCCTGCGGCCACGAGAATAAGGTCTATTAGCACGTCTGAATCCCTGGCCGCTGATGTTGATGCCGCCCTGGTGGAATGAGATTTAAATTTATCAGTATCAATACCTGAATATCTCAACACCTGTTTCAACCATCATGAAATTGTTTGTGTTGACACTTTCTTATGAGGCTTTTTATGACTAATAAAAAATGCCAATTCGGCGCCTCTTAAAACTTTTGTTGTTTCTATGTAACATTTCACATATGTTACTACACACAGTCGTGAATCTGTAGGATATGCTAAAAATTCCAACTTGCATCCTGTAAACCCAGGTCTACTTTGCTTCAGTAAATCATAGACATAGAATGTCACGGCATTTTGCCCTACTTTCATTCTATCAATTCTGAGTTTCTGTAATGTTTGAACTCTCTGCGCTGAAACTAATGCCATGAGCATAACCAATTTCATGGTAATTTTGGATAATGACAGAGTTTCAACTGGATTCCAATTCCTTAGGAACATCAGTACATCTTTTACATTCCAAATTTCTGTATACCTGGGTCTGGGAGGATTAGAGTTGAAAATTCCTTCCATAAACCTACAGACCCAAGGATGTGCTCCAATTGGAGTTTGTTCTGATTCATTGCTTAAATATGCAGAGAGTGCACTTCGTGCAGTATTAATTGCACTATAACTTAATTTCAATTCTTAGTGTAGAGTTGAAAGAAACTCTATTACATCTGAAATTTCTGCTGTGTTATATGCAATATTCTTTCCTGAACAAAACACCTCCCATTTCTTTATATAGGAAATGTACTGCTTCTGGGTACTATTCCTCCAGGCTGCTGTCATAACATCCACCGTAAGGTCTGATAATCTTTTTCCAAGATATGGCCTTCTTAGAATCTGCAAATCAACAAACCAATACGATTATGTAAAGGATGTGATTCATTCGTCACAGGGTGTACAAGCAGTTTAATCTGCTTTGGAATAACCATAAGGGTTTTTTTTTTTCCTTTTTTTTCCCCCCCCCATTTTTAACACCAGTGGGTACCATACCTGTGTAGGCCAATCTGGTACTACCAAAATCCCTGAGGCTGAATCTTGTTTAATTTTCTGTATGCATTTGTGGATTAAACAAAATGGTGGAAAAACATACAGAAACATACCACCCCAATGTAGCGAGAAAGCATCCACCACTACTGCTCCAGGATCAGGTTCCCATGACACATACTTAGGCAACTGGTGGTTCAATCTTGATGCAAACAGATCAATTTCTGGCATTCCAAATTGTGTGATAATTTGTGTGAATATTTTCCGATTTAGCATCCATTCTGTATTATCATTACATTTACGTGATCTTTTGTCTGCAATTGTATTAATTTTTACCTGGTAAATATATTTCTGACTGCCAAATTTTTCTGGCAATACACCAGGTCCAAATTTCATTTGCCAATTTATCACATGATTCTGATTTTATACCACCCATGTGATTTATGTATGCTACAGCTGTAGTATTGTCAACCTGTACCTGAACATGCACATTTTCCATATCAGTGCAATAAGCTCTAAGGCCGTAAAATGCGCCTAATAGCTCTAGGTAATTGATTCCCAGTTTTTCCAGCAAAGGTACTTCATTCACATTCCACATACCTCCACAGCTGGAAATCATGTTAATAGCGCCCCAACTCAGCGCACTTACATCAGTCTGTCGAGTGACGGAAGGTGTTTCTACCAGAACTTTTCTGGAAGCATTAGAAACATTGTTAATCCACCATTCTATTTCTGTAATGGATTGAATTGTTAATTTCATGGGCCTATCAAAATGCCCTCTATTCATTTTTAACGCTTGTACCTTAGCTCTCTGTAAACATTGATAATGCAATGGTCCAATCGTGACCGCTGGAAACCCTGCAATTAATTTGCCTAGCAAGCTTGCCACTTCTCTAATTGAAGGTGTGTCCTCGTTAATGAGTTTTATGCAACCTTCAATTAACTGCAGCTTTTTATCTTTTGGCAAAGTGATTACCATGTGTTCGGAGTTAATTGTGAACCCTAGGTAATCAATCTTTTTGCTTGGTAACAATTTAGATTTTTGTAGGTGAATAATGAAACCTAATTTCTCAAAATGTATTTGACTGGATACTGACAATTTTGCAGCAGCCAAAGTGTCCCCTACAATGAGGATATCATCTAAATAAGCCATTGGCCCTCAGCTCTTAACAGAGCTAAAATTGGTTTGAGCAATTTAGTGAATAATCTTGGTGCTGAAATCAGACCATTGGGCAATGCTTTAAATTGCCATAACTGACTCATCCATCTAAATTTCAAATATCTTTGATCATTACCATGCATTGCCACAGAATAATATGCATTTTGCAGATCTATGCTTGCCTTGTAGCAATTCTTTGTGACTAGCTAAATGGCATTAGTAAATGTTTCCATTTTGAAATGTTTCTATTGTACATAAAGGTTAAGATTTGTCAGATCGGAAATGATTCTACGTCCACCATCCCTTTTCTAGGAGAATATTCCTAGGAGAATATTTGACACAAACTGATGGTGTTGTTCTACTGACATTTATATCATCCTTTTCTGCATAACATTTTTCAATTCTCCTTTGATCAACCCATTCTCTTCCTTTGAAAAAAAATCTGACCAGTTTGAATTATGCTGAATTGGAGGATCCAAACGTGGAGAGAACTTAATTTTGAATCCTACAATGCTACATAGAATAAATGAATCATTTGTTATTGATTGCCATTCTTTTAGGAAGAATCGTAACCTTCCCCCTATTTGTGAGTGTGAAACATTTGTTGTGTTTCTTACCAGACCAAGCCCCCTAACCTCGGGGTTTGCCACCGGCAGTTGTTGTCCCCTTCTAGTAGGCACATTGTAACCTCCATGTATCTTCGGTGCAGCACGTCAACGTGTATACGAGAATGATAGGATTGTTCCTTCTCCAGCACCACATTTCGCCTGTAGGGATACTGCCTTCTCACTGCTCTGCTCAGCATAGGTGATCCTTTAGTTTCTTTGTTAGATTTTCTCCAAAACAGATTTAGGCATTTGTATATTGGATGGTTTGCAGAGCCTGCATACTTAGGATGAATATTTGGTCTTATTGCATTTTTATGAATACAATTTATTTCAAAGTGCGCACTACACATGAGTGCTAAGGCATTTTGTTGTGAATACGATATATAACCTTCATCCAAACCACTGACCCCAGAAATTTCAGCACTTGTGTAATTTCAATTCTTGTGAGCATAAACCACTGCTCAAATTACCCATATCAAGTCATTCACTGCTGTAACTGCTACAATTTCCCGGGACTCATATCTTTTGATAGTCTCATCCATGGTTAATTCCTGGGGCTGATGGGAGAGTAGATAATTTATAGTCATAGCTATTTCCTCTCTCAAAGGTTCCCCTGTTCCTCTGGGAACAGCAAAGTTTTGTGCCAGCCTTGGAAAATTTGTGGCTCTGATAATGGGCTCTGGTCCTCATTTAAATCATCATCTAAATCTAGATATTCATTTTTATGTTGGGTAATTTCTGGCTCCCCTGTTTCAGGTAAGTCTCTGCCAGATTCCCCCTGCGCGGGCTCTCTTGTAGGCCCACGGACAGGCAGCCCTGCTTCAGGTGCTGCTGGCGCTGGCTCAATTCTAGGCCAACGCTTCATTATTTTTACTCTTTATATTTGTCGGTGCTGGCACATTTATCATTGCACGTTTGTGCTGCCTTTTGTTCAGGCATTTCTAGTACTGGCTCTCCAATAGGCCAACGCATAACTGGCCTTTTTTCTGGCATTTTTTGGCACTGGCTCTCCTGTAGGCCAACCTCTTTAATGTTTCTGCACAGGCACTGATGGCTCTCCTGTAGGCCACCCTTGTGCCTGTTCCAAGGCACCTCCTGTGCTATACTTCATTGGCCAACACCGACTTAAATCCTCCTGTGGGGGTTCTTTACAAATCATCTGCCCCATAAGGAGTTATAAAGTTTTTGACCCTTGCAGTGTAATACTCTTTCCTGTCTGAAGAGGGCATACCTCCGGGTCTGACTCATCCGAGTCTACAGGTCGGACTGATTTTTTTTTTTTCCTCAGCGCCTTGCGCCCACCGCCGGCAGTTTAACAGCACATTCGACCGCAACGGGAGTTAATAGCTTTGCTGCCACTGACTGTCTGACTGACGCCCGCTACCCTTAGGATCTGGGGTTTGACTACGGTGCGTCCCTGGCCGCCTCTCCTTCCCATTTCTCCATAATAAACTTGAGTGGAACTCCACCAAACAAGTCTAAACGGGAAGGAAACGCTCCTGTAAGTGAAAAGTAACCCACTTACCTTCCGACTTTTGTTTTACTTTTGTTTTACTCACCGGCTGGAGGAGCTCCTGCTCCTCCACACACGGTCATGAACGCTATGCGTCTGATCGATAATGACGCGTGTGCGGCTGGACGGGGCTTCTTCACGTAGTCACTCACGTGACTCCGAAGTAAAATCTAAATCCCTGCCCGTGCACCAGTTCCTCAGCCACACATTCAGGTCTCGTATCTCCCTGTTGCTTCTCTCGCCAGCACGAGGAACTGGAAGCAAACCGGAGATAACAATCCTGGAGGTCCTGCTTTTCAGCATTTTTCCGAGCTCTCTAAAGTCACGCTGCAGAATATTCATCCCCTTCTTTCCGACATCGTTTGTGCCAACATGCACTACCACTTCCGGCTGTTCACCTTCGCCCTTGAGGATTTTCTGCACTCTGTCCGTGACATCCTGGATCCTGGCACCAGGAAGGCAGCACACCATCCTCGAATCCCGTCTGTTGCCGCAGAAACCCCTGTCCATACCTCTCACAATGGAGTCTCCCACTACAATGGCGTTGCCTGCCTACCGGAGACTGGGGCTTCATGATGTTATAGGCCGCAGGCCGGCGGTTGGAGCTCTTAAAGTCCACACCACGCCCGCGGCTAGAAGCTCCGCAGACCGCGGCTTCAGTATGTTATAGGTCGCAGGCCGACAGTCGGAGCACTTCTTCTGGCGACCCTCGGCAAGGGCTCGCCCACTCCGCGATGGAAAGCCCACGGCTCGCCCGCGGCTAGAAGCTCCACAGACAGCGACTTAAGGATGTCGTAGTCCGTGGGCCAACGATCTTCAGGATGTCGTAATCCGTGGGCCAGCGATCGGAGCACTTCTTCTAGCGACCCCCGGCAAGGGATCGCCCGGCTCTGTGATGGAAATCCACGCTGCGCCTGCTGCTGAAGCTCTGGGCCCGACTCCGGGAGAGGCCGCACCATTCCAAGCTGTTAGGCCGCGAGGGAGGGCGAAATGCAATAGGAAAAAAGTCGCATTCCACCGAGGTATGTGACTGAAAAACAGTTTCGCCCAATTCCCGCCCCCACCCCCCACACTAAAACACACTAAAACACACTCTTACACATACTACAAGCAAAAAAAAAGTGGAAAGGCGAACAGCTGCTGGTGAGGCTGCTGGCTCGCGGCGCCACCCGTCGGAACTCTTTGGAGTGTTGGAGGAAACCGAAGATCTCGGAGAAAACTCACGCGGTCACGGGGAGAACATACAAACTCTGTACAGACAGCACCCATAGTCATGATCGAACCCGGGTCACCGGCGCTGCAAGCGTTGTAAGGCAACAACTCTACCCCTGCGCCACCGTGCTTGAGAGGTAGGATGTTGAATGGCATTTGGGTAAGGAAGACCCATTTTATCACGTAATTATACCTTGCACTTGAGGGACCCTCACACAAAAAAAACCTGGCATTGGGCCCCTTTTTAGGTACTGAAGGAAACCTATATTTTTTACAATGATGATAAAAACCACTGAGACCATTGTAGTTTGAAAAATGTAGCTTGACTCACCAAACAGCAGAAAACCACAAGGGATAAAATATAAGAAGATAGACCCAAAAAGCTGTAGTAACACAACGGGACATACAGCACCTCTGGAGAGAAGGAATGGGTAACGTTTCAGGTTGAGACCCTTCTTCAGACTGGTTAGGGATAAGGGAAACGAGAGATATAGATGATGATGTAGAGATAAAAAACAATGAATAAAAGATATGCAAAAAAGTAACGATGATAAAGGAAATGCCATTGTTAGATGTTTGTTGGGTGAAAACGAGAAGCTGGTGCTAGAAGCTAGTGGGGGAGGGATAGAGAGAAAGGGAATGCCAAGGCTACCTGAAGTGAGAGAGATCCATATTCATACCACTGGGCTGTACGCTGCTCAAACAAAATATGATTTGCTGTTCCTCCAATTTGCATTTAGCCTCACTTACAATGGAGGAGACCTAGGAAAGGTCTGTGTGGGAATGGGAATTAAAGTGTTTAGCAACCGGGAGATCAGGTAGGTTCAGGCGGGCTGAGCGAAAGTGTTCAGCAAAACGATCGCCCAGTCTACATTTGGTCTCGCCGATGTATAAGAGTCCACATCTTGAACAACGGATACAGTAGATGAGGCTGGAGGAGGTGCAAGTGACCTCTACCTAACCTGAAAGTCGAGGGAGGAGGTATAGGGACAGGTGCTGCATCGTCTGCCGTTGTAAGGGAAGGTACCTGGGGAGGGGGTGGTTTGTGTGGGAAGGGATGAGTTAACTCGGGACTTTCAGAGAGCAGGGACTTTCAGAGAGCGGGACTAATGTATGGGTGGGGTGTGGTCGAGGTAATCTGTTTAAAAGAGGGGGAAGGGGGAGACACATCATTATTGAGGTGCCCTGTAAAGGGGGGGGGGGGGGGGGAGCAGTATAAATTGTACAGCAATTTCACATCATAGTTTATACCAAAATTACGATTAAAATAAACTGGCTAAATAATTGTGATAAAATGGGTCAGTGAAGCTTTAGAAATCCACCACTAAATCTCATAGCGAAAGGAGTTGTAAAATACAAAGCAGCCCTTATTATCATTATGTTTGCACATCTGAAGCAATACCAGCAATATGCACTTGGCTTTAAAACATCTTAATAATTATGAGGTTTCTAATAATTGTGGGCCAGCAAAATGAACTATACTTTTGAAAAGACACATGATTCAGAGGACAAGATTATCCTTGGCCGTTTGTGAATGGAGTTCACACCGAGAAGGGAAAGGAGCAGATTTTGTAATTCTTCAATTATTGGTGGTGTGAGATATCTGATACACCAAGGGGACAGGAACCACGTAAGAGAATTTGGGGTCAGGACATGGGTTCAGGTCAGGATATGAAGTATTAGGAAGTGACTGTAATCTTGATGGCGGTAGTGTCCTTGAGGTGAGAGGGGGTTGGTGAACAACATGAAGGAAAAATGCAGAAGAGGGCCTATCTGACAAAAGTTCAAGCTCCCTGGTTGCTTTTCTTGCAGTAATACAGCGACAGACTGCTTTGTTAAAGGTCTGCTTCTGTGTGGATTGATCACACAGTTCGTGTGCACATAATGGCCTGATGAACTTCATGCAAGTGATGACATTACATGTATTTGATTTGACTGTGTATACCTTTTAGCCACCATCCATTTGAACATCAAATGTACAATCTCCAGAACAAACTTACATGTGCGAACAAACAAGTGCAATCTACATATTAAGGACCCAACCACACTTAACAATTGAGTATTGGATTAACTTCCACTGCTCAGCAAAAGGAAGTACTGAAGTACTTGTTAAGTACTGAAAGGCTCCCTACAATGTAACGGAATCATATTGTGAGCACTCCAATGGTCTGTTTGATCACACTTGCACTGCAGTAGATGTAACCTTGTCAATTTTCCCCTTTTCCTTTATAGATGATAAATAAATTGTCCGGGTCTATTATATTATACCATCCATTAATCGTCCATGCTTTAAGCAATCATTTGGAATTATTTTTGAGCATCGATTCTCTTGTTATTATCAAACTAAATGATAAGAATTGTAAAATAACCTCTCTCAACCTATTAACCTTGACTGGAAAATTGCATTTTCAGTGTCCTTATAGTCTAGAATATTACTTTTAAAATATTTGTTTATTACATTTGGCTAACTAATGGTATAGATTTGATACATCTCTTAATGGCAGAGGGTTGTGTTCTTTGTTCTTTAGTTTAGTTTAGAAATACAGTGTGGAAACAGGCCCTTCGGACCGACCAGCAATCCCCGCATATTAACACTACCCTACACTGGGGACCATTTTAACATTACACCAAGCAAATTAACCTGCAAACCTGTACGTCTTTGGAGTGTGGGAGGAAACTGAAGATCCCTGAGAAAACCCATGTAGGTCACGGGGACAACATACAAACTCTGCAGAGACAAGCACCCGTAGTGAGGATCGAACCCGGATCTCCAACGCTGCACCACCGTGCTGCCCATTCTCTGAAGGAAGAAGTGCAAGATGCTAGTTCCCCATTCTATTATGACAATGAAGTGCTTTGGTCAATTAAATGTATGACATTCTGTCCTAAAATGACAATGTATCTTCCCGTTTGACTTACTGCAGGATGCCTTGTTGGCTGTGCATTCAGGTTAAAACAGAATACCCAGCCACTGATCTGCTCAATTATCTGCAAACTCTTTTCAGACAAATCTACATCTACATCTTAACAACTGCTCTCTGTCAAAGAAGAGTATCGTCTTCATGATATGTCAATCACTAACAAAGCTGAAAGTAGTTGATGATCCCTTACAATGTCACATGTTGGACTCCATCTTACTGTTAAATCCTCAGTGGTCCAAGTATAAAATTGTGTCCAGAATATCAATTGTACAACATGGTGTTTTCATGTACGAAATATTATTATTTTTAAATAAGCCACTCCTCTTGCCACTCACCATTCTTTAGGCACCTTTCCATGAAACCACGGGAGATGCAAGATGCCATTTTAACCTCTCTCCTTCGTATTTTGCAGACCAGCTTTGGAAAGCATTGATTCATATGAGCCCTCTCCCAACAGTTTTCTCTCTCCACAGAAGTAGCCTGATGTGCTAAATAGTTCCTACATTGTTTTTAATTGAGGAACTACAGTGTGTTTGTTTCTCCAATGTTTCCTACTTCGCGGTTCCAGAATTGTGTTTGCATTTAATTCTCTCTCTTTCTCTCTCCTCTCTTTCTCTTCCCTCTTCTGCTTTCATTCATATCTATTTCCATCTGTTCTTATGAACAAGCTGGATATCTAGCTCAGTTGTTCCAGCATAGTTATAACACTGGCATTCTACCTGACAATGTGGAAGATTGCCCAGGCTGCTCATAAAATGCAAGGAGAATCCAATCTAGCCAAACACAGCTCAATCAGTGTACGCTCAATCATCAGCAGAGTGCCATCAAGCAACACTTACACACCAATAGCTTATCATCCCATTTTTCCTTTCTCCAGAACATTTTTACAGCATTTGTCCAAATATGAGCCAAAGAAATGAATAGCAATGGAGACACAAGAGACGACAAATGCTGGAATCATGAGTGAGAATAAAAGTGCTGGAGGAACTCGAAGGGTCAGACAACATTTGCAACAGGCAGCATCCGTCTAAAGGGTCCCTACCTGAATATTTCCCTCCACATGCTGCCTGACTCGTTCATTTCCTCCATCACTTTGCTTTTGCTCATGATGAATAGAAATGGCAAGTGAAAATGATCTCTGTTTGATATTAAAGCAGCATCTGATCAAGTCACACTGATGACAATGGACATCAAAGGCAAACACTGCCATGGCACTGTAGAAAGGAAGTTGGTTATGGATGCCAGAGGTCAATCATCCTCTGCTTCATCATTGATTATTCTTCCTTCAGAAAGGTCAGACGATTGGACAATGTCCAGTTTTATTCACACTTTAGCTGACCTTGTCTGCATACTGCAAGACCTAGGCAACTTCAGGCATGGACTGATAAGTACCAAGTAACCACAAAATTGCCAAAGGAAAAGTGTAATCTCAAACCTTCGACATTCAATTGCTTTACTATCACTGAGACTCCCCCATCAATAATCTGAGAGTCATCACAGACCAGAATTTCAACTGGACCACATAACCACAAATGCAAGTCAGAAGCTGCAGATTATCTGCTCCTTAAGAGCAGGAACAAACGGCAACAATTTCAGGAAGCTTGAGACTATCCAAGACAAAGCAGCTCACTTATTTAACATCTTAACATCATCCTACACGTTCATTCCTTTCACCTCCGGTATATATCATACATCAAATGCACTGCAGTTACTTGTCCATACTGAACTGTCAAATTCCCAAAACCCATAACTTCTGCCACTAGTAAGTTCAAAGAAAGCAGGCCCAAGGAAATAACAACACTAGCACATTCTCCTCCAAACTGTACACCATCATAACTGAAATATATAACCAGTCCTTCATTATTGATGTTGGATAAATCCTGAAATTCTTTATCCAGCAATATTGTGAGTGCTTTTGCACAGGAAGATGATAGCAGTTGAAGAAGACAGCACACCTACATTAAGGGCTATGAGAAATGAACAATAAATGCTGCCTTATCATCATCATCATCATCGGCGGTCACTCGAAACGAGTATTACTGTCCTCTCCATGGAGGATGCCTGTGCGTGACTTTGTTTATCATGGGGAGACTGGTGCACAGGCAGCCAGTTCTTGATAGATCTGGGTCAGGATCCAGTGGCATGGAGTCCAAGACAACCGGGGACCCTTTTCAGCTGCAGCC
Source organism: Malacoraja senta (assembly GCA_038087875.1). Taxonomy (NCBI): domain Eukaryota; kingdom Metazoa; phylum Chordata; class Chondrichthyes; order Rajiformes; family Rajidae; genus Malacoraja; species Malacoraja senta. The sequence goes on from JAXLNO010005827.1 coordinate 133,099, forward strand.
TTCATCCGCCCATTAAAGTCAGTCATCATCCTCCGCCAGTTCCACCGTTGAGGTCTTGGTTGGATTGCTCTTAGTCTGGGACCACCCCCTCGACCTTACCGCCATTGGTGGCCCTACCAGGAGCATAGCTCCAGATGGCGTCGTTCACAGGATCTCAGGACCACACAAGCTTCTCCACCACGACAAGGTGACAATCCACGGAGAAGAAACATTCAAACCCATGAAAATTAGTATTAAAAAGTTTTCTCGAGGCAGATCATTTGAGATTAACGAGCCATTGCCCTTTCTCTCAACTAACTCACTGCCATTTGCATTGGTGTCAGTCTCTTTGGTCTCCACAATATCACAGACATTGTGCTTGCCTTCGCCAGCTTTCTCCCTTCTCTGCAACTTAAGGCAAGTTTTATTTCTAACTTTTTTGAGTTCAGAGGAAAAGTCATCAATTTGCACCACCCATCTGCCAATCAAGGACCCCACTCACCTGTATCTACCTATCACTTACTATACTTAGTCCTGCCCCCACCTCTACTCCCCTCAGTCTGAAGAGGAGTGCTGACCAGAAATGTTGCCTGTCCATTCCATCCACAGATGTTGCCTGACCCATTGATTTACTCCAGCACTTTGTTTTGCTGAAGATTCTAGCATTCGCAGCTCCTTGCATTTCCATCAACTTGATACATTAACTCTACTTCTCTTTCCACAAATGCAGTCTGTGCTGATGAATATTTCCAGCATTTCAGATTTTGTTTTCAGATTTCCTGCATTTGAACGTTTTTGATTCTCAAGGACAAAGTTAATACTGCTGTGTTGAAGTAGAGAATCTCTATAATCTTCCTGATGCAATCGTGAGATATTAGTGAAGCCACCATCGTCAGTTTGAATATACCTATAGGGGAGAAAGTTATGGTCATTGCTACCTTCATTGCCATTGGCATTAGAGTTCTGGCCCTGCATCCTGAACCAATCTGGTGGAAAGGGTCCGCTGCTGAGAATCCTCTCCTTCTCCCCCTGGCATCTTCCAACTGGCAGCCCTCCTCTGAATGCTCTCACTCCATCAGTCCTTGCTGCAGTACCCAAAGGACAATGAGTCACTAAGCTCTTCTGTGGGATAGGATATGTTTCACTGGGCCAGGTCCACCCTTCCCAATCTTCTTCCAACAGGGGCAGTTGATGGGAATGCGAGTAGAACAGGTCACAGATATCAGCAGTAGGAGAATGGGATTGCTTTTGGAGTTGGTATAGACTCAATGGGTGGAGTAGCCTCCCTTTATGTTGCAAACAAAAATGGAAATATGGAGAGTCATTGTAGGATACCATAAAAAAACTGTGCAATTGAATTTGCACCCACGGTGCTCAAACAATGGGTGGTATTGAGTTCAATTTCACAGCCAATATCTTTAAGTGAAACCTAGTAGGTTTACAGATTGTGTAGTGGGTAAATCAGGTTTGACATTCCACCAGATTTGCAGTCAAGTAGTGTGAGGCTAACCTTTTTGCAATGTCTCACTGTGCTTTGCTCTGGAGTAAAATTGGGGCCTGACTCTGGATTTATACTATCAGTTTATAGCCTGTGCAAAAATGAAATTGCTTTGCAGCTGAACAAGACTTTCAATGTAAATTTCCCCAGTATCTGATCTTTCTCATCCTTGGGAATAAATCATCCCAGAGATCTTTTTCTTCTTTGAAGGTGAAAGCTGTTTTTTTAGCTGAAGTTAATCAATTTTCTCTCATTCCTCATATTTAATGCATATTTCCATAATGTGATTTTTTTTTAAAACTCTTTGTCAGAGGAGATCCCAAAAGTAATTTCTTTGTCCATTTGGCCATTGAATCCAGATGTACAATTCAGCATTAAAACTTAGAAATATACTGCAGGTCAGTCAGCTCGTCTGAAGACAAAGGAGGGATTACTTTTAAAATTGCATTGTGTAATGATGTTTGTTACAGTGCTTCAAGATTAGAAATATATTTACCAAAAAATATAAAATGATAATAACCATTTCCATGTCATTTTGTGTTATTCTGGATACTTCCCAGGAGGAGTTGACCTTGATCTTTATAGCACAGTTCCAGGCCAGGAACACACCAAGATAAGTCCCGCATTAACCTTTTTTCCTTTGAACCACTCCACAGAACACCCTCGTATTGCCTTCCTTAATCCTCCCATCAGTCCGGCACCACCCATCAATCGATCCCAATCAAGATCTTCATTGTCCAGTCTTCAACATTCCACATACTGACTTCCCATTAATCCCACCACTTCCTTATTGTCTAAACACCAATGCCTCTTATCTCTCCACCGCCTTCTCCAGCTGTCGTCTCAACACAAGGCAGCACATTTCTTTTGTGAAAAGGTGCCATGCCCATTCAGTAGTGTGCAAGATAATGGTGTGACTGAAGATTACAGGGGATGGGCCATGATTGAAACGTTTATTGGCGCAGCATTGTTAAGACCATTAGATTGTACTCGACTCCAGGCTCTTATTCTTCAATGGAATAAATTTGCTGAATACCTACATACCCAGAGTGTTTGCCGTCCCCTCTCTTTGCAAATAGTTATCATGTACTCTGTTGCTGTGTTCCAGCATTAATGCAGTAGTTTCAGGCCATAATATCTAACCAGATAACTCTTGAAATGTAAATTAAATATTGGATGGCCTAATTTAATTTTCTTCAAGCATATACTGTGACTATAAATGAAAATAATTGCAGATGCCTGAAATCAGAAATAAAAATAGAAAATGCTAGAAAATATCAGCACGTTTGGCACATCTTTGGAAAGAGAGATAGTTAAGATAATAAGATCGTCATAAGTGACAGGAACAAAATTAGGCCATTTGACTCATCAAGTCTACTCAGCCATTCAATCATGGCTGATCTATCTCTCCTTCCTAACCCCATTCTCCTGCCTTCTCCCCATAACTTCTGACACCCGTACTAATCAAGAATCTATCTATCTCTGCCTTAAATATATCTACTGATTTCACCTCCACAGCCTTCTGTAGTAAAGAATGCCACAGATTCACCACCCTCTGACTATATAAATTCTTCCTTATCTCCTTCCTAAAATAACGTCCTTTAATTCTGAGGCTATGTCTTCTAGTCCTAGACTCTCCCACTATCGGAAACATCCTCTCCACATCCACTCTATCCAAGCCTTTCACTATTCTGTATGTTTCGATGAGGTCCCCCCTCTTTCATCTAAACTCCAGCGAGTACAGGCCCAGTGCCGACAAATGCTCATCATACAAGTGCCGACAAATGATCACTCCGGTTGTGACTCCAAGGACCAATGTTCTACCTGCAACTACCTCTTCCCATCTGATAACATCTTCCTGTGCACCTGCAGGAGATGCAACACCTGTCCTTTCACCTTTTCTCTTCCCAACACCTTGGGACCCAAACAGTCCTTCCAGGTGAAGCAACAATTCATTTGCACTACGTCCAGTCTAGTGTACTGAACTGAGTGTGAAAATGATGTCTCCTCTGTATTGGAGAAACCAAACACAGTTTGGATGAGTACCAAGTGGAACACATGTGTTCAGTTTGAGGAGAGACCCTATGCTTCCAATTGTTTTCCACTTTCATTCACCATCCCATTCTCACACTGACTCTCTCTCTATGGTCTCCTGAACTGTTACAATGAATCCCATACATGCTTCATGTATTTCTCCACAGTAAAAACAGCAAAGAAATACTCATTGAGGACTTTGCTCATCTGCCGCAGCTCCACAGATATATGGCCTCTTGTTTTCTGAAGGGCTTTGCATTAGTGTACATATAAAATATCTTTGGATTTTCCTTAATGTGATCTGCTAGAGCCAGCTCCAGCCCCCTTTTTACCCTCCTGATTTCCTTCTGAGGTATGCTCCTCAGTCCCGTGAACTCCTCCTGGAATAAACTTGATCCCAGCTGTCTATACCTGGCCTCTGCCTTCTTTGTTTTCCTGACCAGAGCCTCAATTTCGCACGTCATCCATGGTTCCTTACTCCCAGTTGCCTTGCTCTTCATTCTGACAGGAACACGCATGCCTTGATCTCTCACCATCACTCTTTTAAGAGCATCCCAGTTTCCAGACGTCCCTTTGCCTGCAAACATCCTACTATAATCAATTTAACAAGTTCCTATCTAATACCATCAAACGATCTTTGCTTAATATTATGGCAATGTCACAAATGCTATTAAGTAATCAATGTTTGTTCCCACATGAACTTAATGTCTGTCCACAAAGGCCATCCTCAGTGGTGTTAGTGGGTTCTGTCTATTGATAATATCCCTCAGATCAGAATTAAACTGACATGATTGATATTTTGATTCAAAGGAAACATTTACCAGAGAGTCACTTCAGAGGGGCCTTATTGTTTGAATCTTCCAGTGGCTGATCCACTTGGTAATTCTTCAGGGAATCTAATGACTTATTCCATATTTATCTTTTGCCAAGCCTTTATAAAGTGTTCTGTTAGTCTAGCAGCATCTGCAGTTTCTTTATTTCTACTATTTATACAATGATACTCTATTTCTCGAGAAAGTTTTACTCAGTTATAGCAGACAATCATGAATAACAGGAACCATTCGCTCCACTGTGGTCTGTTATAAAGAGGGTTTAGTGTATCTCCATCAAGGCTCCTGCAATTTCTTTTCTAGCATCTAATGGAATAGTATCCATTTTGCGTGGTTTTTCACCAACAAGATTTGCTGTCCAGAATTACATGCCTCTGGCCAATCTGTTCCAGGCACATCTTGTCCCCCAAAGTACAAAGAACCCAATTTGACTAATTGCTACCCAAGTCGTCTCATTTCACTCATCATCAAATGGATGGAAGATGTTGTGGACAGTGCTATTAACTTTACAAAGTAGTGTTTTCTTTTCATGATAAAGTGCTTGTAAATGCAATTGGACATTGTGCAATCATCAGCAAACATTACCATTTCTGGCTGCATGATGTAAAGAATGTCATCGAGGAAGCAGCTGAAGAAAATGATACCAAACGCAAATAAAGCACAAATGTCACCTGAGGGTGGTGAATCTGTTCAAGTTCAAGTTCGCGTTTTTTTCACATGCACCAATTAAGGTACAGTGAAATTTGAGTTACCATACAGCCATACTAAGTGAAAAGCAATACACATAATATAAAATTTAACATAAACATCCACCACAGTGGAATCGACATTCCGCACTGTGATGGAAGGTAATAAAGTTCAATCATCTTCCTCCTTTGTTCACCCGTGGTCGGGGCTGTTTAACCTTCTGCAGTTCGCCGCTGCTGATGGTCCGATGTCCGAAGCCCTCGCGTCGGGATGATGGAAACTCCGGCGTCGGGACGGATTGGAACACTCCGCGGCATGGAGCTCCCAAGTCGGCCTCTTCTTACCGGAGACCGCGGACTTCACGGTGTTAAAGTCCACAGGCCCCGCGGTTGGAGCTCTTCACAATCCTCGGCAAAGGATCGCAGCTCCCGATGTTAAAGTCCGCGCTGTGCCTGCGGCTTGAAGAGCCGGGCTGGTCTTCAGGAAAGGCCGCACCACTCCATGTTGTTAAGCCACAGGAGGGGACGGAGACGCGACATGGAGAAAAAACACATTGCCGTCGAGGTAAGTGACTGAAAAAGTTTCCCCCAATTCCCCCCCCCCCCCACACCCCCACATAAAACAGACTAAGATACACTAAAACATACTTTTAAAACATATTTAAAAATAATAAAAACAGAGAGGGGACAGCCAGACTGTTGGCGAGGCAGCCACTATGGTGGCGCCACCTGGTGCTTCATCAATGAATCAATATAGCCCACTGCTATAATCCTTGTCCACTCATGACTATGCAGCCAAATACCAATCCAACTCTATTTGCACGTTCGCAGACGACACTACAATAGTGGGTCTGATATCAAATAGTGACGACAAGGAGTACAGAAAGGATATTGAGAATCTTATAACCTGGTGCCAAGACAACAACCTCTCCCTCAATGTCAGCAAGACAAAGGAGACTGTGATTGGCTTCAGTTGGCAAAGCAGTGCACATACCCTGGTACACATTGATGATGCCGAAGAAGAGATGGTCGAAAGCTTCAGGTTCCGAGGAGGTGTTTGCTGATCTTTGCACAATGTCTGATTGCATTCACAATTGCTGTATCATGTTGGCTTCAAGTGTAATTTTACAAATTGAGGTTATAGAAACTAATTTAGCATTCTCTTAAATATTAAAGGTTAATGAGTGATTGATTCAGGATTATTAATTTTGAAGAAATCATTTTTCTGAGAGAATAATTTTTCACCTGTGGAGAAATCTAAGCCAAAGTAACCTAACTGTTAAATCAGAATCTGACCCTACTGGAGAGAAGTTAGGAAAATTTCAACGTACAAAGGGACTATCATTGTGGACCCCTTTCACACAAACCAAAACAGTGATTGCGAACTTGCTTAACCACTTGATAGGCAGTTGTGCGTGGACCTGATGTGTAGGAAGGAACTGCAGATGCTGGTTTACACCAAAGAAAGACACAAAATGCTGGAGTAACTCAGTGGGACATGCAGCATCTCAGGAGGGAAGGAATGGGTGACGTTTCGGGTCGAGACCCAAAATGTCACCTATCCCTTCTCTCCAGAGATGCTGCCTGTCTCGCTGAATTACTCCAGCATTTTGTGCATAGACGTAAAATGGACTTAAGATGCAGATCATCCCATTAAATATCAGAACAGGTTTGGAGGTCAGATGCTGCAGGAGCTGAATGGAGATTTCCTATTACAGCTTGTCAATGAAGGCCCGAACAATAGTTGTCCATGCATGCTCAGGTCTTCTTCTTGCATATGGTGTGCACAGCCTAAAGTTGTAGGACAACTTGTACTATTGGATCATATTTGATTGTGCACGGCAGGTTGATTGCATTCGTCGAAACAGGGCAGACCACGTGAAGGTTGCAATCTTCCACCCCCATCCTCAGATAATCAAGATGCACTAGAAAGCCACTGTTCATTGAATATATTATTTGTAATAAGGTTGAATGTATATGCGCGGGAATATCCATGATGAGTCATGGGGAAATGGGCATTTTATTCAAATTATTTATATATTTTATTATTTGGTTTATAAGCTCATTTATTCTTTTTTTTAATTTCATAGCACACACCCATAAAATCGCAAGCAAATGACAGCTGAGAAATGTATAGTATAGCAAAAAGTGAAGAATTTATTCCACTATTCATGAGGGAAAATTATCCATTCTTTAAATAATAAAAACTGATCCAGCTCGTCTCCATATATTGGCGCCGCACGATTGGCAGCCTCGCCAACAGTCTGTCTGTTTTTTCGTCTTTTTATGTTATTTTTAGCATGTTTTAAAAGTTTATGTAAATGTTCTCCGGTTTGTTTTATGTGGGGGGAGGGGGAGGGGGTCGGGGGAAACTTTTTTTCAATCTCTTATCTTTCCGGAGATGTGATTGTTTTGCGGGACGCATCTTGGGTGGCTCTGCGGCCTAACATCCTAGAGCTGGAGGCCTCGCTCGGGACTGACTGAACCCCACCGCAGGGTGTGGACTTACATCAGAGCCGATCCCTTGCCTGGGATCGCTCCAACCGCGGCCTGCGGTCTTTAACATCAGGAGCTCGCAGTCTCGGGTAGAGCCCGTAGAAGTCGGGAGCTCCAACGACGCAGAAGGTTCAACCAGCCCCGACCCAGGGTCCGATCGTTCGGCGCGGGGAGCTGACATCCCCTCGATGCAGGAGCCTGATCGTCCCGTCACAGAGGGCCAAAACGCCGCCGCCTAGATGGTCCCATCAACGGAATGCTCGAGGCCCCCGACCGCGGGAGAACAAAGAAGGGAAGAGATTGAACTTTTTTTCACCTTCCATCACAGTGAGGAATGTGGAGGAGTCACTGTGGTGGATGTTTATGTTAAAATGTATTTTGTGTGTTCAGTTGCTTCTCATTTATCTGACTGACTTGGCAAATGAAATTCCTCATATGTTGCAAAACATACTTGGCTAATAAAGTATTATTGTATTGTATTGCATTTTATAGGCAAAGATCTGAGGCAACAATGAGTCATCATTAAAAATGCACTGAAAAGTTTTAAGCCACTGACCACCACAGCTTGTGAGTGAATAATGATTGGAAAAGCGCAACTCGTGCAATGATTGAAGTTTCTTTTCCTCCCTTTTCCTTCCCTGTTTGACTCAATAAGACAGGGAGTTAGCAGCGAGTGGGAGATGGGGGTGTTGGTGTTCGGGGAGTTGCAGGGTGAATGGTGAGGAGGTTGGGATTTTGGAAACAAATATAGATCTCGTCAGCAGCATTAAGCTAAGATCCTAAGAAGAACCATGTAACTGAGTGGTCTGGAGCAGATATAAATGTGGCTTTGTTCATAGTGTAAACTTTTATTTTCAGTGAACCTTTTTCTAGGTGACATTAAACATCATTATAACATTGTTATAAATCCATGGAACAGAAAGTTGGGTATAATTGGCTGCTAATTCACAATATCTCATGTAGTACAACCATTACATTTGAATTCATACTGCAATGTCTTCTGTAGATCTATAACCATTTATTATGGACATTTATTGATTTTTCTTATTTTAGTAGGTTTTCTACTTCTACAACGATTGGTTTATTACTCCAAACTAAAAACCCTGAAGTTGAATTTGTCCTGGAATAGGTTTCCATCTGAAGAAAACTGGGCGATTGTAAAGTGCATTCACTGACCATTTTAGAATCAGTAGATAGGATAATTGAATCATAGCGCCTTGGTGCATGGAAACACACCCTTTGGCCCAACTCATCCATGCTGACCAAATTACCTTCTCAAGCTAGCCCTATTTCTCTGTGCCTGGCCAATAACCCTCCAAACCTTCCCTATCCACGTACCTATGTTGGTGTCTTTTAAACGTCGTAATTGTACCCACCTCAACTGCTTCCTCTGGCAGCTCATTCCATATACTCCACATCTAGATGTTAGTTCTTGAAGTTCACTTAAAATATTGTTGGTTCACTTCCTACCCACTAGCATCGCTCATTTTGAAAATACATTTTGGGGAGATGAATGAATAAATGATGGTTTGGCAAGGAGAATTTCCCCATTATGTTTGGAAATTATATATTATCTTATATATTCAGCTGAGTTCTGACACATGCTTTTGATACCTATCGACCATTCTCTTCATCCACTTTTCTAAGCCAAATTATATAATTCACCTTACTCAAGGGTTAGGGGTTAGGGGTTATTGGGGGAAGGCAGGAGAATGGGGTTTGGAGGAAAAGATAGATCAGCCATGATTAGATGGTGGAGTAGACTTGATGGGCTGAAGGGCCTAATTCTGATCCTATCACTTATGACCTTGAAGGTTTTGGAATTATGTTCTCTTGAGTTTTATATTACAAAATGTTCATGACTACTTCTTCAGAGAACATAAAATATATCTGATATATATTAATTCTCATGTAATATAATGGGTCAAACAGAATTTAGCAACCAACAGAGCCACTATGTAATCCATCAGCCATTCAGAACACAACTTGTCTTGGATTTCCAGTCATCTCACTGACCATTCTGCCACTGAACTCACCATTGAATCGTTTGATGGAGCATTAGTGTGCCGGAGAGAGGGCATGGGGTTATTTGCACCTGGCTACTCAGCTTTACACCAAGGAAGATTGTCGTGTGCACAACGTCACAGTTTCTTTCTATTCAGACTAAAAATTACTGGGAATATTCACACATTTAAATTGTCAACTAAGATAATAATCGTCTGACAAATTATGGAGACACCAGGCATGTTTACAGTTGCTCTCTTTCTAAACACCTCCTTTTGCAAATTTCTGCAAACTAGCTCTTAGGGCTAAAGGAATCAAGGGATATGGGGAAAAAGCAGGAACGGGGTACTGATTTTGGATGAACAGTCATGATCATATTGAATGGTGGTGCTGGCTCAAAGGGCCGAATGGCTTACTCCTGCACCTATTTTTTTTAAATGTTTCTATTTTTTCTATGTTTCTAAAAGGCGTTGGCATCTGTGAATCAGCCCAATTTACATTTATATGACTTTAAGCTTGTATACGCAATTTATGATATTTAGCATTGGATTAATTTCACCACAATGGTAAATCTTATCTGGAACATTTCTCCTGCACTCTTGGATGTTTAATTCCTGTTTGTAGTTGGGCATATTCATTGTAATATTCTCTATGTAATTAAATGTAATTAAATCAATTTCTGTAGGTATGTTCAGATTATGGAAATAAACTACATTCAGCTGTTGTTTCCTTCTCTGATAAAATCAAAATTTGTATTTTTTATGTATTATGGTGATTTATTTCATTATCATTTTCCGTTTAAAATCGTGGTTCACTTTGTGTATTCAACTGATTTGGCACGCCATCAGAACTAAATTAAAGTCCACATGGAACTGAAAATTGGATATAATTTAGCACAAAAATGATGGAGGATTTCCACGAGAAAGCCTGTCAAAATGTCTTCTGGGAGTGTTTTTTTTGATGGGCTAAATGAATTTACTAACAAGAGAAGCAGTTATAGAAAAAACAGAGAACTTAAAAGTTGCATTTTCAAACTGAATGACTAAGCCTCATTTTTTGGCCACATTTGAAAAATGTATGATTCATGCCTACGTTACTTAACATTTCTGAAGTAACTGCCTATTAATTTGCAATTAAAAGTGCTATTTATACAGATTAATGGAAAAAGATACTAAGCAGACTGCAGTGACTCAGTTTAATCCAGGCTTTTTTTTAAAGGTCAACTTGCTGCAAGCAGCAATGGAATGGATGAAGAAATTATATTGACCTTACTGCTATCATATGCTACTACCATTCAACGTGATAAAGTTATTTATCCAAAAGAATTAAAAATAACATATTGCAGAAATCAATAAAATAATACTTATATTTTCATTCACTGTGTACATGAATAGCACCGAATTAATATGGTGCCAGCACAATAACCTGGCTCTCAACACCAGCAAAACCAAGGAACTGATTATGGACTTTGGAAGGGGTAGGATAGGGACCCACAATCCCATTTATATCAACGGGATGATGGTGGAAAGGGTCAAGAACTTCAAATTCCTGGGCGTGCATATTTCCGAGGATCTTTCCTGGTCCCAGCACACTGATGCAATTATAAAGTAAGCACATCAGCGCCTCTACTTCCTGAGAAGATTACGGAGAGTCTGTATGTCAAAGAGGCCTCTCTCGAACTTCTACAGATGCACAGTAGAGAGCATGCTGACTTGTTGCATCGCGGCTTGGTTCGGCAACTCGAGCGTCCAGGAGCGGAAAAGATTGCAGAAGGTTGTGACCACTGCCCAGTCCATTATCGGCTCTGACCTCCCCACCATCGAAGGGATCTATCACAGTCGCTGCCTCAAAAAGGCTGCCAGCATTTTCAAGGATCCACACCATCCTGGCCACACACTCATCTCTCCGCTGCCATCAGTTAGAAGGTACAGGAGCCTGAAATCTGGTACATCCAGGTTCATGAACAGCTTCTTCCTCACAGCCATCAGGCGATTAAACTCGCCATCAAACAAACTGAACTATAACAGCCTATTGCACTTTATCTGTTTATTTATGTGTATATATATGGTCTTTGCTATATAGACATACTGAACTGTTCTGTATTTATGCTTACTATAACTATATTCTGTTGTGCTGCAGCAAGCAAGAATTTCATTGTCCTATCTGGGACACATGACATTATGGATTAATTGTGTAGGAGGATAATCCTGCCTTAAGTGAATAAACTCATATTTTCATCCACAAAAATTGTCCTGAAAAATAAGAATACTTTCAGAAGTACAAAAATGTTAATTATGTAGGTGTAACGAAAAACCATCGAAGTGAGCTGGTTGAGTACAATTTCTATTAGGTCTCAAGATTAATTATTTTGGGAGAATGAAAATGAAAAATAATAATGAAGGTAATATAAAGAGAAATATTTATTTTGTTTTCACACTTTAGTATTTATTCATTATAATGCTTCTCTTTCAGGATTACTGAATTCATGTTTCATTTCTTGGCCATGCTAGTCAGCAAGAAACCTGCTCCCAAGTGATGATCAAAACTACCTGTCAACTTCCGATTTGGAGCTTTTTAAAAACAGCATGAGGTGGGTTTCCCAATTAACTTCACTTTCTTTGCTCCCAATGATTTGTTTTAATTCAGAATATCCTCTAATAACAGTTATTGTGAGAAGGCCAAATAAATTATTTCAGATTGAGAAGCATTTCCACGTACAGTGCAGAATTAGGTATAGTATGCACCATACCTCCAGTACTGCCCACACGATTCAAAAATATATAGTCAATAATGACTAATTATCTGTAAAGAAATATGTGATGTGCAATATAATAATAAGAAGTAGATGGAAAATGTCTTTGTGATACAATAACACTATATTCTTAGCTTGGTGACATAATGCATCTTGATGTGTTACTGAGTCAATTAGGATCAGGGTATATCCTTGAAATCGAATATATTTAGTGTAGAGATTTGTTTCAGTATAAAATTAAAACCCCACACAAACCTCCATTTACCGATAGTCAATCTCAACCTGAGCTCAATCCAAAAACACCTAACCCTTTCTGAACCCACATAGTTATGGGTCCCATCAGATCAAAATGTGTAACTGGACTAAACAAAAACTGTTTTACTTATAAAGAATTACATCTCCATGATAATATAGCTGACACATCTCATTACTCTGGAAAGTCAAAATGGGCAGCATGCACCCAATGTGATAAAGCAGACCCTTGGAGAAACAAAGAACTGTAGATGCTGGAACCTTAAGCAAAACATAACTTGCTGGAGAACTCAGAGGGTAAGGCAGCAGACCTGGAGGACATGCTGATGTCATATTTCCGGTCTGGACCCTTCTTCAGCAATGAATCAGCTTTGTGCATGCCCTCGAGTGACTGCATAGCTTGGTTGGTGCTGACAGTGGAGGTTGGGCGAGTCAGTTAATCAGTAACAAGGACATACTGTAGCTGATTCTAATGCAAACGATGTTGGTGGGTACTTCAATGTGCTGGCTGTACAGAAGGTTGCTAAGTATGTACATAGACATATTCAATAAATAAATAAGTCAGCCAGAGAGTGTGCATGCAATGGTGAGAGGAAGAGGGGATCTGTGAGAGTAACCATGGGCATATGTGGCCTCCATGGGGAAATCAAAGAAGCTAATCAGGGAGCTAATGGAAGTGTGGATTTTCACCCAGAGCTTGGACTTTCAACAGCCATGTGTGGCCGTAGATGCCAATTTTCCAATAACACAAGCTGATAGAGGCTGCAAAGATGTAAACAAGAATCCCCAGGATAGCAACAGTTGCCTAAAATGAACAGCCATGATGTCACTGTGTAGTTAGGAGACCCTGGCTACCTCAAATCTTGACACTTACTTAATAGAGTCATAGAGTGACACAGTGTGGAAACAGGCCATTCGGCCCAACTTGCCCACACCGGCTAACATGTCCCAGCTACACTGGTCCCACCTGCCCGTGTTTGGTCCAGATCCCTCCAAGCCTGACCTATCCATGTAATGAATGAAAGTTTTGGGATACTGGCAGAGAGAGTGAGAATGGCTAGTCCAGCAAGTAAGAACCTTTCAGCACTGCCTGCAGAGCAGAAGGATCAGGAGTGCTTTCTTTCAACTGAACAAAATGTGCTGCAGCCATGGTTTCACATGATAATCTGCTTCCTTCTCTAGGATTAGGCAATCCCCTTACACTGTCAGCTAAAGACAACATTTTGTCTCCATCCTCCTCTATGAAATCTTCTGCAACCCCACATGAAATTATCACTTAAGCTTTGATCTATCCCTCCCCTCAGTTCTTGCCATCCCTACACTATACTGTTGTTGCCTTCCACTGAAGCGGCATATGGCATTCAACTAATCTCTCAATTTGGCCAGCAACTGAGGATCTTTCTGTTAACCATGTTACTTGGTGGTCATCCACTGAAAGATAAGTTCCCTTTTATCTTGACTTATTGCAAATATAGAATCCCAAGTCTTTGCTAGTAACTATTGAAAGTATATTAATGATTATCATTGTGGTCTAAAATCATGAACAAATCAGAGGCCTGGGATTTATCTAAGGAAAAAAAATGTTCCCAATGTTGTTGGTTATTACCGGAAAGCTCTGATGAACAGCAAAAGTTATTTTTAATTATTGATTTTTGTACTGTGCTGTATTGAAACTTGCCTATTCATTTCTCTGGATTACACTTTATAAGGAATTAATTGTGAAGCTCTTTGAAGTGTCACATTAGGCAATATGTGAAAACAAGAATCATTTTTATTGATAACTGTGATATAATCATCGCAAATGGTAGGATGTGTGACACAATGGTATCCATCTTAATCTTTTGAAATAAGCACAAATCTTGTTGCTGTATTAGGAGTTTTCTTTTAATAAATTCAGCATGATCACATGTGATGTTTAAAATGCTTTATAAATAGCTTTATACCAATTAAGTGAATTCTCATCCTTAGATCTCTATACATGACTTTTCCATTTGAATGTCCTCAAGGATTGCCATAACTATTAGATTGTATTTTAACGTGGAAGAATACATAAATTTGGCAGAAAATGTTGGGAAGTGGGAATTAAGCCAATGAAATTGATAACGTAGCTAAAAGCTGGTTCCAACACACTAACCTTTGGATTTCACTGGATCACATTTGAATTCATGCATGCAACCCCTTCTGGAGAGACAGATTGTCAATTTTCATTTGCTGGTTGCTCAATTAGAGTGATATTGACACTGTTTTCCGTTTAACTTTGGATCGATGGGTTTCCAACCACAAAAAAAAGGAATTTATAAGCATGTATGCAGGATTGTGAGCTAGCTGTCATGTAGTCACTGAAGTGAACTCTGAATTGGTTGCACATGGAATGAGTGTTAAGAAGGACTTGGTGGTTGGCGATGGATACCAAGTGACAACTTAATTCACAGCACCTATCAGAAACTTGACCACTGAATTAAAATAGCATGAAAATGAAGACCAGCAAATGTGGAACCGACAGGCTAAAGATGTGCACCAGTTACTGGTTAGTTCTGGAAGTGTCTGTCAATGCACATCAGCTGTCTATTCAAGGGGGAGATGAAGAAGAAAAAGCAAGGTGATGGTGATTCCATCGTATTAATGCTTAATGCAAAATACTCTTATTAATGTAACATCAAACATTCTTAGGAGACTTTTCAGATAGTGCTGAGAGGATCCATCCCCATTTGGGGAATATAGAACAATGGAACATATTGTTAAAAATAAGCAATGCCATTTCAAGGTTGAGATGAGGAGTACCTTCTTCCCTCAGCAGTTTGTGAATCTTTTGCATTCTTTACTCCATGGAATCAATGACAGTGAATTATCAACAACATAAGACAGGTTTTTGGTTTATAGGGAAAACAAGGAAAGGTTTTAAGGCAGATAAACCACCATCTTCTTTAATGGCAGAGCAGACTTGTGGGGCCATATGGTCAAATCTTAGTCCTATTTTTATGCTTTTATATGTTTGTATGTTTTTGTATTTATTGTGGTCACATCAGTAAACCCAAGTCACCAGAAAATATAGCAGCAACTTTTCTCCCTCTCCTACACTTATGATGCTGCTAAGAAGTAACTATCTATTCCTTCATCAACACTCCACTTTACCATATCTGTTCACATCTATTCATTACTCAAATAGCAAGAGAGAGATTATGAAAAAGAGTAACATTTATGTGAGCAAAGCAAAGAACAAAAATGTATCAGGGGAACATTTTTGTGATGCTTTTTTCACAGCTGTAAAGCTTTACCCCATTTTGGTGTTACTGCTATGAGATGCAACCCACGTGATTTCAGCAGAGATGGTGATTGACAGTATTCCTGCTTTGCTGCTATGATGACCTTCTTTAATGCTCTCTAGAATTTGTAACATACTGATTAGACACAGGCTGCTCCAAGTGCACTGCATCTGGGCAGATCTTGTGAGAAATGGAAACATATCATCTGAATTACAACTTTCATAATCTTTCTCACTACTCATGATCCAGCTGCACTTCAATGCTACCATTGTGCTGGAGTAAACTTTGATGTAAGGCAAATTTATGCATTAACCAATGTTGATATCAACAGCTGCATAATGATGTTGAAGGTATGCAGCACTTATTTGATTGCACCTTATGATAATCCATAATGTTGGCAATTCTATCCTTGGAAGAAAATACAATTGCAGTCGTCATTGAAATCATCCTTCATCCCTAATGCTTGAGGATTCCTTTATTATCTCTCTAATTATTGTAAGTCAGTTTTAAAAGCCATTCAATGCATTTTGTATTGTTTCACTTGGCTCAGTGATTCTCAGCTTTCCCAACAGCTTGCAAGGTGCCAGCATTTGTATCCAGGTAGGCAGAGCTTATCAAATGTCATATTGTCCAAGATGAATTCTCCACTGCAGTCGTTACCTCCACCCTCTATCCCTCTTGAGAAATGTTAGGCACTCTACTTATTACTAATCTCACTGAAATGGAGCTGGAGATTGTATTCCTGAAGCACTTTTTCAAGGGTGCTCACCTAAGGTTTAATTTAGTTTAGTTTAGAGAAACAGCGCAGAAACACCCCCTTTGGCCCATCGAGTCTGCACTGAACAGTGATCCCCGCACATTAACACTACCAACACACACTAGGGACAACTTTACATTTATACAAAGCCAATCAATCTACAAAACTGTATGCGGAGTGTGGGAGGAAACCGAAGATCTCACAGAAAACCCATGCAGGTCACAGGGAGAACGTACAAGCTCCGCACAGACAGCACCCATCGTAAGGCAGTAGCTCCACCACTACACCACTGTGCTTCCCAAAGGTATAAGCACAAAAGTCTTTACCTACCCAAAATGAAGTCAGGAGGGGAATATTCCTCTCCATGCCCCTTCAGGAAACAATTTATAACTGTCAAATGTGCTATCAATTACTCATCTCCCTTCTAGCTCAGTCTCATGAGTCATTATCAAGGACTCTTGGCACTCAAAGTTACTGATAATACTGACAATATGTTGGGGTCGGAGAAATGGTAGCTGAAATATAAGTCAGGAAATATGTAGTAATGTGCATTTATAAGGACAGAAACTGAATATTTTTCAAACAGAAAGAAACGAGTAAACATTGGTGCACAGAGGGACCATGGTGAGATAATCTGTGATGATGAGACTATAGATGCAGATACAGCGAACAATTAGAAAGAAGGGTCCTGACCTGAAATGTCACCCATTCCTTCTCTCCAGACATGCTGCCTGTCCCACTGAGTTACACCCGCAATTTGTGTCTACCTTCAATTAGAAAGGCAAACCATTTCCTTTTACCTTTATTGCAAAAGTAAGGAATTCCTGTTAAAATTATACTGGACATTCTGAAGACTACACCTCTTACTGCACCAAGTTTTTTACTCAGACTAGGATACTCAAGAACCAGAGGACATAGGTTTAAGGTGGGAGGTGCAAGATTCAATGGGAACCTGAGAGGCAACTTTTTCGCCTAGTGGTGGCTAAATGGAACAAGTTGAAGTAGTTGAGGCAGGCACTATAGAACATTCAAAAGATGCTTCAAAAGGTATATGGATAGGAAAGGTTTAGAAGGATATAGGCCAAACACAAGTAAATGGACTAATTAGATAGGACATCTTAATCAGCATGGACAAGTTGGCCAAAGTTGTTTCCATGCTGTAAGACTCTACAGGTATGTTCTGGAATTTTATTCTTCATAGTTAAGGGAAGATTTGCCTTCATGGCAACACAGTTTAGGTTCACAACAGATTTTTGGCACAATAGTCCAAAGAGGGAAAGTTGATTAAGATTTCCCTGTGTTCAAAGAAGCGTAGAAGAATGAGGGATGTTATTATGGAAACATAAACCTCTGAGGGACAAGGAGATGCCAAGAATGTATTTCTTTTGGACAGAGAATCGAGAATCATGTAGCACAGTTTCAGGGAAAACATTAGTGAATATTGAATTGAAGGGAAATTAATTTATTCGGGTAGTTGAAAATCTTTGGACATCTCTAGATCAACGGACTATGGATGTTGAGGTGCTAAGAAGATTCAAGACTGAATATGAGAGATGTCTTTGAACACAAACAACATTCAGAATTACGTAGACCATATTGCAAAGTGGACGAGGTATAGAATCAATTGTGTTCTATGAAATGGTGCAGATGAGACCTTTTAGAGCAATTGCTTGGATCTTGCCACTGGCTTCCTGAAGCCACTCCTTTCAATTGTATTTTTCCATTGTCCTACACATAGGGATAACCTGTTCTAACCACTTAACACAAGCATAGATTTGGAATGTAGGAGAAAACCAGAGCATGCTGACAAAATCCATATGGTCACAGAGCTAATGAACAAACTCCATACAGATGCCATCCAGATTGCGAGATTAGTGAAGCTATAGCACTAACTGTGTTATGTAACCAGAAATCCTTTCTTTTTATTTTTTATTTTTGCTGAACACCCCATCAAATTTCACTTCTGAAGATGGAAAATTTCAACAAAATATGACTGTTTCCAGACAAGTTTTATTCACAATTGAAATGAATCATTGAGGCAAATGATGACCCAGCTTTCATGCGTTAAATGATGTATGGATGAGTCATAGACTTGGACAACATGGATACAGGCAAGTCTATGCCAATCATCAAGTATCCCTTGACACTAATCCAATACTATACCCATCTTATTCTCCTCAGATTCCCATTATCTCACATTAGACTACAATATATTTTCACTAGGCACAATTTACAATGCCCAACCAGCAGGTCTTGGAAATTGGAGCACATGGAGGAAACCAACATAGTCACAGGCAGAATATGCAAACTTCACTAAGAGAGCAGTCATCAGAATCAAACCTGATCACCGAAGCTGGTACTGTGCCACCTTACACCATTCATTGTTATTGTACCATATAACAGGCAACATCCTGCAGAGTCCACATATCCAGAGGCAATGACTGAAATCAGAAAGTAGCAGGGCAAACAGTTCCAGTCTTCATAAGCTTTGCTATATTAGTAGTAACCTGAAGGTACATTAAATACTAATTGTAAAAGGAGTGAAATTTATATTTGCACAAAGGTGCCATCTACATACACTAGAAATGTTAATGGTGGTCTGTGCAAGTGCAATTGAATTTTTAAGGGCATAATAAATCCTAATTACAACAAACCAGTTTCTCTGCACTGAAAAATAGTTCATGTAACTGCAAAGTTTCATTGCTTAGCATTCTAATTACTGCTGGAGATTTTTTTACTTTTCTTTCTGCTCTTAGAATTCCCAACTTTAAATTTCTCTCTACATTTTGCATTTTGCAATTTTATTCAACCTGGTATTGATGAAGTAGAGAATATTTTAACCCATGAAAGCAAAAGGGTTCAGTCAAATGGGGACCAAAGAGGTAAAGCTTTGGGAAATAAGCTAAATCCACCTTGAATCGACACACTGAGAGTTTCAACTGTTATGAGATGATGTATGAGTGGACGATAGAGAAAATTCTGAAAATTATAATAAATATGAGCACATATGTAATATATTTTATCTAAGAGTTTACATGCTGAAGAGGCGTGATGGCAAAAGAGGCCTACATAAGTGAAAGTAACTTAAAGGCCATGTTAGAAGAAATGATAAATAGATTAGGAGGTATTTAGATTACAAGGCAGAGCTAGCAGGGGTAAAGATAAACATAGACGCACAAAGATAAAAGGTTGTGAATGGCACACCGGTAAGGCTCACACTTTGTCCATGCGGAAAATGTATCAAGAGATGTTGGAAGCACACTTTTTGTTGCGAGGGTTTTTAGGGTGGCACAGTGATGCGTTGCTGCCTTACCGTGCCAGAGAGCCGGGTTCAATCCTGACAACGGGTGCTGTCTGTACAGATTTTGTACGTTCTCCCAGTGACCGCTTGGGTTTTCTCCGGGTGCTCCAGTTTCTTCCCACATCCCCAAAGACGTGCAGGTTTGTAGGTTAATTGACCTGTAAAGTGATAGTAAAATTCTGTAAACTATTAATATCGCACCTCGGTCATAATACAGTTGAACAACCTCTCTGGTCCTGAAACTCTTATTTTATATATGAGCAACCTTCACTAATTCCATGATATTTAAAATAATAATATAAAAAATGGTTGTGGTATTTCAGTTTCTACTTTAATACCATGTAAATCTTAATTCTATTTTGTCTTAAAATGGACAAAACATGTATAGAATACTTAAGAAATTGAGCTTGTTGTGCTCTCTGGGTGAATTCTTCATTGTGATTGTCAGTCCAGACTGATTGAATCCAGCACTATTGTTAGATGCTACAGATCCTGCTATGCCAGATGTCATTTCAGAGAAGAGGAAATCTATACTGAGACTAGTTAACCTTTGTGGGTAATTTTCTTCAAGGTTAGCAGTGAGTGCTCCCTTAACTGTCAATTGGAAAATTCAGGCAATGAAATTGAACAGTGCACTACAAAACTTGCTGTTTGGAAAGAGAGTGTTTGCAAAAATAATCAACGCAGGAGACATTTTCATTCCTCGAACATGACATCAAATAGTTTTCAGGAGAAAATTTATTATTTTTTCCTCAATGAAAATAGAAATTAGGTTTGTAAGTATTGCATAGAAACAATTTGATGGGTCTTAATTTATGACCATGCCAGAGAGAATGACAATACAAACTACTAATGCATGTTTGTTTTTTCATATTTACTGCAAATTCTCTTGAAGAATAGGCACTAAAAATGACTGGTTGAACAGAAGAAGTATGTAAAGTTTATAAATGTAAAGACAGAAGGGTGACTACATGGAGTGGTGATGAGGAGTGTAAAAACACATCATTTATATTTGCAGTTTCACACAATTCTAACTCACCATAGACATTAGACATATTGAATTCACACCTGGCCCCAAGCACATTTACTTTAATTGATTTTTCTGATAAAAAACAAACAGCTTTCTTCATGCTGCTCATCGTAATGAGCTTTTAGTCAGAGGTATATTATATCTCCACTGCTGAGCTGTTAACTTGTGAAGTACTTTTCTGAGTATTTGCTCAAGACCATATCAGCTTTTATCCTCTCCCAATCTCATTGACTGTATTTAATGCTCTCGACGTGACCTTCTCTACATTGGCGAGACCAAGTGCAGACCTGGGTGGCTCATTTGTAGAGCGCAATGGCCATCTTGATCTCCTGGTCACATGCCATTTCAACTCAACTTCCCATTCTCACACTATCTTATCACTGCCCAGCCTTCTCCACTGCCAGGTTGAGACCCAATGCAAACCTGGAGGAGCAGCAACTCTTATTCCACCTGGGCAGTCTACACCCAATGGAATGAACAGTAAATTTTCCAATTTCTATTGACTGTTACCTCCTGTGTTTAGTCTCCCTTCTGATTTACTTTGGGTCTTCCCAATTTTTTGTCCCCTTTCCCATAATCCCAACTGCTCCAATCCCCCATCTCCCATCCTCATCCCACTCCCACTCTTGATATAAACAACTCTTTCCCTTCCCTGTTTGATTCTGTCATTCACTTCTTCCCTAATGGTTCCCATGATCACCTCACTATTTGATTCCAGCACCTGAAGCCTTTGTATTCCTGTTTATCATCCTCAGCTGTTTTCTCACTCTCCTCTTGGCTTCATCTGCCTTTTTCCTGCATCTGCCTCCACCTATCATTCAACTGCCTCTGTCTGCCTACTCCAGCTCTCTTGTCCTTGTCCTCACCTTCCACCCCATCAGCCATTGTATACAGCATATAATCCTCCAACATTTTTGCCACCTCCAACGGGATCCCACTACTGGCCACATCTTCCCATCTCCACCCCTTTCTGCATTCCCCAGAGACCGTTCCCTCCGCAACTCCCTGATCAACTCATCCCTTCCCACGCAAACCACCCACTCTCCAGGTACTTTCCCCTGCAACCGCAGGAGATGCAAAACCTGACCCTTTACATCCCCCCTCGACTCCATCCAAGGACCACAACAGTCTTTTCAATTGAGGCAGAGGTTCACTTGCACCTCCTCCAACCTCATCTACTGTATCTGCTGTTCCAGGTGTGGACTCCTGGACATATTGAATTATAGTGGACTCCTGGACATATTCAATTGAGACCAAGCACAGGCTTGGTGATCGTTTCGCTGAACACCTCCGCTCAGTCCGCCTTAACCTACCTGATCTCCCGGTTGCTCAGCACTTTAACTCCTCCTCCCATTCCCAATTAGACCTTTCTGTCCTGGGCCTCCTCCATTGTCAGAGTGAGGCCCAGTGCAAATTGGAGGAACAGCACCTCATATTTCGCTTGGGTAGCTTACACCCCAGCAGTATGAACATTGACTTCTCTAACTTCAAATAGCCCTTGCTTTCCCCCTCTCTCCATCCCCCCCTTCCCAGTTCTCCCACAAGTCTTACTGTCTCCGACTACATTCTATCTCTGTCCCGCCCACTCCCCTAACATCAGTCTGAAGAAGGGCCTTGACCCGAAACGTCACCCATTCCTTCTCGCCAGAAGGAATAACTATGAAGCTGAACTGGCCTCCACTTCCATTTCACCTCTACTGTTCATTGTGGACATTAGATAGATTAGATAGCCCTTTATTGTCATTCAGACCGAAGTCTGGACATAATTCATATTTAGATTGATATAAGATTTCCGCCACTAATTTTATCATACTTTAAAATAAATAGATATGTGATAATCCCATCCACTGCAAGCCAATAAAAGCAGGACTGAAGTGTGAAGTTAAAAGATGGGAGGCTTCCCACCAGAGTCATAGTCAGAGTCATAGACAGAGTGACACAGTGTGGAAACAGGCCCTTCAGCCCAACTGGCCCACACCGGCCAAAAATGTCCCAGCTAGACTAGTCCCTCTTGCCTGCGCTTGGTCCATATTCCTCCAAACCAGTCCTATCCATGTACCTGTCTAACTGTCTCTTAAACAATGGGATAGTCCCAGCCTCAACTTTCTCCTCTGGCAGCTTGTTCCATACACCCACCACCCTTTGTATGAAAAAGTTACCCCTCGGATTCCTATTAAATCTTCTCCCCTTCATCTTGAACCTATGTCCTCTGGTCCTCGATTCCCGTACTCTAGGCAAGAGACTTTGTGCATCTACCCGATCTATTCCTCTCATGATTTTGTATACCTCTATAAGATCTCCCCTCATCTTCCTGCGCTCCATGGAATAGAGACCCAGCCTACTCAACCTCTCCATATAGATCACACCCTCTAGTCCTGGCAACATCCTCGTAAATCTTTTCTGAACCCTTTCAAGCTTGACAACATTTTTCCTATAACAGTGCCCAGAACTGAATGCCGTCTTACCAACGTCTTATACAACAGGAACATAACCTCCCAACTTCTATACTTTTTTTCTCCCAACTTTTTTTCAGTTTCTTATCTTGCCGGAGATGCGATTATTTTCCAGATCGCATCTCTGGTTGCTCTGCGGCCTACCATCGATGGAGCTGGAGACTTCCTCAGACTGACTTGAGCCCCACCACGGGCCGTGGATTTAACATCGGAGTCGATCCCTTGCCTGGGATTGCTCCAACCGTAGCCTGCGGACCTCCCATCAAGAGCTCGCAGTTTCGGGAGAGGCTAGTCAGGAAGCTCCAACGATGCAGAGGTTCGACCAGCTCCGACCTGGGGTCCGATTGCCGGCATGGGGGAGATGACATCCACCCAATGCAGGAGCTGATCGCCCCGATGCGGCGGGCCACAACGCCGCCGCGACGGGAGTCAAGATTGTCCCATCAACGGAGGGCTCGAGGCCCCCGACCGTGGGAGAATATAGAAGGGAAGAGATTTGAACTTTTTTTCGCCTTCCATCACAGTGAGGAATGTGGAGGAGTCACTGTAGTGGATGTTTATGTTAAAATGTATTTTGTGTGTTCCGTTGCTTTTTATTGTATGACTGACACGGCAAATGAAATTTCTCGTATGTTGCAAAACATACTTGGCGAATAAAATATTATTGTGATTGTGATTGTGATTGTGAAATCATCTGTTTTGGTTGTGACTATAGCTGCTATGATATAAATGCTTTGATGGCTCCAGCCTAACTGAAGGTAAAATACTGTATTTGAGACATCTTGTTTAGTTTAGAGATACAGTGCAGAAATGGGCCCTTCTGCCCATCGGGTCCATGCCAACCAGGGATCCCCGTACACTAGCACTATCCTATACACTAGAGACAATTTACAATCTTTACCAAAGCCAATTAGCCTACAAGCCTGTATGTCTTTGGAGTGTGGGAGGAAACCAGATCATCCGGGGAAAGCCCACAGTCATGGGGAGAACATACTAACTCCATACAGGCAGCACCCGTAGTGAGGATCGAACCCGGGTCTCTGAGGCTGTAAGGCAGCAACTCCACCACTGCACCACAGTGCCACCCTCATTTAATTAAATACAATCAATACAATCAGTTTTATTCGTCACTTGCACATAAAGTGCAAGTGAAATGAATTTTCCAGCAGCGGTACAATGAAAAAGAACACACAAAAACACACTAAAAATGTAACACAAACATCCACCACAGCATTCATCACTGTGGTGGAAGGCACAAAATTTGGCCAGTCCTCCTCCAATCCCCCCGTGGTCAGGACCTCAACCCTCCGCAGTCGCCGCTGCGGGCATCCAGATGTGCAGACAAGGTAAAAATTAACTGAACAGCGTGAGTACCCCACCTTTTGTCATGTGGCTAAGTGCCATGAATTGGGATCAAGTTCCAGACAAATCTGTTGTACTCTTTGCACAAATTTGAGATGAATTGTTGAACACAATGAATATAGTACAGGTTTGGAGATGTGGCAGAATGACCTGGTTTGTGAGTCCTTGGTGTGAGTACTCTGTGGATGTTGCTCAGTGAAAGGAAGCTGAATTTCAAGCATGCATTCAATATCATGCAGGCAATGCAGATGGGTGTCATACAAATACAGGATATGTAACATTGCATATGAAAGGTTATTGATACATCTTAGGTAACGAGTTCAAAGTAAGCATGCAAGTACGGCAGGCAGTGAAGAAAGCCAATGGCATGTTGGCCTTCATAGCGAGAGGATTTGAGTATAGGAGCAAGGAGGTCCTACTGCAGTTGTACAGGGCCCTGGTGAGACCACGCCTGGAGAATTGTGTGCAGTTTTGGTCTCCTAATTTGAGGAAGGACATTCTTGCTATTGAGGGAGTGCAGCGTAGGTTCACCAGATTAATTCCCGGGATGGGGGACTGACATATGATGAAAGAATGGATCGACTGGGCTTATATTTACTGGAATGTAGAAGGATGAGAGGAGATCTTATAGAAACATATACAATTTTTAAGGGATTGGACAGGCTAGATGCAGGAAAAATGTTCAACATGTTGGGGGAGTCCAGAAGCAGGGGTCACATTCTTTAACTGTAATGGGTAGGCCATTTAGGACTGCGATGAGGAAAAAAGTTTTCAGCCAGAGAGTTGTGAATCTGTGGAATTCTCTGCCACAGAAGGCAGTGCAGGCCAATTCACTGGATGTATTCAAGAGAGAGTTAGATATAACTCTTAGGGCTAATGGAATCAAGGGATATGGGAAGAAAGCAGGAACAGGGTACTGATTCTGGATGATCAGTCATGATCATATTGAATGGCGGTGCTGGCTCGAAGGGCCGAATGGCCTACTCCTGCACCTATTTTCTATGTCTCTTCGATGTTTCTATTTTGAAGTGGATGATCTGCAACAAAGTTGATATTCAGAGTATTGGGATGTTTTCACAACTTTTGTCTGAATAATCGTTGTATGATGGACTGTCATCAAGAAAGGCATACAGGGATACAGTCCTAATGCAGGCACATGCTTTATTGTAGTTGAGCAAAAGTTCTGATAGGCATGGTAGGATCCGAGAGACCATTTCTATGCTGTCACTCTATGAATCTAGACGTAAAAGTTCTACCCATTCAACCACATGTGACATCTAAAAGACCAGCTATCCCACTATAATATATTGATCAGAACAACACACTCAGATAGTTCCCTTGTGCATATAGTGGCAATGTAGATGGTAGAGCTGCTACCTCACAACTCCAGTGACCTAGGTTCAATTCTGATCTTGGGTGCTGTCTGTCTGGAGCTTACATGTTTTTCAGTTTCCACCCACATTCCAAGAAGATACGAGTTGGTAGGTTAATTGGTTACTATCAATTGCCCCCAGTATGTAGGTGAATAATAGAATCTTGGAGGAATTGGTGTGAATATGATGAGAATAGATAATGGGAATAATATAGGATTAGTGTAAATGGGTAATTGATATGGGCTGATGGGCCTGTTTCATGCTATATCTTTCTGGGAATACCTAAAATATTGTATTTTTCACTTTTCAAATAAACCAGATGAGGATTTTCTAGAAAGAGAAATCATCTCACTCACCCCTGAAGCTGATTTAGTGACGGGGAACTCGCTTCATAGAGAGACTTCACCAGTGACTGTTGATGCTCCAGAAAACTCAGTTACATCATCTGCAGTGAGTAAGATCACCACCAGACTTATTGCCTTTCTATATAATTAAATCTTTGTTACATAGTTCTGGGTCAATATTGTGTTTTTTGTTGTTGCTTTATACATGAGTGTTTTGTCCAAATTAAGGGGGAGGAAATGTACTAATCCTTGTTGGGACAGGTTCTTTTAGATGATTCTATTGTTATCAACTCCCTCTACTGGTCAGATAGTCGCAAAAAAGTAAAAACAATTTTAGGCGACCAGGACGTTCCACACTGTGAATGATGATCCTCACTATTGCAATGCTATGATCAAAGTAAGTGACTCAGTTGAAGAGCATGATGAGACCTACAAGTATTTTGCCAATCCAAGATGGGATTGGAAATTGCGTAATCTGGAGGGATGGTGGGTTGACGGGTGGAAATGTTGATCGAGGTGGTATCCATGGCATGGATGCATTTGTTATTACAGGACCAAGCTTTCCCATGTTCATTGGAGAAACTTTGTAAGACTGGAGTTTTTACTTTTTCATATTTATTGTACATCTTCATCCACCCCCAATTTCTGCCTGAACAATGGACTACAAGGACTGTTACAAGGACATTTAAGGACAGTTAGGTCTGTTTGCCTTGGAGCAGAAGAAATTTGTGGTGACAAGATTGAGATATAAAATTATGATGGGTGTTGAAAGGATAGGCTTTAGGAATCTTTTCCTTTTATCAGAGGTGAATAAAACTAGAAGATAGAAAAATACAGCACAGGAATAGGCCCTTCAGCCCACACTTTTTTGTGCCAATCATGATGCCAAGATAAACTAATCCCATCTCCCTGCACATGATCCATATCCCTTCATTCCCTGCATAACCATGTGCCTACCTAAGCCTCTTAACACCACTATCATGGAGAACATGGATTTAGGCAAAAAGGAAAGAGATCTGCAGGGGGTTTGAGGGAGACCTATTTTGATAACTGGAGTGGGCGGCCAGTGACAGTGGTGGAAGCAAAGTCACTAATAGTATTCAAAAGATATTTAGACAAGCACAAGTGGCCTTGGCATTGAAGACTATGGGCCAAGAGCTGGATGATGGGATTAATACGGATGGGTGACCACCAGTTGGTGTGATCATGATGGGCTGAAAGACCCTGTTCCATGCTGTATGACTCTGTGCCTCTCTGACAATTTAGCATGCTGCAATATCTCTGGAATATGTGTGATTTAGGACAGACCAGGCAGAAATGGCAAGTATCTTTCACTGACAGACATTAATGGCCCAGGTGGGATTGAACAACAATCAAATAGCTTTGAAGTCGTTGTTATTATTTCTTGCTTCTTATTTTTTGTCACATGATTATGGGCCTGTCCCATTTAGGCGACATTTTAGGCGACTGCAGGAGACCATGCAGTCGCCACATGGTCGCCACATGTTCGCGGGTGGTTGCCGTGGAGTCGCCTTCATGGTCGTGAGGAGTTCTCGCATTCTGGGAACTGGTCGCGGCCTCATTATGGTCGCCGCAAATTTTTCAACATGTTGAAAAATTAGCGGCGACTAGAATGAAGCCGCCATGGATAGTAGCGAGAATTCTCATGCCGTAGGTGGGTCGCCAGGAGGTCCTAGTGGGTTGCCAGGAGGTCGAAGGATCTCTTAGGTTCTCGTAAGTTGTAGCCGGTGCTTACCGGTGAATTTCATCGGCTCATTGGACAAAAAAACATAAGCAGTAGATTTCAGAACCAAGGATAACCGACCGGTAATGTTAATGCCTGCCAAGCTTCACAGCCGTGTATCTCTGGCTTCTTAAAATATGTCTCCACTCCTTCTCCCCACTTCTCCCCCCCTCTCCCCCCTTCTCCCCCCCTCTTTTAAAGGACTTACCGTACACTGTGCTTTCTAGATTCTTAATTACAGCGTGGTGTGTGTCTGCATCACATTGGCTTTGCGCCGTGTGAATTTCACTCAGACAGCACTCCCCTTGCTTGCTCTGTTCCCCGCCTGCATAGTGGGCTGGTGAAGGAAGTGATGTGTTTGTGTGTTCCACTCTGACAGTCGCCGTTCCAGTTGCCGGTTTTTCAGGCGACTGCTGGCAACTTGACAGTCCCCGGCAGTTGCCTGAAAAATTACCTGAGTGGGACAAGCGCATTACTTGCATTTAAATTCCTCATGTTAGGATTCAAACATTTCTCCAGATCAATAGTCAAAGCCTCTTCATACTGGTCCTTTATGTTATTGCCAAATAAATGAGCCATCTCAACTTCCTCCTGAGATTCCTGCCGTCACAGAAGCTAGTCTTCAGCCAATTCAACTCACTTGACCCAGCAAAGGCCATGAAGCCAGATACATCCCCGCTCTAGATTTGAATTTCAGTGCTTCAAGTTAAGCTGCCTATAATACTAATGACATCTACTTGACAATTTGCAAAATTGCTCAGGTATGTCCTTTACACAAAAAGCAAGACAAATCTAATTTGGCTAATTACCACTCAGTCATCAGCAGCGTAATATAAAATGCCATTTATGGTGCTAACAAGCAGCACCTACTCCACAATAAGCTACTCACCACTGCCCAGTTTGGATTTCACTAAGACTCGACTTGGACCTTATTCCCGTCTTGATCCAACATGGAATAAGAGCTGGATTCCAGAGGTGAGGTAAGAGTGAGTGCCCTTGCCCTTCAAACTGTACTTAACTGATTGTGGCATCAAGGAGCTGTGATAAATCTAAAGGCAATAGGCATCTAGAGAAAGCATTCTTACAGTTAGAGTAAAACAATAAACTGTGATAATAAACTGACCTTGAACCTTGAACCTTGAACCTTGAAACCTTGAAACCTTGCACAATGAAAGATGATTGTGGTTGTTTGCCAATCATCCCAACTCCTGGACTTCACTGCAGGAATTCTTCAAACTGGTTTTGGAGGCACAACCATCTGCAGCTCCTTCATCACAGATGTTCCTTCCATCATAAGGTCAGAAGTGAGATGTTTGCCAACGATTGCACAATTGAAGCATTCCGAGCCTGCATGTTACAAGAGCCATGGGTATAATTTAGGCCTGGGGTGTTAACTGGCAGAATGGATTTATCCCACACAAGAATCACACAATGTCCATCTCCAAATAGAGACATTCAATAGCGTTACTCTTGCTCACCATCCAACCATTAACCTGAGAGTGTCCAATGACCAAGAAGGTAACTAGATCAGCCATATCAGTAGCCTGAAAAGAAGAACAAGTCAGAGGCTGGGTATCCTGTGGTAAATTATCCAGTTCCTGACCACCGCCTACAATCAGAAGTCAGGAGCACGGTGGATTCCTCTCTACTTGCCTGGATGAGTGGAGCTCTAATAACAACATCCAAGCCTGCTTGATCGGCATGTCTTCTGCCACCCAATACCTTCATTGCTTAGCCCTGGCTCATAGAGGCTGAAATGTGCATCATCTCCATGAAGTCTACTTCAGCAACTCGCCCAGGGTAATCTGGTAGCACCTCCTAAACCCTCCATCAGCAAGAAGGACAAGGGCATGGAACTACCACCACTTGTAGGTTCCCTCCTAAATGTATACTATTGATTTGAAAATATATCGCCGGCTCTCCATAATTGCTAGGTCCAAATCCTGTAAATCGTACTCAACTGCACGGTGGGAATATCCCCACCAGGAAGGCTGCAGTGATCCATGGAGTTAGTTCATCCCCATCTGCCCAAGGCCAATTTGGGATAAATATTGGCAATGCTATTGATGCCCAGATCCCCCCCCAAAATAAAAAAATAGAAGAAAATACTATATTACTGTAACTGAAGATGAATAATCTCACAAAACAAGAAAGCAATGTATGATCAAGCAAGGTGATGAGGTGCAGTTACAGTACATTTGGAACTTGGTGCAG
The DNA here is from genome assembly GCA_038087875.1 of Malacoraja senta. Lineage (NCBI taxonomy): Eukaryota > Metazoa > Chordata > Chondrichthyes > Rajiformes > Rajidae > Malacoraja > Malacoraja senta. The sequence continues at coordinate 163,471 of JAXLNO010005827.1, forward strand.
TCAAGTTACTTTTGGAACCTAATGTTACTTCTTTGAAATATTTTATCGGTGTAAGATGCATAGGGGCTATGAAGCCAGATCGACATAAACACAGGAAAGGAATGGAAAGGAAACAGCTGGAGAGGAAAGTGGGACAGCTGAAGAGTGGTATAGTCAATCATGTTAAAATTTGTGGATTGTTTCAAGAAGATGGGGGAGGAATACCCCAGAGTCACAAAAAATGTTATTCATGACAATTAATTAATTTTTTTGGCAAGAGAGGAGATTTGACTGGCGAGGGTCAAATAGGGACTTGGTTCCTTGTAGAATAATCTTATTTCATATAAAAATGTCATGAATGTAATTATGTTGGCTTTCCCTTGTTTGCCACATACTCTTTGCTCAATATATTCTTAGATAGTTCAAGTCAGCCACTACAAATAAACAGTAATTCTTGAATTTTTTTATAACTTTTAAATTTTTGTATTTCCTTTCCACTGCTCAGCAATCCATTGCGTGCACCCAATAGAGGATCAATTTGTTTTCTTATTTTCAACAAAATAACTTGTTTCTTGTGCCATCTCCTATATCATCCCCATCCCCGGAGACGAGGAAACACTTTTTCTCACAGAGAGTTGTGAGTCTGTGGAATTCTCTGCCTCAGAGGGCGGTGGAGGCCGGTTCTCTGGATACTTTCAAGAGAGAGCTAGATAGGGCTCTTAAAGATAGTGGAGGCAGGGGATATGGGGAGAAGGCAGGAACGGGGTACTGATTGGGGATGATTAGCCATGATCACATTGAATGGTGGTGCTAGCTCGAAGTTCCGAATGGCCTACTCCTGCACCTATTGTCTATTGTCTATTGCTGAGCTGCAGTACAATCTCCAATTCGTACTGCCACCTCTTCCCTGTACTTTAGGTTTGTCCTTGCAGAATACTATGCAACCAGAAATGCCCAACCTAACCAAAGCCACATTCTTGTTCTTTCAATTAATTCTGTTCCCTCCCACGATGTTAAGTGGTGCATCTAATTATCTAACTTTATTCCAATGTGACATCCTGAATCACACTGGTATGCCTCTAAGCGTACAGGATGTGTTTCCAGATTAAAAGCAGAAATGGAATTAAATAACGTGCGGCATACAGCCAGGTGGTGGTAGGGATTTACGTTTCATTCCCAGCACAACAGCATATGGTATGAAGCCCAAGAAAATGCTTCTAATAATGTTCTGCTGGAGTATATACCTGTGAATGTTTAAAGCAGAAGACCATGAGTGCTTAAATAAATTAGCGGTCTGCAGGTTAGCACCAAGAGGGGTACCAGTGTATATTTGTATTTACAATGTGGTACAATGTGGTACCACATTATTATTTTATCAGTGGGAATTCAGATAACATCTTTCATAACTTCAACAGGACTCCAATTAATGGATTTTGTAACACAAGAAGCACGGCAATCAAATTGTGCAGAGACAGAGGCCATAAGCAGCAGCAAAATAATGACCAGATAATCTGTTTTAGTGAAGTTCACTGAAGAACAAATGTTAACCAGGATCAATTTTGATTTAGGTTTTGAGAGATTGCATATCTACCAATAATATATAATTGTGGTGAAGACATTAATGTTCAGGGTCAACCACATGTCTCCATAAAAATAGAATTATGTAAGACATAATACATTTCTTAATGTTGGAAGGCAGCCAAAATAACTCAGACACTAAAGGGAAATTAAACATTTTGGACAGAAATCAATTCTTTTAACATTGTTTCAATTGAAATACAGAAGTGGATCTTATTCCAGAGTGAAATCACTTATTTACTGTATATGCATCTATTAGAAGCAACATTCCTTGTTTAAAATTTTGTTCCCAATTACACTTTAAAATATTGGATATCTTGTTGAGTTTCTTAATTGTATGGTTTTATTAGATTGCATTTAAATTAAGGATGGGCTCTTGCAGAGATTGGGGTGGAAGTCCAAAATATGGGGGGGGTTACAATTATCTTAATAATCGATGACACGACTGGAGAATTCTTAACAAATTCAATCTCATAGAAACATAGAAACATAGAAAAATAGGTGCAGGATTAGGCCATTCGGCCCTTCGAGGCATTCAATATTATCACAGCTGATCATCCAAAAATCAGTACCCTGTTCCTGCTTTTTCCCCATATCCCTTTAGCCCTCAGAGCTAAATCCAACTCTCACTTGAAAACATCCAGTGAATTGGCCTCCACTGCCTTCCGTGGCAGAGAATTCCACAGATTCACAACTCTCACCATTTCAAGTTAAGTGATGACTGCAATATGAACTGTAGAGGAGTCTATGATTAGGAACCAATCATGTCTGACATTTACAACCGTAAGGAGGTAATGGACGTACTTTCCTTTATATTGATGCTTGATTTGGCATTTCAGGGGGCAGTTTGTTTGGAGTCATGCATAAGTAAATGGCAGATTTCCTTTCCTAAGGGATATTGGTGAATAATAATTGTATTTTATGGGAATTTGAGCATTTTGTGCTTTTGAGAAAGTTGATTTTAAGTTGCAGAATTTTTTGCCGCTGAATTTAAATTCATAGAAAACCAGCATGGGATTTTCTCAAAAGCACAAAATGTTCAAATTTACCCCTGAAATGCCAAATCAAGCTTGTCAAAGTAAAGGAAAGAACGTCCATTACCTCCATATGGTTGTAAATATCAGACGTGATTAGGAACCAATGGGAAGGGCCAAGTAGGAAGATTAAGGACCTCGGACATACTGTTGAAAATAGAAGTATGAAGAAGCAAGGCATCATCTGCCTATTTCCCTCCACAGATGCTGCTGGATCAGTTCAGATCTTCCAGCCCTTTGTTTTTTGCTATCAAGAGTAGAGCTGTAGAAAATGAGCCTTGATGGTTGGATCTCAGAACTGGGAGGTCTTAGCCTTTTTGTCCAATATGATTAAATTGGAGGCAACTGAGTGAAGTTGCTTGTCTCAGAGGACATGAAACTAGGACTTAGCGCCTGGGCCAATACCCTTATCTTCCTTAGCAACTGGATAACTGCCCATTTGCTGGAGTAACTCAGCATGTTAGGCAGCATCCTTTGAGCACATGGATAAGTGACGTTTCGGTCTGGGACCCTTCTTCAGGCTCAGATATGGACTGGTGTCTTTTATCAAATTGGTACCCAGTGGGAAAGTACATGAATAAATGTTGGTCTTCATTAACAACTACAGACCCCAAACAACAGATTCTTCAGTTACATACAATGCATTGCAGCCACATTATTGGATTAATAATCAAGAGGCTTGGACTAATAATCCAGAGAATAATCCAATGAGTTCAAATCCCATCATGGTTTTCTATGAATTTAAATTCAGCAGCAAAAAAATCTGCAACTTAAAATCAACTTTCTCAAAAGCACAAAATGCTCAAATTCCCATAAAATACAATTATTATTCACCAATATCCTTTAGGAAAGGAAACCTGCCATTTGCTTATGCATGACTCCAAACAAACTGTTCCCTGAAATGCCAAATCTGGCTTATCAAAGTAAAGGAAAGAACATCCATTACCTCCTTACGGTTGTAAATGCCAGACCCCACAGTTGATTCCACATCTCGACAATAAGTGAATAAAAATTATTATTAATATTAAGATCAGTTGTTTTATTATTGTGCCTGTCTGGTTTTGCATTGCTTTGGTTGTGGCTTGGTGGTAGCTTTAAGTAGATCTCACTGCAGAGATATTAAATCATGATGCAAGCTCACACATCATTGTGGTATCAAGGAACCCCATCATTGGTGCCTATTTTGTATAAGCATTTGCTCTGGATCCTCAGGTGGATGCAAAAGATCCAATGGTATTATCTTGGGTTTAAACCAGAAAGATCTTCCGTGCGCTCTAGTTAATATTTATCCATTGGAGAATATTCCCCAGCTGACTATCTGGTTTTATCAGCCAGATTGCTGTAAATGGGGCGGAGCTGTTTGCAAATTGGCTGCAGCATTTCCTGTTTTGGAAAAGTGATTGGGGTTCAAAAGTATATAAATACATCATGTTCTGTTCTCACTGAAAAGCCTTTGTTTCTTTTATCCTTTTATTAACATCTGCTTTCTCCTATAAAAAGGCATTACTCGAAAGCAGAACTGATTTTTGTTTGCATTTGCACAGAATGTAAAATCTCCTAATCTTTCAGTCAATTTGCATTTGGCAATTGCCTTAGCCCTTTTTATGAAGGGTACTACAATCTTCCACCGTATTACTCATGTTTATGTTTAAATGGAATGATTAATATGAGATCCTCTGTTTACATGGAGAAACCTCTATTTTTGATGGTGAGATTATAAAACTCTTCTCACACCAATCAATTGTTTTCCTTGGTTTTGCAGCTGCAAACTCACAAGTGCTTTACTTTCCTATGGGGAATCATGTGATTTAGTTAAGTAGTCATAATTAGATATGAGCAGTTACGTCATGTAACAGAGCATATACCAGCTGCGGCACTGCATACCTAATATGCTGAGATTATATTTCAGCTATAACACAACATTTTGTTTGTTTACCATGGGAGTTAATGACAAAAACATTATTAATCCTCATTTAGAAACTTGAAAATGCATATTTTATGTGGATGGCGTTTTGTTCGATATTTCTGTATGTTATAAAGGGAAAAAAAATCTCAATTTGTTAACATTATCTCCTTCCCTGTGGAACACAATGTTGCAGATGTTGCTTCTAATAGCAGAAAAAAACTTGCACTGAACATCTTTGATAAAGTGCTTGCAAGATCATTTCAATCTTCAGTACAAGAAACCCTTGGAGAACTTACTAGCCAGGCTGTATACATTGGTTAACTGTTAAATTGTGGCATATTACATTTCTCACGTTCAACTCAGTGACTGATAACAAACTAAGTTTAGTTGCTTATTGTCAAGAATGGCTGTTTGACCATAGCTGAAGAAAAAATTGATTTTGAACTCTGAAATGAAAAGTGGTGTTTTCATATGCTTGTTTTCTTCTGTTTGGCTTTTTTTTTGCAAGTAGTCAACTGTATAAGAGTGCTTAATACCAGCAGAATGTGTTCTTCTTCTTCTTTCTTGTGGCGTGCACAGCCTAAAGTTTTTGGACAACTTGTTCTATTTGATCTTCCGTTTGTGCACGTCGAGTTGATTGCATTAGTCGAAACAGGGCGGACCACATGAAGGTTGCAATCTTCCATCCCAGCAGAATGTGTTCATATTACATTTATTCATTTACCAATGTTTTGAGCATCAACTTTCTTAATAAAATCTGCTCTGATAAGTCATTAAGCTTTTCCAATTAGAATAAGTAGATGGTGTTCAAGGTGAGAACCTTCATGGGTCTCGAAAAACTATTCCTTTTCTCCAGAGATGCTGCCTGACCCACTGAATTACACCAGCTTTTTGTGTCTATCTTCTGTAGCATATTCTTGGTGGATTTCCAGCCATCAAACACAAACAAACCATTTTCCTTGTTCCATATCTCCATTCTGAGAATAGCATCTCAATACAGAGTATGTTTAGGTCTAGCTCTGTGAAGTTCGTTCTAAGAATCTGGGAGCTTACTTTTATCTCACCTGTCCCTTTCACCACAACTATCATTTACGTCCAGCTCCGTACCAAGTTTTTGACTTTGCTGCAGGAATTTTCATCCCTTTTCCAACTTTTAACTGTCTCCTTCCTTCCTTACCACTTAACATCAGGCCGCCCTAACTTAGATCTTCGGGTATTTTCTGACCCTCACATTTTTTAACGCCTATTCAGCACATAGCTAATTTTGTCTCCTTCCTGATATATTCGAGATGGTTTTTGTTGTTGTTTTTTAAATATTTTTATTTTATTAGAAGTAAGTACAATCGTATGGCACCAAAGTGCCTAATATATATTTTCATAATACATAATACATTTTATGTACAGCTTCTTATTATTTTATTATAATAAAGAAGAATAAGAAAAAGAAATTAGATAATAAAGTATAGAAAAACGTGAGATATATAGTGTGTGAAGAAGAAGAAAAAAGAATGAAAGAATTAAGTTAAAGCAAAGAAAACGGGGAAAAGAGAGTAAAAAATTAAAAAAAATTAAAAGAAGTAAGGAGATCATTATTTATAATCTTGACCATCCCTCGCCCAGTCCCGAGACAATTAGCTTTTACAATTGTGTTGCACCATATGATTCCAAAAAGACGACAAATTGTGTTGCACCATATGATTCCAACTCGTTATGAATTGGTCTGATTTTTCTATTAGGAGGAATCACATTTCCTCAAGATGTGCGGTATCCAACATGCTTGCAATCCACATTTTGAGCGTTGGTATTGGTGTATTTTTCCAAAATTTAAGTATTACTTTTTTTGCAATTATTAAACCATAATTAATAAATAAATGTTGAGATGAATTCAATTTATTCCCATCTTTCATTACTCCAAATATAATCAATTCAGTATTAGGTTCCATTCTTATCTTAAATAATTTTGTAAATATTTCAAAAATATCACTCCAAAATCTATAAAGTTTTATGCAGGAAACAAAAGAGTGTGTTATAGTTGCGTTTTGGGATAAACATTTATCGCAAGTGGGGGATATATTTGGATAGAATTTATTCAATCTTGTTTTTGAATAATATAATCTATGTAAAATTTTTAATTAAATTAGATTATGTCTTGCATTAATCGAACATTTGTGAATGTATATCAAATATTTTTCCCATGTAACCTTTGTAATTTTTATCATTAATTCCCGTTCCCACTCTTCTCTAAGCACCTCTGTCGATGGTAGGTCTATATTTAAAATACTATTATATAAATATGATATTAATTTTTGTGAGTCAGCTTTAATATTCATTGCTTCTTCCAATAAATCAGGAGTTATTTTTTTGATATCCTTGTATGTATTTCTTCATGAAATCGCAAATCTGAAGATATTTAAAATAATGTTTGTTTTTCAATTTAAATTTTAATTGTAATTGTTGGAATGATAATAAATTTCCCATTTCATACATATCCCCGATCCTTTTAATTCCTAAACATTCCCATTGATTATATGTTTTATCAATAAGAGATGGTTTAAATAAAGGATTATTCGTTATTGGCATTAACAATGATAAGTTTCATAATTTTAAGGATAATTTTATTTGTTTCCATATTCTTATTGTATCATGTACAGTATAATTGGGTTCTTTTTATATATTGTATTGTTCAGTTTTTTCGGGGAGAAGAGGATCGTTCCTATATTACAAGGAAAACAATCCTCTTTCTCCATTTTTATCCATTCTGTCTGTTGGGTAGAACTGTCCAACCAATAAATTATATTCTTAATATGCACTGCCCAATAATAATACAAAAAATTCGGGAGTGAAAGTCCCCCGACATCTTTTGGTTTACATAAGTGTTTTTTTTTAATTCTATGTGATTTATAATCCCAAATAAAATTAGTAATATTAGAGTCTAATTTTTTAAAGAAATATTTTGGTATATATACTGGTATAGACTGAAATAGATATAATAATTGTGGTAGAAAGATCATTTTTATAGCATTTATTCTACCTATTAATGATAAAGGAAGTGTTTTCCACAATTTAATCTGTATATTAAGTTTATTTAATAAAGGTATAAAATTAGCATTGAATAATGCTTTATATTTTCTAGTAATCTGAATACCCAAATATTTAAATTTTTCTGTTGCTATTTTAAAGGGGAACTTCAGTAAGTGTGTAGATTCTTGAGGTTTTAACGTCATGATTTCACTTTTATTCCAACTTATTCTATATCGACAAAAGGACCCAAATTCCTCTATTAAATTTAATAAATTTGGTATGCTCGTTTGTGACTTTGTAATATATAAAAGTATATCGTCTGCATATAATGAAATTTTATTATTTGAGTCCCTAGTATTATAGTCCTGAATATTAGGATGAATTCTTATACTTTCAGCCAGAGGTTCTATCATAAGGGCAAATAGCAGGGGTGATAAAGCACATCCCTGCCTATTACCCCTTGATAATTGAAATTTTTGAGATAACATATTATTAGTTAATATTCTTGCCATCGGTTTATCATATAATAATTTTACCCATGTAATAAAATTCTCTCCCATATTAAATTTTTGCAGTACTTTGTGTAAGTACTGCCACTCTACCAGATCAAATGCTTTCTCTGCGTCCAAAGAAATAATTGATATATCTTCTTCCCCCACTTTATGTGAGTACATTATATTAAACAGGCGTCTCAAATTATTAAATGAATATCTTTTGGGTATAAACCCCGTTTGATCAGGGTTTATCAATTTACTAATATATTTGCTTAATCTTCTTGCTAAAGTCTTTGCTAAAATTTTCTGGTCTGTATTTAAAAGTGATATAGCTCTATATGAGCCCGATATTCGAGATGTTAATTAAATTCTTACTTACAGCAGCACAACAGATATATAAACATAGCACTCTGTAAACGCCATGATAAACAATATTTCTTTTTTTATTATTGATTAATTTTTTTTTAGGTCACCTGTTTAAATGTGTGACTCTGTTTATGCATATTACCCAGTCTCACTGTTTATAGTGGGCTGAGCTCTGGCCTTTGAAAGAGGGCCAAAGCCGCCTTTCTGCTCCTGCTGCAAATGTACACCACTGCTATGAGGATTTTGTTCTCCATTTTACTATTTCTGAGGATAAAAGAAAGCATTACCTAAAGTGTGCATTATAAACAGGAACAGGAATATTTTAGTTTTAGGTTTATTATTGTCACCTGTACCAAAGTACAGTGAAAAGGTTTGTTTTGCATGATGGCCAATCCAATCAGATTATACAAACATGAACACAATCGCTAAACTTGGGTACAATATGCAGCGAGAAGACAAAAAGATCAGAGTGCAGAATATAGTTCTCAGCGTCCTAGTGTAAAAGTCCAGAGAAAACTTTCAATGTCTGCAATGATGTAGGTTAGAAATTCAGGACCTTATGGGTCTGTCCCACTTACGCGATTTTTTAGGTGACTACAGTAGAATATGCGGTCGCCACAAGGTCATCACATGTTCGCCGGAGGTTGCCGTGGTGTCGCCTGCATGGTGGTGAGTAGTTCCCGCATTCTCGTAACTTGTCGCGGTTTCATTCTGGTCGCCGATAATTTTTCAACATGCTGAAAAATGTGACAAAAAAATGTCAACATGTTGGAAAATTAGCGGTGACTGGAATTTTGACGCCATGGAGAGTAGTGAGAATTCCCATGACGTAGGTGCAGTGGTAGTGGGTCGCCAGGAGGTCGTAGGTTGTCGTAAGTTGTCGTAGATTGTCGCCGGTGCTGACCGGTGAATTTCATTGGCTCTTTGGGAAAAAAAACCATGACAGTAGTTTTCACAACCCAGGATAACCGACCGGTAATGTTAATGTCCGCCGAGCTTCACAGCCGTGTATCTCTGGCTTCTTAAAAGTTGTCTCCACTCCTTCTCCCCACCACATCTCCCCCCTTCTCCCCCTTCTCCAACCTCTCCCCCCCCTCTCCCCCCCTCTTTTAAAGGACTTAAGTGACCCTTCTTGCACACTGTGCTTTCACCGTCTTATTTACAGCGCCAACCTTCCTGTTCATCGTGGTGTGTGTCTGTATCACATTGGCTTTGCACCGTGTGAATTTCACTCAGACAGCGCTCCCCCACTTGCCCTGTCCCCCGCATAACTGGCTGGTGAAGGAAGCAATGTGTGTATGTGTGTGTGCGTTCCACTCTAACAGTCGCTGTTCCAGTCGCCGATATTTCAGCGACCTGCTACGACTTGACAGTCGCCAGCAGTCACCTGACAAATTGCCTAAGTGGGACAGCCCATTACATTATCTTATGGAGGACCGTTCAGAAACTTGATAACAAATGGGAAGAAGTTGTTCCCGCGCCTGGTAGCGTTTGCTTTCAAGCTTCTGTATCTCCCGCCGATGGGAGCAGGGATAAGAAGGAATGACCAGGTTTGGAAAATCATTTGATTATATCGACTGCTTTCCTGAGGCAATGTGAAGTGTAGATTGAATCAATGTTAGGGTGTCTGATCTGGGTGATGGAGTGAGCTACATTCACATCTCTCTGCTATTTCTTGTGGTCTTGGGAAGAGCTGTTCCCAACTAAGCTGTGGGGCAACCAGACAATATCTTTCTAGGCTACATCTGTAGAAATTTATAAGAGTTGTTGGTGACATGCCAAATTTCCTCACCCCCCTGAGGACGCAAAGGCAATGGTGTGCCTTCTTGGTTGGCGCTTCAACAGGATTGGTCCTGGACAGATTGTTGGCAATCTTTACACCAAGGAACTTGAAGCTCTCAACCATTTCCACTTTGACATCATTGATGCTGACTAGGGCATGTATTCAACCATGTTTTCTGAGGTTGATAATTAGCTCCTTCATCTTGCTGACATTGAGGCAGAGGTCATTTTCCTGGCACCGTTTTCCTGGCACTAAGCTCTCCATTTCCTTCCTGTACTCTGTGCTGTCATTGTTCATGATCTGACCCACCACAGTGGTGTCCTAAACTTGTAGATGGAGTTAGAGCCAAGTTTGGCTGCACATTCACGAGTCTAAAGGGAGTATAGCAGAGGACTGAGAACAAATCTGTGTTAGGCACCAAATATGAAGATTATTGTGGTGGATATGTTGTCACCTATCCTCATTGATTGTGACCTTTGGGTCACCAAGTCAAGGAACCAGTAGCAGAGGGTGTTGCTGATTTCTGGTTTGGTAATGAATTTGGATGGGATTATGGTGTTGGTATAACTATAGACAATAAACAGGAGACTGACATAGATGTCTTGTTGTATAGGTGCTCCAGAAATGAGTTTAGAGCCTGAGAGATGGCATCTACTGTGGGCCTTGTGATGGTGGGCAAACTGCAGTGGATCAATGTTGTCTGGGAGGCTGGAGTTAATGTGTGCCATCACCAGTGTCTCGAAGCACTCCATGGTGGTAGATGTCACAGATACTGGGTGGCAGCTGTGACATCAAGAATAATGGGTAAGCCGTTCAGAACGGAGATGAGGAAACACTTTTTCACACAGAGAGTTGTGAGTCTGTGGAATTCTCTGCCTCAGAGGGTGGTGGAGGCCGGTACTCTGGAAACTTTCAAGAGAGAGCTCGATAGGGCTCTTGAAGGTAGCGGAGTCAGGGGATATGGGGAGAAGGCAAGGAACGGGGTACTGATTGTGGATGATCAGCCATGATCACATTGAATGGCGGTGCTGGCTTGAAGGGCCAAATGGCCTACTCCTGCACCTATTGTCTATTGTAGTCATTAAGGCACGTGTTTTTATTTCTTTGGCACTGGGATGGTAGGTGGGGACCTCAGAATGTAGTAGTGAGAGGTTAAAGATGTTTGTGAGTACCTCAGCCAGCTGGTTCGCACAGTCCCAGATGCGACCGGATACTCCATCCGGGCCAGTTGCCTTCTGCAGATTCGTTATCTGGAAGGCTGATCTTGCGTCTGCCACTGTGACCATGGGTAGGGGTGCGCCTCAGTCTGACGGGGCAGGTGGCATTCCTCCACTGATCTTCTGTTCACGGCGAGCATAGGATGCGAACATCAAAGAGGAACCCATTGTTGCCAATGATACTACCCATCTTTGCTTTGCAGCAAATTATTGTCATAATTTACGAACATGCAGACTACAGGACTCCACTTTGGTCGGGAATTCCCATTTAGAATCTGACAGAATATCAAAACCATGGCTCTTATTTCGGTGTTACTGGCGATGACCAAAAGAGTATGCACATATCGACACAACTTGGCTACTCTGAATGTGCAAAATGTTTTGTATGAATCTGGGATCAAAATAAAAGTTAACCACAGTCACACTGTCTACAGTGGCTGATGACAAAGAGGACAAAACTGATTATAATGAAGACAAGTGACAAAACTTTGGACTGAATTATTACTGAAGATAGTAAAAATGACAAGAATTCTGATGCACATGAGAATTTCTGCATTGATATTTGTCTATTGTTCTACTACGTTCTCTTAATCTCACCTCCGGCAGTACTTGTTTTTCTTTAATATCGTGTAACAGCTTGGACACTTCTATCAGGAGAAACTTTGTTAGCATTAGGAAGGATTGGGCATAGGGCTAAAGGATTGTGCAGTAGGTGAGGATCTTCCCAGTAGAACTTTCTCATGGTTTCATTGTCAGGGCACAGGTCTCTTGAGTACTCAACTAAATGAGAGCCATTCAAGGAATTTCTAACCTTTATCTAACTCTGAAGTTGATCTGTGTAATGTGCAGCAGCGAACAGATGTGCCTTGCGTCTACACTTCCATTTATAGGACCATCAGGGAATCTCTCACTTTGTTACCATTGATGGAGCATATGGCAACGTGTAGTCAGTGGTAGGCCCCCTAATAAGGAAGAAACACATCTTCAAAAGTAGGCTGCAGCTCTGCTGGCAACAGCAGATGGAATAACCTTTCATTATCCTTCCAGACTCTGGTGACTAGGATACAGGCTGCTGGCTTTCATGGCGTTTAGGATCTGATAGCTATCATTATTTCAGTCATTCTATTAATCTAAATCTAAGCCTCAATGATGTTATGACAGCAGAAGCTGATGTGCTCGTGGCAACTTTCAGGACAACAGCATAGTTCAGGTTTGTAGGAAGGAACTGCAGATGCTGTTTTACACTGAAGATAGACACAAAAAGCTGGAGTAATTCAGCGAGACCAGCATCTCTGGGGAGAAGGAATAGGTGACATTTTGGATCGAGCCCCTTCTCTGAAGAAGCGTTGAAACATCACCCATTTCTTCTCTCCCGAGATGCTGCCAGTCCTGCTGAGTTGCTCCAGCATTTTGTGTCTATCTTCAGCATGTTTCAGGTGTTTAACTTTGTGGTTTAGAGATGTCTGCTATGAAATACAACATGTGGAAACACAGTGTCTGAGCATGCTGTCCAAAGATCATCTAAAATTAGTCTTTTTATCGTGGGGAGTGGAACAGAAACACTGTAAAGGTTATGAACCACCTCCCGCAATAATAGACTTCACAATGCATCAAAGAAAATTGAAAAGAAAGGAACTTTTAAATTTCCCAGAGAAGCAAACAGGAAAGCTGAGTTTGTTTAATCCATACACATTCATTTCATGTTTTGTTATTATTGGAGCATGTTCAGATCTACAGACTCCTGCTGGGATAACAAAGTCTTCTGGAGGTGGTGAGGTGCATTTTGATTGGACTTGCATCAAAGAAAGACATGTTGGTATCAGTTTATTATTGTCATGCTACCAAGATACAGTGAAAAAGTTGGTTTTGCACGTTATCCAGGCAGATCAAACCATGCATATGTGCAACCATACCATAGACCGCTTTTAGAGTATTGTGTTCAGTTCTGGGCACCATGTTATAAGAAAGGTGTTTTCAAGCTGGAAAGGGTACAGAGAAGATTTACGAAGATATTGCCTGGACTAGACAGTCTGAGCTATAGAGAGAGGTTGAGTAGACCGGGACTCTATTCCTTGGTGGATGAGGGGTAATCTTATTGATGTGTATAAAATCATGAGAAGAATAGATTGGGTAGATGCACAGAATCTCTTGCCCAGAGTAGGTGAATCGAGGACCAGAGGGCATTGGTTTAAGGTGAAGGGGAAAAGATTTAATAGGAATCTGAGAGGTAACTTTTTCTCACAAAAGGTGGTGGGTGTATGGAACAAGTTGCCAGAGGCGGTAGTTGAGGCTGGGTCCATCCCAATGTTTAAGAAACAGTTAGAAAGTACATGGATAGGACAGGTTTGGAGGGATATGGACCAAGCGCAGGCAGGTGGGACTAGTGTAGCTGGGACATGTTGGCCGATGTGGGTAAATTGAGCCCAATGGCCTGTTTCCACACTGTTCCACTCTTTGACTCTATGACCAGATGAGGTGAGAATAACAGACAGAGCAAAAAGTGAAATGAAACAAAGTGCAGAATATAATGATACAGCTACAGAGAAAGTGCAGGTTAAAATAGTTGCAAGCACTGCAATGAGGTAGGTTGGAAGATCAGGAATACATCCTTGGCTTATGGGATGTCTTTTTTTTATAGTCTGATAACAGTGGGATAGCAGCAATTCTTGAAGCTGGTGGTACGTGTTTTCCAGCTTTTGCATCTTCTGCCCGACGGGAGAAGGAAGGAAAGAGAATGACTAGGGTATGAGTGATCTTGATTATATTGGTTGCTTTCCAGAAGCAACATGAAGTCTAGATGGAATCAAGAGGGAGGAGGCTAGTTTGCATGATGGACTGGGCCATCTAAAAATATATTTTTTGTACTGTATATGTTCATTTTAGGAATAAAATCAGTAACAGTTGAAAAGGGAAAAGAACGTATGTAATCACACAAAGGAAGAAAGGGAAAGAACATAAATATAATGTTATTCTTACCTCCTCTGGATCTTCCAAAGTCCTTCACTCTTAATCAATTAATTTTGAACTTGAAGTCATGGCTAATATGTTAATATTATTAACATGATAAAGAAATTGAAATGTCATACTTCCAAAATCTTCAAATGAATGTGGTCCCAGGCATAGAAATTCTATTATGAATAGCAACTATCCTTGCTAATTTTGTTTCTAATTCCAGGCATAGCCAGGTCGATTAGGTCAGTGAGCCTTACATTAATGGCAGGGAAATTGTATGAGAAAATTGGCACGGTGGCTTAACGGTAGAGCTACTGCCTTACAGAGCCAGAGACCCGGGTTCGACCCTGACTACAGGTGCTTGTCTGTATAGAGTTTGTATGTTCTCCCATGACCTGCGTGGGTTTTCTCCGAGATCTCTGGTTTCCTCCCACACTCCAAAGACGTACACGTTTGTAAGTTAATTGGCTTGGTATGAATGTAATTTGTTTCTAGATAGTGTTAGAATGCGTGGATTCGGTGAGCCGAAGGGCCTGTTTCCATGCTGTTTCTCTGAACTAAACTAAATACTAAAAGATAGGATTTCTTTACATTTGAAATGACAGGGGCTGATCAATGTTAGGGAGCTTGTGTGGAATAAATCATATCTCACTATTTTAATTATTTTTTGAGGAAGGAACTGAGAAGATTGATGAATACAGGATGATAGACATTGGCTGTATTGCACAAAAACACAGGAATAACTTAATGGTCAAGCAACATCTGTGGAGGCAAAAAGTGTCAAGATTACAGATGGAGATCATGCCACAGGATTGAGAGGTAAGAAGAAAGATTGTTACTATGTGGCAGTGTGAGGGAGGAGTGGGATAGAGACTAGTAGGTGACAGGTGGAACCAGATGGGGAGAGGATGCTAGGCAGATGGAACCAGGTGGAGGAGGTGTGTGAATGGAGAAGATGAACATAGGGAGATGCGTAGGCAAATATGTGGAGGAGAATAATGGGATTGTGGGTTACCTGAAATTGGGAAATTCAATGTCCGTACCATTTGGTTGTAAGCTACCCAAGCAGAATATGAAGTATTGTTCTTTCAATTTGTGTTTGACCTCTTCATAGCAATGGAGAAGACTGAGGATTGACAAGTTGGTGTGTGGGAGTAGAAGAAGAGTTAAGCTGTCCTGCAATAGAAAACTAGAATAACTTTCTCCCATGGGGTTAGGTGGGGTTAGGAGGGAGAGATAGATCAACCATGATTGAATGGCAGAGTAGACTTGATGGGCTAAATGGCCTAATTCAACTCCTATCACTTGTGAACTTATGAACATTTATTGTTTAAATATATTTGAAAAAAACTCAGCACAATTATCTCTGCATGATGGAGAGGACTGCACAAGGTGGCTCACTGGTCCAGGGAGGCATGTGACAAGGATATCATGGCCTCAACTGTACCTAGACTTCAGGTTGAGTACTACTCAAGCTTGGTCCCAGCATACCATCGCAGACATTGACAGGAAGCAAGGCTTGGGGTGAAACCTCAACTCCTCTCAAAGGCTTTGTGATGACATTTAAAGGTCACTGATATTTAACAGGTATTAAAATTGCTTCACCTAATAGAAAAGGAAAATTTTCTAGCTGTAGTTGCAAAAGTTAAACTACTAAAATTGTTTTAAGTGTAACCAATAAATAACTTAGATTTTCCCTCCTAATCTTCAGGTTTGGTTTCCCATTTAGGATATTCAATACTAGGTCAGAGACATTTTCCTCAGTTTAACAATGTGGAACCCATCTTTAACTTGAAGTCTGCCACTCTATTGGATGGACCAAATCTGTGAAAACCTGTTATTCACTTACTTGTAAGCAGTGAAATGCTTGTGATTTCTCTTTTGCCTCAATATTCACAAATAGCTTACCTCCATGTGACCGCAAGCATAAATTAAGCAGAGCAATTATTTTGAAAGGTCTTTCCTGAGCAGCTTCATATGACGATTTGCTGAGGTTGGAGATTGTTTCTGACACGGTGCTTTGCCATTAACAGTGGCAGAACATGTCTGAAAATTAAAACAAACTGCAGATGCATGAAATCTAAAGTAAAGACAGAAAATGCTTGAAACATTCAGCACAGGTGGCAGCTGTGGAAAGAGAGATGAACTTAAGGTTTAATGTCTGAGACCCAACAGTATGTCAAGACTGGTGTTTGACAGCACTGGGCCTGTACTTGCTTGGGTTTAGAAGGATGAGGGGGGACCTCACTGAAACTTACCGAATAGTGAAATGCTTGGATAGAGTGGATGTGGATAGGATGTTTCCACTAGTGGGATAGTCTAGGACTAGAGGTCACTGCCTCAGCAATTAAACAACGTTCCTTTAGGAAGGAGACAAAGAGGAATTCTTGGTGGTGAATCTGTGGAACTCTTTGCCACAGAAGGTTGCGGAGGCCAAGACAATGGATATTTTTAAGGCAGAGATAGATAGATGCTTGATTAGTACGGGTGTCAGGGGTTATGCGGAGAAGGCAGAAGAATTGGGTTAGGAGGGAGAGATAGACCAGCCATGATTGAATGATGGAGTAGACTTAATGGGCCAAATGGCCTAATTCTTCTCCTATCACTTATGATCTTATGACCAAAGAGAGATTAAAAAATTGTTGCAGTATCGGTGGCTGGAAGAATGAAAGACCAAATGGGATATCTGTGGGAGAATGGGGCCAGGTTAAATGGGTTAATGGGGAAATTAGGCTGTAATTATGTTTCTTTACTGTTATGTGCTGTTAATGGCAGGGCTGCGGCACATATCCAGCAGATCAGCTGCACTAATGGAGAGAGAAAACATGAGTCAATATCACAGGAGGATTACTGGAAGAAAAGGCCAATTCTGATTCAGACAGAACAAGCTTGATACCTAAACTGTCAATATAAAGAATTTGATGTTCAGTCCAGAAGGCTGCACTGTGCTCTGATGGAAAATGAGGCATTCTACCTCAAGCCTGATTTGGATCTTATTGTATCAATGCAGGAGGCCACACTCAGACGGATCAGAGGGCAAGTGCAATTAAAGTCATAGCCAACACTACGCTCAGAGACCTATCTGCAGACTGAAATCAGGTGCTCCACAAAGGGTGGCACGATGGCGCAGTGATAGAGCTGCTGCCTTACAGCGCCTGAGACCAGGAATCGATCCTCACTACAGGTGCTGTCTGTACAGAGTTCGTACGTTCTCCCTGTGACTGCGTGGGTTTTCTCCGGGTGCTCCGGTTTCCTCCCATATTCCAAAGACGTGCAGACACTGTATGTAGGTTAATTGGTTTCTGTAAATTGTCCCCAGTGTGTAGGATAGAACGGTGGGCTTGAGAGCCTGTTTCCACGCAGTATCTCGAAACAAAGCCAAACAAAGCAATCACCCAATCTCCATTGTGAACACTGTATGTAATGCATTAGATTGGAAGAAGTGCACATGAATTGGTATTTCATCTGGAAAGACTACCTGGAAGTTGTGGGGGGGGGGGGGGGAGATGTGAAAGGATAGGTGTTGCATCAGCTATTGTTGTGTGGGGAAATACCATAAGAATGCAGGGAGAGTGAATTAGGAAGTTAGTAAAGGAGTGATTCCTTTGAAATGTTGAAAAAGAAGGGAAGGCACCTAAGTTTGATGCTGATCTCATGCTTATCTATGGAGTTTGTACATGATTTCCATGACCATATAGATTTCCTTTGCATGCTTTGGAGGATCATATGCCTGCTTGTCACTGGGGGGGCGTAGATCTTCAGGCACCAGCCTTGCTACTTGGTAACCCTCTCTCTCAGTACTGGTGGAATGGGACCATTAAAAACATTTAATTCTTTTGAAAGAATACCTGTCTCTGGAGGTCCTGTTTGCACTTTTCATATGTATACCTTCAGTGCCTCCGTTGGTATACATGCCAATGAGGCCGTAGACCAGTGTGCCTCCTTTAGGAAAAAGCCTGTGATGATTCGAAAGGAGGCCACCCCAGTGTAAGGAGAACAAAAAGAAACACAGGTGCTGGAGGTCAGGCAGCATCTTTGGAGAACATTGACTGGTGACGTTTTAGGGACTTTGTGTCTTTTTTTTTTGTAAACCAGCATCTACAGTTCCTTGTTTCTCCAGTGTAAAGGGCCTGCCCCACTTGGCGATTTTTTCGGCAACTGCCGGCATCATTGACTGACGAATCAGGTCACCGAAAAATTCGCGGCCCGATGCGGTGTGACGCGGCGTGATGCGGCGGTGACGCGGCGTGATGCGGCGTGATGACGTATGACGCGCGGTGTTTTTTCAAGTGTCGCAACATTTTTTTTGTCGCCGCTGTATTTTGAAATGTTCAAAATCTTTTGGCGACACTGATATGATGCCGGCAGTCGCCGAAAAAATCGGCAAGTGGGACAGGCCCTTAAGGAGAATACTGTCCCCTGCTGCGCATTCATTTAGTCCCTGACATAAGTGAATTTGAGACCTTGCATGAGGAAAGAGGAGATCCATCCCTTGTGACCTTATGCGAGGTGTCATGAGAACCACCATTTGGAATACCAATCATAAATTCCTGCCACTGGTAGGCATTCACAGCAACTATATCTCTGCTGTTTCTTATTATACTCTGTTATTCCTTCTCCAATGCACCAAAACCTGCTGACAATCCCTGATTGGCCCCTGTCTATCCAAATGCATGTACATCTTGTACCTCAGAACCTGCTCCAGTATCTTTCCAATGACAGATGTTACATTTATTGGTATAGAATTCCCAGGTTTTTCTTTGCAGCCCTTAGTAAAGAGAGGCACATTATTTGCCATGCTCCATCAGCTCACCCATGTCTAATGGTGATCCATAAATCTCAGCCTGAACTCCTACAATTTCTTCTTTAGCTTCCCTGGATATATAATTAGTATCCTTGGATATGTAATCTTTACCCATCCTATGCCCTCTAATGCTCTTGCAGAGCTTATTTAACCCATCTGATCTCTAATGCTCTTGCATAGCAAATGTAACACATCAGATAGCGTGGGCTGTCCCTTGGGGGTCATGGTAAATCTTCTGTGGGACCTACCTGTTGCCTTAGGTTAGAAGCTGCTGGCTTCACCAAGAAATTGGGTCCTTTTTTGCATTGCTAACAACTAAGTGTTTTCATTGGTTGTTTAAGAAGGAACTGCAGATGCTAGAAAATCGAAGGTAGATAAAAATGTTGGAGAAACTCAGCGGGTGAGGCAGCATCTATGGAGCGAAGGAAATAGGCATTGTTTCGGGTCGAGACCCTTCAGACTGATGTGAGGGTGGGGGGGGGGGTGCGGGAAGAAGAAAGGAAGAGGCGGAGACAATAGCCTGAGGGAGAGCTGGGAAGGGGAGGAGAAAGCAGGGACTACCTGAAATTAGAGAAGTCAATGTTCATACCGCTGGGGTGTATATAGTATATCTACTATAAACCCACTGACTCCCATGGCTATCTGGACTACACTTCTTCCCACCCTGGTTCCTGTAAGGACTCCATCCCTTACCCCCAATTCCTCCGTCTATGATGCATTTGCACCCAGGATGAGGATTTCCACACCAGGGCATCGGAAATGTCCTCATTCTTCAGGGAACGGGGGTTCACCTTTTCTACTAGGGTCTCACTAGGGTCTCTTCAATGCCCCATAACTCTGCTCTCACTCCCCATCCCCCCACCCCCCCACTCGTAACAAGGGCAGAGTCTCCCTTGTCCTCACCTTTCACCCTACCAGCTGTCACATACAACAAATAATTCTTTGACATTTTCGCCACCTCCAACGGGATCCAACCACTGGCCACATCTCCTCCCCTGTCTGCTTTCCGCAGAGACCGCTCGTTCCGTAACTCCCTGGTCAATTCGTCCCTTCCCACCGAAAACCACCCCCTCTCCTGGCACTTCCCCTTGCAACCACAGGAAATGTTACACTTGTCGCTTACCTCCCCCCTTGACTCCATTGAAGGACCCAAGCAGTCTTTCCAGGTGCGGCAGAGGTTCACCTGCACCTCCTCCAACCTCATCTACTGCATCCGCTTCTCTCGGTGTCAGCTGCTCTACATCGGTGAGACCGAGCGTAGGCTTGGCGATCGCTTCGACCAACACCTCCGCTCGGTTCACAATAACCAACCTGATCTCCTGGTGGCTCAGCACGTTAACCCCCCCTCCCATTCTGTCCTGGGCCTCCTCCATGGCCAGAGTGAGGCCCACCCTAAATTGGAGGAGCAGCACCTCATATTTCACTTGGGCAGTTTACACCCCAGCGGTATGAACATTGATTTCCCTAATTTCAGGTAGTCCCTGCTTTCTCCTCCCCTTCCCAGCTCTGCCTCAGTCCACTGTCTCCGCCTCTTCTTTTCTTCTTCCCGCCCCCACCACCCTCACATCAGTCTGAAGAAGGGTCTCTACCTAAAACGTTGCCTATTTCCTTCGCTCCATAGATGCTGCCTCACCCATTGAGTTTCTCCAGCAGTTTTATCTACCAGTATATCCATTGGTGTCAGCAGCTGAACAATAATTTGTTTAGATATGTAAATCTAGCCACAACCTGTCAAAGATCGGATTTCATCACTTGTTATTTATTACCTTAAGATAAAACACAAATATGAGATTCATTTCCAAGGCAAATACATGGGGAACTTAACATATTAATTTTGTAATTTATTATAGTCTCTACATGGCAAACAACACTTTAATGTAGTTTTAGTTGTGTAAAATATTTGTAAGCAATAAATTATTATTGCTGGAACATTTACTGGGCACTACTTATTTATTAGTTGCATATTGGAGTACTTTTACAAATACAACGCTTGTCTAAGTTTGATTAGTTTAATAGCACATGGGAAAAGTATGTAGGAAAATACATAAGGATGCAAAGTAATTCATGCACACGTTCTCATAAAGACTGGCTTAACGATAGAAACATTGCAATATCTGCTTTTAGTCTCATCACTGAAAATGCATGCTCTGTAAGTGTATTTCAATTCAATTAGAATGTTAAATATCATAAATATATAGGAAGGAACTGTAGATGCTGGTTTAAATTGAAGATAGACAAAAAAAGCTGGAGTAACTCAGTGGGACAGGCAGCATCTCTGGAGAGAAAGAATGGGTGACGTTTCAGGTCAAGACCCTTTCTTCCTGTGTTGGAAGAAGGGGCTTATCCCAAAACATCACCCATTCCTTCTCTCCAGAGATGCTGCCTGTCCCATTGAGTTACTCCAGCTTTTTGTGTCGTAAAGATATAGTTTTCATTTGTATGGAGAACGTTGATGCGTTCTCACGTTCTCCTTACAGCACAGAATACTGGTGGAGCTTGCTTGCCCTTGGGTGTTGACATTTTTACTTCTCCTGAACACCTGAGTTGTCAGAGCTTGTTCAACTTGACCTTTTTCATTTTATCAGCCTTATTCCCAATACTCAACCAGATAAAATCTCCTCTGCCAAACAATTTGGCTATTAAAATGCTTTTTGTATTGTGTAATTGCCTCTGATTTCTTATTGTTTTTTTTAAAAATTATCCCATCGTCGGAATTTAACTATTTCCTGTAACTAGATTAAATAAATGTCAGATGGACACAAAATACTAGAGTAACTCAGCGGGACAGGCAGCATCTCTGGAGAGAAGGAATGGGTGACGTTTCGGGTCGAGACCTTCACCGGAATAAATGAACAACAAACAAACAAACACTGACTTATTCGCTGGGCAGAGGATTCAAAACTAGAGTGCCCCCACCACACCCACTGGGTCCCCCTTTGTTCTCCCACCGCTCCTCACGGCGGTCCCCCCACGCCGGGTCCCCATTGTCTTCCCCTCCCCCTCATGCTCATCGACCACGAGGCCCCACTGCCGCTGAGGCCCCCGCTGCCGCCGAGTCTCCCGCTGCCGCCGCCGAGGCTCCCTTTACCTCTGAGGCTCCTTCGGCCCAGACAGGCCTCGCCGCCTGGCTTCGCTGCAGTTCCCAGGGAAACCTGTGGGGTGAGTCAGGCCTACCGGGGCACGTTCCGGTCTTCGGTCGTCATTCTGGTCGTCGTCGGCGCGGTTGTTCGGCGGTTGTATCGGGCCCGCGCGGCACCCCGGGACACTCCCCCCACGCATGCAGCTCCCTGGTACACCGTAAGTGTCTTTCACAGTGTACCAAGATCTGAACCAAGGTTCAGTGACAAGCTTTTTGTTGCGTGCTAATCAGTCAGCGACATGATAAACAATCGGGCCATCTACAGTTTTCAGATACATGATAAAGGGAATAACGTTTTAATGCGCAGGTTCTCCTCCCAATTATCCAATTCCAGACTCAGATCCAATTCCAGAAACAGGCTCATGGTTCCACCAAGTCCGTGCCGACCAGCAATCCAGACACTCTTTTGGGCAAAGGTCCAGAAACATTTTCTATAATGACTAAAATCTCTCTTGTGATATGCCTGTCAAAAGAAGGTTGGTACATTAAGACTCTTAACTTTTGATATTTTAAGGAAGGTGAGTAAAGTATATTGGCATGTGATAGCAAAACTCTTTCCATCTTCTCAGTCTGTCCAGAATGACCAAATCAGTAATAATATCAATAATAGAAAGTCTTGACCAAGTCATGCCACATCTGTGGGAAGACAAAAGAAGCTTTGGATGAGAATCTACAAGGCATGTAGGTAGCAGATGACACCAAAGTAGGTGGTATCATAGACAGTAAAGATGGTTATCAAAAATTACAGCTGGATCTTTAACAGCTGGGCAAGTGGACTAGGAATGGCAAATAGAGTTTAATACAGATAGATGCGAGGTGTTGCATTTTGGAAAGTCAAACCTGGGCAGGATTTATAAGTGAATGGTAGGGCCATGAGGATTGTTATAGATCAGAAGGATCTCGGAATATAAGTACATAGCAGGTATATAAAAAAAGATAAGAAAGTAGCTTCACAGGTGGTAAAAAAGGCTTTTGAAACATTGGTCTATATGGTCGATATGGTGAATGCACAGAGACATTTAGCCAGGGGAGGCAAATCAAAAACCAGTGGACATAAGTTTAAGCTGAGGGGGAATAAGGAACCTGAGGGGCAACTTTTTCACTCAGAGGGTGTTGGGTTATGGAACAAACTGCCAGATGAAGTAGTTGAGGCAGCTACCATCACTGCATGTAAAAGTCACTTGGACGGGTTCATGGATAGGAAAGGTTTAGAGGCATATGGGCCAAATGCAGGTAAATGGGACTAGCTTAGATGGGGCATTTTAGTTGGCGTGAATGAGTTGGCTGAAGGGCCTGTTTTCTGTGCTGTATCACTCTATGATTCTCTAAGTTTGTTGAACTGCAGAGAAGAGAAGGGGGAATTTCTCTGATAGAGTAAACTGGGGTGACCGTGGGGAAAACTCTAACCAAGGATATCTGGTCAAACGGGGAATGGAAGAAGTTAGAAAAAAAATAGACAAAAGAACAAGGAGTTGCAAATTGCAGAGCAGGCAGACATAACCAACTCGTAAGGCAAAGCATGTCTTCCATTTCCAGAATTTTAGTTTTAGTTTTAGAGATACAGCATGGAAACAGGCTCATTGGTCGACCAAGTCCGTGCCGACCAGCGATCATCTGTACACTAGTTTTATCCTATACACTAGGAACACTTTACAGAAGCCAATTAACCTGTAAAACTGCAAGAAGAAACCCAAACAGTCATGGAGAGAAGGGTGCAGCAAAGATTTACGAGGATGTTATCAAGACTTGAGGGCCTAACTTATAGATGGAGGTTGGGCAGGCTAGAACCTCATTCCTTGTAGCGCCAGGAGGCTTAGGTGCAATGTAATGGGGGTGTATAAAATCTTGAGGGGTATAGATTGGGTGAATACACAGTCTTTTTTGCCAGGATAGGGGAATCAAGAACTAGAGAGTATAGGTTAAAGTTGTGAGGGAATTTATTTCAGAGGAGCCTAAAGGGCAACTGCTTCACACAGAGGGTGATACAAATATAAAATAAGCTGCCACATAAGAAATGGGGCAGGTACAATAACGTCATTTAAAAGACATTTGGACAGATACATGGACAGGAAACATTTTGGGGGATATCGGCCAAACACAGGCAAATGTGACTCGCTTAGATGACACATTTTCGTCGGTCTGGACAAGTTGGGCCGAAGGGCCCATTTCCATGTTGTATGGCTCTAATGTTTTAAGTTGAGCAGTGGGGAAGAAGTGGAGAGAACAAAAGGAATGTCTAAGGTAGTGACCAGGAGAGATTCTTTGACACAAGTGGTAGTGGTGCTGGCTGAGACCAAGTGATGAAGGCTTACAAGACATATAAATAGAAGAAGGTAAGAAAATGAAAAGGAAAATTACCTGCTGAAACTGTAAAGGGCCTGTCCCATTTGGGCGTCATTTGCGCGTCACCCAGGTGGCAGGCGAAGATTTTGTGAATCCCAAAATGCTGGGGCGCCGCACACGACCGCGCGTCGCTGCCTCTGCCACCACGTCTCACCACGCGCCAATCATGCGTGTGACGCGTAAATGATGTCGCGTAAATGATGCGCAAATAACGCCCAAGTGGGACAGACCCTTAAGGTAAAGCATTTGATGAAAATGCTAGAAATGGAGAGCAGAAAAATAGTTAAAGTTTCAGGTTGCTGACCTCATCAGGACTGGCCAGTTTTGATAAAGGAGTGTATCTGTATTTCTAATCTAGTGAAATCATTTCATGTTCAAAAAGTTAAACTCATACACTGCTTTGATTTCAATCCTTTTACATGGAAGAAGTATCTGGGATTACTGACAAACACAAACACACGTATATTAGGAATGCTAATTGGGAGATCAATAAAGAAATTACTATGCCAGCAAGCTTTTATTCAGTGTATACTGCTACAGACTGAGTGCTAGTTATACTGAATTCCCAAATGAGTGCTATTCTGTTGTGACACTGAAACATAGTCGGCTGGATTGTCACTTTCAATGCAGGGGACATACATCAACCATTAACCTCTTCACCTTAGATAATTTATATGTCTTAATTCTCCTAAGTCACTATAAATCTGAATTGCAATATGATTCAATTGCTATTTGTCCACAGGTTTACATGTCACACAAAATGTTGTGATAACCATGTGCAGTGAGAAGCAGACACGATATGAATATATGTTTCAGCCAACTAGTGTTATTTTTTCTGGCACCTTTTAAAGGAAGGACATCTATCTATACTATTATTAAAACTCTCATCTTGACCACTTCCAGTTTGCTTTTTAAAAAAAAATATTGTGCAAAACCGTACACTATATTGCTAGGATTGTTTCGCCACCTTACTCACCGTTCTCCTCTGCTCCAAGCGCACCATGTTTTGTTCCGATCGGTGGAATATTACAAACGTTATGAAGGTTTAAAAAATCGTGAGATCAGCAGAATGGTCTTCTTGCCTGTCAGTCACCATGAAGGTAACGCCCCTCCCGGGCGAGGAGAATAATACCCCGGAGGCGGGGCTGAGTCCACAAGCCGTGTGGAGTTGGGGGAAGGCGCTGTGTGGAGTCGGGGGTAGCTGCTGTGTGGAGTCGGGGGAAGCCGCTGTGTGGAGTCGGGGGAAGCCGTTGTGTGGAGTTGGGGAAAGCTGCTGTGTGGAGTCGGGCAAGCCGATGAGTGGAGTCGGGCAAGCCGCTGAGTGGAGCCAGCAGGAGCTGTGTGGTGCTGTGGCCGGTGGCCGCTGAGTGGAGTCCCTCCCCCAACACACCCCACTCTCCCCCCACACACCCCACTCTCCCCCACACCCCCACACACACCCCCTTCCCTCTCCCCCTCCCCCTTCCCCCCTCCCACCACCCCATCATCCCCACACACACACCCTCCCCCAATACACCCACACCTCCCCTTTACCCTTCCCTGTTCCTCCCTCCTTCCCCCACACCCCCCTCCCCCACACCACACCCCATCCCCCACACCACCCTTCCCACACACCATGGTGAAATATTGCATTGTGGAATGGGCTGCGTTGGGGGACCATTCCTCCCATGTGACTGGGACCCACAGGTCCCACTTAGTCTAGTATAAAAATATTAGCTTGTCGTTTACCATTTAATGCAGTTTTTTTTAATATTTAAATTTCTACCAAGTAACCCCCTAATTGTTAATCCTACTCCAGATACTTACAGTAATATCTAATCACTTTTGATGTGTGGTGGTTTCAAAATGTACTTTGTTCTTTCTAAAATTATTTTATCACTCTCCAAAGCTAGATAACACTGAAGAGATTCTTGCATTATTGAGGCAAATTTCAAATGATTATTCCAATAATATATTTTTGCATGGTTCTGCAAAATTGGTTTCATAAAGTCCATAATGTTTTGGAACAATCTTAACATCTTGTACAACTTCCTTTTATAACTGAAATAGAATTCCATCCATAAAAATAAAAATTCAAACCAAGAAGTTAAAACAAATCATTATCAACAACAACTTGCATTTATATTGCACCTTGAGCGTAGAGAACCATTTTAAGAATGGGGGATCGGGGAAACTTTTTTTCAATCTCTTACCTTGCCGGAGATGCGATTGTTTTCCGGATTGGATCTCCGGTCGCTCTGCAGCCTAACATCATGGAGCTGGCGGCCTTGCTCGGAACTGACTTCGAGCCCCACCGTGGGGCGTGGACTTACCATCGGAGGCGATCCCTTGCCTGGGATCAACGCTCCAACTGCGGCCTGCGGACTTTAACATCTAGGAGCTCGCAGTCTCGGGTTGAGACCGACGTCGGGAAGCTCCAAAAGCCACACGACGTTCGACTAGCCCCGACCCGGGGTAGATTGCTAGAGCTGAGATTCCCCCATGATGCAGGAGCTAAATCGCCCCGATGAGGAGGCCCGCCGCCAACTACGGGAGTAAGATCACCCTGTCAACGGAAGGTTAGAGGCCCCCGACCGCGGGAGGACAAAGAAGGGAAAGATTGAACTTTCTTTCCCCTTCCATCACAGTGAGGAATGTGGAGGAATCACTGTCGTGGATCTTTATGTTAAAATGTATTTTGTGTATTCTGTTGCTTTTTATTGGTATGACTGTATGGCAAATCAAATTCCTCGTATGTTGTAAAACATACTTAGCTAAGAAAGTATTATTATGAGAAGTGATCTAATATAAATTAATGACAGGGCAAGCAACTGGGAGTAATGATCAAAGAATTGGGGAGTGGATATTGTAAATATTGTAAATGTAAATTAACTTGCAAGGGCAATCTTTGCAACTATGGCAGCCTCAACAAGACATATACCAGACTATTTGGAAGAGATGAGGACTATTCCGGCCTTCTTGATGGAACCACAGCTGCTTCTCTGGCAGCATGGAGAGGAGCAGGTTGGAACGTTCTGAGCGAGCGATTCCAGGATTCAATGGTTGCCATCACACCAGCCATAAAGATGTGCCTCGAATCACAGACTCGCCAGTGAAAGTAAGTAGTTGTAGTCTGAGAACCTAATGCTGCCTACTCTACACTAGCGTAAACTTCATCTTTCAACTTCATATCACCATGACAAAGCACACACCAAGTAAAGAAATCTTCTATACTTGGAGTTAGTTTTATACATTATCCTGAATTGCAGATGGATCACTTCTTTGGGGATTCTTTATCAGAAGGGAATGTCAGCGATATATATCTATTGACTTGAATGTAAATGAAAATCAAGAGAGATGTGCAGAAAGCTGCTTCTTTTCATTGACTGCTTTGCACTATTGGTCAAACTACCCAACGCTCTGCTGATTTGGAGATAATACTTACCTTCTAACTCTAAGTTTATTTACCTATGTGACTGAAAGTCTTTCAGCTATGAATGTTATAGCTTTGCCCAACTCGTTTTCTGGTGGATCACCCATCCATTTCAAGAGTCAATAACTTAAATATGGTATTATTCCACACAGTTCAATATATTGTTTTCCTGGAGACTGCACAATCTTCTTCATGTACTCAATGAATGCAGCACTACCCCTTCCTGTTTGACCTCAGCTTATGTTGCAACTAAATTTGTCATTGTGAAAAAATGTATGGTTGTGATTGTCCTAAAAACTAATTGGTAGTTTCCCGGAACCCTGGATACTTAATATGTAATCGTTAAACAAAGTTTGTATTGGTTTGGACTATGATATGCAGATACCTCTAATAAAAATTTAAATAAAAAACAATAAAAAAAAAAATTGGATTGTGTTTTCTCATGATAATATGTTGCCATCTGAAAATTAAATTAATTTACAGAAAAAAACAAGGCACGTCTGTCTGTTTCCTTCCACCTGAACAAATATATACACACATTGAGTGTGTAGGAAGGAACTTTAAACCGATGATAGACATAAAATGCTGGAGTAACTCAGCAGCATCACTGGAGAGAAGGAATGGGTGACATTTTGGGTCGAGACCCTTCTTCAGACTGAGAGTCAGGGGAAAGGGAAATGAGAGATATAGATGGTGATGTAGAGAGATGTAAAACAAATGAATGAAAGATATGCAAAAAGGTAACGATGATAAATGAAACAGGCCATTGTTAGCTGTTTGCTAGGTGAGAACGAGAAGCTGGTGCAACTTGGGTGGGGGGGATGGAGTGAGAGGGAATGCAGGGGTTACTTGAAGTTACAAAAATCAATATTCATACAACTGGGTTGTAAGCTGCCCAAGCAAAATATGAAATGCCATACCACTGGGCTCACATTTCTCTTGGGCAGCTTTTAACCCAGTGGTATGGCATCTCATATTTCGCTTGGGCAGCATACAACCCAGTGGTATGAATATTGATTTCCCTAAAAACGTCACCCATTCCTTCTCTCCAGAGATGCTGCCTGTCCCGCTGAGTTACTCTAGCATTTTGTGTCCAAACATTCATTGAGTTCTCTATACAATTTGTCTTGAGAAACCTAACATATATTCTCTGTCTTCCACATTTACCATGGCAGCAGTTATTCAGGATTTTGTTTTTGTGTTTATCAAAAATGGCTTCAGTCCTTCTAACCATCTGCTACACAAGGTACATTTCAGTAATGTACAAATAATTTGCTTGCTTTCATAACATTTTCAATATACAGTATTTCAGAATAAGCTACTTTAAATTAAAATAATTTTGTATAGATATCTCATAAACTACAATTTTCTACCTGTTTAATTCAAATGTGGCATGCTTTTGTAAAAATGTTCCTTTTTAACAAAAGATTTATTTTTATATTTCATTTTCCTATTCATGTATAATACCACAAAAACATAAATGTATTTTATATGGTTTAATAAACTGTTCAGGGATTAATAAAATATATAAACGTTGTCATCTCTCTACACAGTACTATCAGCACTGACATTATAGTCCATCCACCTCTCTTCTCTGCTATTATATTAATTCTTATCTTTGTACATCCTTTCCACTTTTAGATCTGAGAGTGTGAATACCTCGGAAATAACTCTCAACAATACTGCCATATAAATGTTTAACCTGCTTGTATTAAATTATTTTATGGAAGTGTTCAATTGCAACTTGATTTTAAAATTTAGTTGAGGTTCTTCTTGTGAATCCTCACATTGATATCCAATGTATTTTTCCGTGAATTATTTAGTTTAGTTTAGTTGAGAGATACAGCGTGGTCACAGGCCCTTTGGCCCACCGAGTCCGTGCCGGCCAGTGATCCCTGCACATTAACACTATCCTACACACATGAGGGCCAATTTTACATTTATACCAAGCAAATTAACCTACAAACCTGTACGTCTTTGGAGTGTGGGAGGAAACCGAAGATCTTGGAGAAAACCCAAGCAGGTCACGGGGAGAACGTACAAACTCCGTACAGACAGCGCCCGTAGTCAGGATCGAACCTGGGTCTCCGACGCTTTAAGCGCTGTAAGGCAGCAACTCTACCGCTGCGTCACCTTGCGATTGGAGATTGGACAAGGAAAGACAACCCAGTTTGACTTCCCCTCCTGGCAGGCGTTTAGTGAATTGACATTAGACGACCAGCCAATATCTCCAGTCTGAGGCTTGCACCAAGTTTGAGTGCCATTGACACTTTTCTACACCTAATTTCGAGCCATAACAGTTGTTTGCCCAAATAGATTTCTGGTGGATCATCCATCTATTTTAAGAGAGAAGAACTTACATTAGGTATTATTCTACACAGTTCAATCCATTGTTTCCACAGAATCAGAACACAAATATTTCCAGGATATGAGCGTTAATTTCTTTAGACTTTAGACTTTAGAGATCCAACACAAAAACAGGCAGTTCAGCCCAAAGAGTCCACGTCAACCAGCGATCACCCCATTCTACACACAAAGGACAATTTACAATTTACAGAAGCCAATTAACCTATCAATCCATACGTCTTTGCAGTGTGGGAGGAAATCGTAGCACCCGGAGAAAATCCACGTGGTGACAGGGAGAACGTACAAACTCCATACAGACAGTACCCATAGTCAGGATCAAACCTGGGTCTCCGACATTGAAAGGCAGCAACTCTACTGCTGCACCATTGTGCCGCCAGTTTTTAAAAGGAATGACAGATGCTTCAGACATGTATATTTCTCAGATATATAGGGAGACATACAGCAGGACAATGCTTTGTGATATAATTTACAACCGCTTCAACATAACTGACCAATCAACCCTTGGGTAACCCAGCCCAGAGGAACACTGCTGGAACATTTGAACCAAAATAAATCTTACCAGGCCTCTCCTGGCCTTCAGTAAAAGTCATTCGACACCAAAGGAGTCCCAAAGGAGTTCAATAGAGTCCCAATCCACTTAAAGAAGCAACAAATAATGTTTTAATATATCAGTTTTTTGAATTTGGACATCATCACTAAGACCAGCTTTATTCCTTTAATTACCTTTTCAACAATAGTGTGATGAGTCCTTATCTTGAACAACTGTTGTCCTTTTGGTGAAGGAATCTCCGACCAGTCTGACTGTCGCACTGATCACACTGTATCTCTGTTTGTTTTGATATCAACTTCACCTAGTTAACAATGGTCCCACTTGGGCGTCATTTGCGCGTAATTTATGCGACATCATTTACGCGCGCATGGTGCGTGGTGATGTAGGCAGGATTTTGGAATGTACAAATTCTTTGCGCGCCATCTGCGTAACGCGCAAATGACGCCCAAGTGGGACAGGCCCTTTATCTCCGTAGCTTCCTCTCCCCTGATACTAAGTCTGAAGAAGGGCCTTGTTCCTTCTATCCAGAGATGCTGCCTGTCTCACTGAGTTTTCCAGCATTTTGTGTCGATCTGTCCTGCTGATTAAGGTGCTCACGCTGCTGTTAGATAGGAAGTTTCAAGGTTTAGACCCATTAACCATAAAGCACCAGAGACATGTGCTAAACAGAACATTTTTACTGGCAATATGAAGTTGCAAATTGGGATTGGCACAAATTAGGTAAGTTCCCACTCCATTTTAACAATGTCTATGTGAGTGGAAAGACTGAAGAAATGCAGAGGAGGAATAATTAAAGTTACAGTGCAGAATGACAGTGTGATGGCACTTGATCTTTTTACCAATCCAATCGATCCCATTTCCTCACTGCTGCCCAACATCATGCAATCATCTACCTTCAAATATTCAACCAGTTCCACTTTGAAACAGTGATTAAATCAATATGCACCAGTTGGATGGGGTAGTGGGATATTGGGAGGAATGTGTGCACACCAGGGTGTGGCCACTAAAAAGTAATGGTGGGGGGCTTCCATAGGATTCAGTTTTAACTTGGTGGATGAGAATTTTGCGATGTGAACCAATGTTTCTTCAGTGACATCTTGATCACACATATCTTCTTAATGCATTTCCACTTTACCAGCCACTACCTTTCTTATAATAGAGGCAAGGAGCAGCTGGTCAAGATCGAATTCTGTCCAAGTTGTCCAAATCTAACACTGCTGATTTTACTTTGAGAGACACAAGGCCAGGATGTAGATGTAAAAGGGTATTGATGAGCAACATAGTATCGTTCTCATCACGTCTGACATTATTAGTGGATTTTAGAACTTCTATTCTCAGTCATTTTCAAATTGCATCATTAAAATAGTACACAACAAATTCCTGTATCACGTGGGATTGCTTAGATTTCAAATTGTAAGCTTTCCCCTACAAACTTACAAATACTTATCACCCATTAACCTTCCCAAACCAAACCAAAGTACTGAGGACTTCCTGTCATGTTGCAATTGATATCACCATTACCCAATGATGCTGGAACAAACCTGAGGCAGTGAATTAATCAAGCATAGAAACACAAGGGCCGCTCTTGAAATGAGAATAACTTGCTATAAATTAAGCTTAATGTGCAAGGTTTGGAAACCTGCAATGGAAATTTTTATGGTTTCTGTAAACGTTCCAGCTACAGTATTTTCCTTACTTGGCAGTTAACTTCCATCAGGAATTACTGTCCATTGTAGAATCGCAGAGTATTTATGGCACAGAAAGAGATCAATTGGTCCATTGTGTCCATTTGCAAAAGAGGTCCCAATATATCACATCTTCCCATGCGTGATCCATTCCCATGCATTTAACATCTCACACACCGGCACTTTTAAAAAACTGAGATAAGATTCTTGCCTGTCCTGTTCTTTCAGTAATTTCAGACCCTTCCACTATCCAAATGAAGAACAAACTTACTCATTTCCCCTCTAATCCAACCACTGCTTTAAATCTATATCATTTAAAAAAAAATACAACCTATGGTTCAATATCTCAGCCCATGTAAAGGCCTTGCTGCATCCGATGGACTGATTTACCAGTGAAGCAACACAGATGCATTCAAGAAGAACTGTTTAGGATCCTATTTTTTGTTGGACCAGCCATAAAATCGATGGCTGTGATCTAGAAGTTCTTTGTGCATCGTACTGAACTGAGCGAGCATTAATAATAAACAAAGATTAGTTGACAAGTTAATGCTCTTCACTAAGGGCAATTCTTGGTTGGTTCTTGGTTTCTTGATCCTCCAAAATATTCCAAATGGAATTTAAACTGGAGGTGGTGGAGGGAGGACTTAAGCCAGAAAGGGTTTTTGGGAAGAAAGAGCTACCTTAAATTTAGTTGTATCTGGTTGGGTAACTATAGTAGGGTGGAGATTATTCCATGCTTTAATTGTGCGGGGGAAGAATGAATTGCTGTACACATCTGTCTTGGTAGCTGGAATCACAAATTGGATTGAATGCCCTCGTCTGCTCCTAATTGGTTTGGGTTTGGTGTAGGTCTTGTAATCTATGTTGAGCTGACCATTTAACATTTTGTAAAAACAGGTCAAACGGTGAGCTTCACGTCTGTCTTGGAGAGGGTTCCACCCCTGAGAATTCAGAAGTTTGGTAACACTCGCTTCTCTCTCATAGGTGTTAGTAACAAATCGAGCTGCCTGTCTTTGGACACGTTCGATGGAAGAAATGTTTTTGTTTGTGTATGGGTCCCATGCTGCAACTGCGTAGTCCAAATGAGGTCTAACGAGGGTGAAGTATAGCTTCTCCTTGACAGAAGTTGAACAATGATGAAAGTTGCGCCTCATAAAATTTAGGACATCTGTTGCTTTCACCGTTGCATGATGAGTCTGACCATTCCAACGCAGATCATTCTGCAATTTGATGCCAAGATACTTGGTTTGTTTGGATTCTTCAAGGGTGGTACCAAGTATATTGTACGATGTTTCGCCTGGATTCTTCTTTCTGGTGACACGCATGGTTTCACATTTGGAAGGGTTGAACTGCATGCCCCATTGGTGTGACCACTCAACCATTGTATCGAGGTCCTTTTGGAGAGCATCTTCATCATCAGTTGACTTAATTGGACGGTACAGCAAACAATCATCAGCGAATAGTCTGGTCGTGCTTGCGACTTTTTCATGGATGTCATTTATGTAAAGCAAAAACAGATGTGGGCCAAGTATTGTGCCCTGAGGTGTACCACTCAACACTGGATGCCAATTGGAGCTCTTTCCGTTCACACACACACGCTGAAGACGTTTTGTCAGGAAACTGGAAATCCATCGTTTCGTGTTGGAACGAATACCATAGAAGTCAAGCTCCGAAGCAGTCTCTGGTGTGGGATGACATCAAATGCTTTAGAAAAGTCCAGCACTACTAAATCCGTGATGACATTACCATCAAGATGTTTGGCCAGGTCATTTGTCGTCAGGATAAGCTGAGACTCACATGATCTATGCCTCCTAAATGCATGTTGGTTGTCAGCAAGAATATTATGTTTGCTCACGTGTCGCATCAGATTACTATAAATTACATGCTCCAGTAATTTGCAGCAAGTACTTGTTAATGAAACAGGACGATAATTCGCTGGGTTGGTGGTTGAACCCTTCTTAAAGAGAGGAGTGATGTTAGCCTTCCTCCAATCCAGCGGAACATCACCTGAGTCAAGC
This sequence comes from Malacoraja senta, assembly GCA_038087875.1. Lineage (NCBI taxonomy): Eukaryota > Metazoa > Chordata > Chondrichthyes > Rajiformes > Rajidae > Malacoraja > Malacoraja senta. The sequence goes on from JAXLNO010005827.1 coordinate 198,119, forward strand.
GATTGTTGGAAAATGAACTGCAAAACTGGAGCCAGTTCTTCGGCCGCGATCTTGAGGGCTTGATTCTGTATCTGATCTGGTCCAATTGCTTTTGTGGTATTGATGTTGAGCAATAACTTCTTGACACCTTCAACCTCAATTTTAATAGCAGGCATATCAGCATACGGGCTGGGCGGTAGAACTGGAAATGATGAAGGCACGATCGACTTGCTTTCACATTCTAGTAAAATTGTCCCAGTCCAGTTTTGTACCCGTTTTTTTTGTACGGATATAAGACTTCACTTTCTTACTGCAGAGACGTTTCAGTTTTGCCGAAAACCAAGGAGGACGCATACGGCCCTTAATGAGTTTTTGAGGAACATGATTTGTAACAATATTATTTAAAGAGTTTCTCAGCCACACCCAGTTGTCATTTACCGATCTTTTATCTGGTTGCAGGTTGAAGAAATCTATTCCCAGTTTTTTGCTAAGACTTTAAATTCCTCGCTGTTCACTTTTCTCAAGAGGGAAATTTTACGCGGTGGCTTTGAAGGAACTTTAAGCTTTGTGTGCAGTTTTGCTTGGCTAATATAATGATCGCTAATTCCAGCACACGATGAAACTTCCGAAATTAAATCTGGGTGAGAAGTGAACAATAAATCTAGAGTATTTTCGGTGCCACTTGTCTCATCACGTCTGGTAGGGAAAGTGACTTTTTGGGACAGGTGATTTTCCAGAGTAAGGTCAGCTAGGGCATCCTGGAGAGCTCCTTCTGGTTCACTTTGTATGCCGTCAGACCAATCTACACCTGGGACATTGAAATCGCCCCCCAGGATGATAAGTGGAGAGCGTGACGAGGCATTAATTTTGGAGATGATTGATCCAAGGTCTAAAAGAGGCTCCGTTTTCATGTCAGGTGGTCGGTAAGAGCTTCCGATCTGTAACGACTGACCCTCGAGTGTAGCTTGACACCAGATTTGCTCAGAGTCGCTGTTTAAGTCTGTACGTTCAAAACAAGGAATGGTATTGTTAACTCCGATGAAGACACCGCCTCCATGCGAGTTTCTGTCCTTTCTACAAATTTGAAGGTGAGGAGGGAAAATCTCAGCAGATTTGATTGATGGGTCTAGCCAAGATTCAGACCCGATAAGGATATCAGGGTTTTCAGTTTCAATAAATGAATTGATCACAGCACATTTTCCTCTTATACTGCGGCAATTTATAACAGTGATTTTGATCCCATGTTCATTGCTGACATCATTGCGATCAATATCTTTGTTGGTACCATGAATCTCCTTTTGAGCATCACCATTACACGCCACTCAGGAGCAGTTTTTTAAAGTGTTATTTCCGGTAAGTGGCCAGCACAATTTGGGCTGGATGATCTTAAATTCTCATGATTCCATACGTCACAATCAGGGTCATCACTCAGAGATGTGAGACTTTCAAATGAATTGCTCAAGTTGAGCATACTTGTAAGGTCGCTTGACGAGTCAAAAAATGAGCTGGCAAGGTTGATGACATCGCACAATGGGCATAACCAGATGGCATTTGGATTTTTGGAGTGAAAACCAAAAGTGTCGTTTGACACATTGGAGCAGTTCAGGTGAAACCAACTTGTGCACATCGAGCACTGAATGCCAGAATCTTTAACAGCAAATGAGCACAAACCACACGGGTACTTTGGTTTACGTCCACGGTGCTGACCTTTTGGGCCAGGGTTGATGTTGATGTCCCCAGCCAGTAAATTGACAATAATGAACAATGGTAGGCGACCTCTAGGGTAGCCTAGAAAGGGGGTAGCTGAGCGTTTCGACCCATTTCCACGAAACGTATTTACGTATGTCTTCTGGACACTAATTTTGACGGACCATGGTCCCATTCATGGAAAATCCTCGATCCCAGTTGGGAGAAGACAATCAACAGAACCAAATACAACACTGGTGTTGATGTGTTTCGTATTCTTCCAGATCAAAGCATGGTACTAATTCAATCTTCGATTTTAGAAATCCAATACGGCACGAACGAGGTTACAGTATTCTATGTCATATATTGCAATTGGGCTGGGTGGCAGGAAAATCTTCAAGGTTAAAAACAGTTAAAAGCAGTAAGTTACCAGCGAAGATCACAAAATTGGTCTCGGCTGGTAGCACGGAATGCATGATGACAGGATAAAACGCTATTTTACTAGTTTAAAAAGAATGTCACGATAAAATTGATCTTGGTTGTTAGCACAGCGATTTCCTTGCGCGATAAAAGATTAAAAAAGATTAAAAGATTAAAAACCCCACTTTACTAGTTATAAAAAAAAAAGAAGGAAAATCGCGATAAATGAGAAAACTAAATAAGACACGGGAGGAAATAATAAACGTCCTCCCTTGGTGTTGTTAAGTTGTCAAGTCGTCCCTGTGTAACGGCCAAGGTCGGAGCGGCCCGGTGGACAGTGACAGTCAGCGCGGGCCCTGTCGTGGCCGAAGTGTACGGGTGGTCGGTGAAAATAAGTTGCCGTCGTCGGGCCTTAGTTTACCGCCGCCGTTGTTTTTGACCGGAGGGGGCTGCTGCGTTCGCGGTACTGCTGTTATTAGGTTGAAGCATATCCTCCCAAAATTATTGCCGAGTACAGATTGCTTTAAGAAGCATTGGGTTCTGGTGGTGAAAGTTTGATTTTCACACTGCAACTTGTGGACAAAGATTTTCCAGTAACAGCCACTGTGATTGCTCCGGTGTGTAGCATGATGCATTATTGAAGCAGACAGATGAACCAGCCTAAACAAATGTCCAAATGGAGCTTTACAGCCATTCTATAATTTCAGGTTGGAATTATCAACTGACCAAGAAAGGTCAAACAGTGGCAATGAATATATAGCCATTCCAATTGTTCTCAGGAAAAGGCCAATTGAAGACAATAGGAGGATAGATTGAAGGTGAGAGGGAAACATTTAAAGAGGACCTGAGTACCAACTTTTGCACACACAAATTTGGTGGATATATGGAATAAACTGCCAGAGGGCATGGTAGAGGTTGGTTCAATTATAATTTTAAAAATAAATTTGGATAGGTTCCTGGATAGGAAAGGTTTTGAAGGATGTGGGCCCATTGCCGCTAAAGGGACAAACTCAGGAAGCCACCTTGGTCAACATTGTTGATTGGGCTGTAGGGCCTGTTTCCATGCTGTAAAACGTTATAAATTTATGTCTCTGATGCTATAAACAGACACATGCCAAAAGCACAAGAATCATCATTAAATAGGCTTTTACTGGTAGTTTTGAGTACTGGTGGACTATTGACAAACAGTTGACAAGCAAAAGAGGATCAATCATTGGATTCTGCAATCTACTATTACTTTTCATTCAACAGAGCTATTAATGTACCATTGCTTCCCACTTATTTAAGCTTAGAAATGCCTAACTTAAAGGGAAGAGTAAGCTATTGTGCCAGAAGTCGTTGACTTTCAATAATACAAATCAAATATGATGGAATGCTGGTTGAGGTTGCTGGAATAGAGTGAGCATGCATTAAACTCAGCAATGGGAACTTAGTGATGGAGATATGTCAAAAATCATTTCAGAAGAGGTAGTGACATTATTGCAATTTTATGATTCAACCAACATATATATTGAATTTCTTGTTGTTAGAATGAGAGGAATAGATCAGATAAATGCACCGTCTTTTGACCAGAGTAGGGGAATCGAGAGCCAGGGGACATAGGTTTAAGTCGAAGGGGAAAAAATATAATAGGAACCTGAGTTTAGTTTAGATTAGAGATTTAGCACATCGAAACAGGATAAATGTTTGGCCCACCAATCGACCAATGATCCCCGGACATTAACACTATCCTACACACACTAGAGACAATTTACACTTATACCAAGCCAATTTACCTACATACCTGTATGTCTTTGGATTGCGGGAGGAAACTGAAGATCTCAAGAAAACCCACGCGGTCACAGGGAGACCTAGAAACTCCGTACAGACAGTACCCATAGTCGAGATCGAACCCGGGTCTCCGGCACTGCAAGCACTATAAATCAACAACTCTACCAATGTGCCGCTACTGGATAATTTTGTTAACACAAAGGGTGTTGGGTATATGGAACGATTGCTATAGAGGATATAGTTGAGGCAGGTACAATTGCAATATTTAAGAAGCATTAAGATAGTTACATGGGCAGGAGAGGTTTAGAGGGATACGGGCAGGAAGGTGGGACTAGTGTAGATGGGGCATGTTGGTTGGCATGGACAAGTTGGGCCGAAGAGCCTGTTTCCACGCTTTATGACTTTATGATGCCATGACTCTAATTAGAATGAGTACCCTTGTTCAAAACTCCTGTAACTGTGTTTCCAGTACCCCAGTTCTTCCAAAATTCAATTCTGATGAAAAAATGATTTAGTGGGGTAGTTATCGAGTAGATGTTATTAGGCCCAGAACTGAAGATGACGAATATACTCAAGATAATCACCAGTAAATCCAACAGGAATTCAGCAAAAAGCCAAGAGGGTGGTTAGAAGGTAGAACTCACTAGCACAATACTAGATAAATGCAAAAAGGAGTGAAAGGATATGTTGATCTAATTTGGTAAATAATAATGAGAGGAAGTTTATACCATCATGGATTAATTAAGTTATATTACAGATCTGTGTGCTTTAAGTAATATTTGGGTAATCTACTCTGTTCTTATAGAGGGAAGAAAATATAGAACAAGGCAGGACTATTTCTGCAATTTATAATTTATAATTAGCTCAGTCATTCCTTTAACAATATATTTAATGTCCAAAGGGAGCTGATTGCTGAAAAAAAAACCTGATTGAAGATTGCCTTGTGAAATTTCTTCCTGATTCATGAGATTGTCCAGTGAAGCCCCAAAGTAGCAATCTAGTTCAGCTTACATAAAAAGGCTGTAATATTAATTCATCAAGAATGCAGTAAAATATTGCACAGTACTTTGTATTTGCAGTCATTTTAACCAAAAAGGGTGCTTCTGAGTCTTAGTTTACTAAATATAAAATTCAACACATTTACAAAGTAAGAAGAAGAAATCTTAATGTATTTTGTATTTTATTTTGCAAAAAGCATGCGTAAAATCATGCAAAATTATTCAGTTGCTATAATTCACAACAGAATTAATGAATTCACAAAATATTATTCAAAAGCCTGATTGAGTTGATCAGCATAAAGAAAAACAAATTATATGTCAGGACGACTCAAAGAACTGATGGCAACAATTGTTAAGAGATCATCAGACATGAATAATAACATCCATTCGTACTGTCAATGTATCATGTAGGATCTTAAACATCGGTTCTTACAATAATTTTAAAACATGTTCCATATAGTTATTTGTCAAGATCAGGCAGATTTTATGGTGGAAAATGATGCTGTGATGATCCAGTGAACCAGATTTATTTTATATTCAAGCTCAGAAGGTATAATATACATCAGTAAATATTTCATTAAATGCAGATTGACTAGATTGGCACATGGTGTATTTGGATTTAGCCCAGGATTTCATTCAATTGTATCCATGAATTTTATTAAGGTCCCATTTCCTCAGTGATTTAAAAAAAAACAGAGATGTTCCACACCTGTACCTTAATTAGAACAATGCAATAAAAACTGTACATTTGATTTTGAGTTCAGAAGGCTGCAACATGCCCAGATGGAAGATAAAGCATTTTCCTTCAGGAATATTGAATCCTCCAGCTTTCGGTAACTCACTCTTTATGTCTCCATCAGACTGACCATTTCGGCCTGTTCACACCATGACTCTGGTTTTCTTTATTAATATAGCCTGGCCTATGGTGCGAGTCCCACAACCTTGTGATTTGCAATGTGTATAACGTGAATACATTTGCTTTGAAGTATTCAGAAAGAAAAATTATGTACTGCATTAATGTATTCTTGCTTTCTGAATTTAATATTACAGCTTTACTTTACTTTAGACTTTGGAGATACAGCGCAGAAACAGTTCCTTCAGCCAAGTGAGTCCGCAACAACCAGCCAGCGCCCCATACTCTAGCACTATCCTACACATTGGGGACAATTTTACTGAAGCCAATTATGCTACAAACCTGTACATCTTTGGAGTGTGGGAGTAAACTGGAGCACCCGGAGAAAACGCATGTGGTCACAGGGAGAACGTACAAACTCTGTACAGACAGCACCCATGGTCAGGATCGAACCCTGGTCTCTGGTGTTGTAAAAGGCCTGTCTCACGAGTCTGCGGTCATTGGCGGCAAAACAAGAACAATCTACCACTCCTGGGCCGCCAGAGACCGCGGGCTCGGTCAAACGCCCGCCGCCGGGACCGTGCGGCGTTGTTCCCAACACTGCACGGTGCTAAAATAAAACCAACACTGTTCAAAAATATGTTCTTACCGCACAGCCGCCGCCAGTGAGGCACGAGTGCGGCACGGTCACCGCCACAGCCGCCGCCAGTGCGGCACGAGCGCCGTGCGTCGAACTTGCACCGCCACAGCCTCCGCCAGTGAGGCACGACCGCTGCCACAGCCGCCGTCACAGCCGCCGCTAGTGAGTCACGTGTGCCGCACGGCCGCCTCCACAGCCACCGCCACAGCGCCGCGATCAGCACTGCCGCCGCCACAGCCCCGCGGATCCAAAATGACGTCATCGCAGTCGGCCCGCCCTTTGTTTTTACTTACCGCAAGCTCGTGGGACCAGCCGTACTTAAATCACTCGGCCCCCGCGTAGCGCTCCCGCGGCATAGGCTCGGCGCTCTCGCCGTTGCCGTGAGGTCCCCTCTACTGGCGACGCCGCGCTTCACCGCCGATGACCGCAACACCGTGAGACAGAGCCTTTAGACTCTATCAAGATGGCGCCTACCTGCGGCGACATTTTGCGAACGGCACAATGAAAAATAGTAAAATACAGTATTTTTTAACTTGCCTGCATCAGAGAATCCACTGAAATCAACGCTGTAAGTAGCGAGCTGCTAACGCATTTAAATGCATGAGCGCTACTGCGAACTCCCAATGTTAGCGACAGTAAGGGAATCCCCGATCAGAGGGGAATCCCCAACCTCGCGAAGGAGTGCAGGTACAGCAAGAACCTTACCTGCTAACACCGGGGAGGCCTTCATGGAGTCCGGAATCAAGGCCGTTGTGCAGGATCACCCAGCAGCAACGGAGCTGGAGGTGCCGACTGTAAGGGAATCCCCGAACTCAGGGGATTCCCCGACCTCGCGGAGACCCGTAAGTACTCTACCTTTAAACACCGAGGAGGGCGCCATGGAGTACAGAAACGTGGCCGTCGGGCAGGGCTACAAGTAAGACTGAAGCGCAGGGGACTTCGGCCTCCTCTCCCTACTATCCTACTGGCCAACGTACAGTCACTTGAAAACAAAGTGGAGGACTTAAGGGCAAGGCTGCTTTATCAAAGGGAGCTGAGGGAATGCTCTGTGTTCTGTTTCACAGACACATGGCTCACCCCCAGCTCCCCAGACTCAGCAGTCCAGCCTGAAGGGTTCTCCATCCACCGTATGGACCGTACGCAGGCATCTGGGAAAGGGAGAGGAGGGGGCGTTTACCTCATGGTCAACTCTGCGTGGTGCTCAGACGTGGCAGTCCTGTCCAACCCCTGCTCTCCACACCTCGAACATCTGGCGGTGAGGTGCCGTCCCTTCTACCTTCCGAGGGAATTCACCTCCATCATCCTGACCGCGGTCTACATCCCACCCCAGGCAGACGTCCGTCTGGCACTGGAGGAGCTGCACACCATGGTCAACAAACACCAGACGTCTTACCCCAAGGCGTTTACCACCATAGCTGGGGACTTCAACAAAGCAAACCTCAAGAAATCACTCCCTAACTTAAACCAACATGTCTCCTGATGCACCAGAGGACCAAACAACCCCGACCACTGCTACACCACCATCAAGTATGCCTATCGCTCTATCCCTCGCCCTCACTTCGGTAAATCTGACCATACCGCAGCGCTGCTTCTTCCTGCCGACATGCAGCAATTAAAGAGCGCACCCCCAGAGGTGAGAACTGTACAGAGCTGGTCGGGATGGGGTAGAGGAACAACTACAGGACTGTTTGGAGTCTGTAGACTGGGCAATGTTCAGGGACACGGCAACGGACCTGAATGAATACTCCACAGTTGTTACAGACTTCATTAAGAAATGTGTGGAGGACTGCTTCCCAACAAAAACCTTCCAAGTGTTTCCCAATCAGAAGCCTTGGATGAACTATGAGATCCGCACTCTTCTGAAGTTCAGACACCGGGCATTCATGTCTGATGATACAGTTGTCTACAAGAAGAACAGATACAACCTTAGTAAGGCCATCAGAAAGGCCAAAGGGGACTTCTGCTCCAAGCTGGCGGATGAGACTGATGTTCGGCAGCTGTGGCGGGGCCTGAATCCTATCACAAGGCGAAATCAGGAGGCAGCTCGAATGTCGGCGAAACAACACTCCCTGACGAGTTTTACGCACGCTTTGATAGGGAGAACACAGATGTGCCTTCTTGAGCCCCCATTCGCTGTGATGGTATTTCGGTCATGGTCACAGTGGTTGACATCAGAAAATTCTTCAGAGGGGTGAACTTTCGGAAAGCGCCTGGTCCTGATGGTATACCCGGTCGTGTTCTAAAAACCTGTGCGGACCAACTGGCTGGAGGTTTTACGGACATTTTCAACCTCTCATTTCTGAGGTCTGAGGTTCCCACCTGCTTTAAAAGGGCATCAATTATACCAGTGCCCAAGACGTGCCTCAACAACTATCGACCAGTGGCACTAACGTCGGTGGTGATGAAGTGCTTTGAGAGGTTGATCATGGCACAAATCAACTCCTACCTCGACAAAAACCTGGACCCACCGCAGTTCGCTTACCGCCACAACAGATCAGTGGTGGATGCGATCTCGCTGGCTCTCCATTCCGCTCTGGACCACTTGGACAACAAAAACTCATATGTCAGGCTGTTATTCATTGACTACAGCTCGGCATTTAACACAATCATCCCCTCCAAGCTAGTTACCAAACTCTCAGAACTGGATCTCTGCGCATCTCTCTGCAATTGGATCCTCGACTTCCTCATTCACAGACCACAGTCTGTTTGTATTGGTGGAAATGTGTCAACGTCGATAACAATCAGCACGGGAGCACCTCAAGGCTGCGTGCTCAGCCCCCTGCTGTACTCACTCTATACTCAAGTTAAGTCAAGTTTATTAGTCACAATGCTCGCGGATTGTGCAAAAAAACAAACAAACAAACTTCAAACAGAATGGAACACAAACACATATTCACATATTACATATTTGTGGGAGGGAAGAAAAGGAAAAAAACAGCAATTTTAAAAAGACACCACACAACAGTAAATTGGTCCAGTAAAGTTAGTCCCTGGAGTGATAGGAGTTTACAGTCCTAATGGCCTCTGGGAAGAAACCCCTTCTCATCCTCTCCATTCTCACAGCATGGCAATGGAGGCGTTTGCCTGACCGTAGCAGCTGGAACAGTCCGTTGCAGGGGTGGAAGGGGTCTCCCATGATCTTATTGGCTCTGGAGTTGCACCTTCTGATGTATAGTTCCTGCAGGGGGGCGAGTGAAGTTCCCATAGTGCATTCGGCCGAACGCACTACTTTCTGCAGAGCCTTCTTGTCCTGGGCAGAGCAATTCCCAAACCAAATCGTGATATTTCCGGACAAGATGCTTTCCACAGCCGCTGAGTAGAAGCACTGGAGGATCCTCAGAGACACTCTGAATTTCCTCAATTGCCTGAGGTGGTAAAGGTGCTGCCTTGCCTTACTCACCAGTGCTGCAGCGTGTGATGTCCATGTCATATCCTCAGAGATGTGGATTCCCAGGTATTTAAAACAGCTCACCCTATCCACAGCATCCCCATTTATCCTCAATGGTGTGTACGTCCTCGGATGATGTGCCCTCCTAAAGTCCACGATCAGCTCCTTCGTTTTTTTTGATATTCAAGAGGAGGCTGTTGTCCTGACACCAGAGTGCCAGATCAGCCACCTCCTCCCGGTAGGCCTTCTCATCGTTATCGGAGATCAGACCCACCACCACAGTGTCATCAGCAAACTTGATTACCAAGCCACACAGTCATGTGTGTACAGGGAGTACAGTAGGGGGCTGAGGACGCAACCCTGGGGAGATCCTGTGCTCAGGGTGAGGGACTTCGATGTATTTCCCCCCATCTTGACTACCTGGGGCCTGGTGGTGAGAAAGTCCAGGACCCAGGCACACAGGTGGGTGTTGAGCCCCAATTCCAGCAGCTTCTCGGCCAGTCTGGTGGGGACTATCGTGTTGAAAGCTGAACTGAAGTCTATGAACAGCATCCTCACGTAGCCCCCCTTCTGGCTGTCAAGATGAGAGAGAGCGGTGTACAGAACCTGGGAGACCGTATCGTCCGTGGATCTGTTCGGACGGTATGCGAATTGTAGCGGGTCCATGTTGCAAGGGAGGAAGGCGCAGATGTGTTTCTTGACTAGCCTCTCAAAGCATTTCATCACTACCGAGGTGAGGGCCACCGGACGCTAGTTATTCAGACAGGCTGGGGAGGCATTTTTAGGTACCGGTACAATGATGGATCTTTTGAAGCAGGCAGGGTCTTGGCCAGGGAGAGGTTGAATATTATAGTGAGCACCGGAGCTAGCTGCGTAGCACAGGACTTAAGTACTCTGGGCCTGCAGCTTTCCTCGTGTTCATCCGTGACAGAGCTCTCCTCACGTCGTGCTCGGACAACGAGAATGTGTGCACATTCCTCCCTACAGCTTCGATAGCCAGCACGCTGGCGGTATTGTCTTTAGTCGGCAGACCTGGGGTGATGTTGCCCGTCTCGAAACGAGCGTAAAAGGAGTTCAGGTCATCAGCTAGGAAGGTGCCGGCACTTCCAGTTGAGGGGGGGCTGCTCCGGTAGTTGGTTACAGTCCGTAGCCCCTGCCACAGGCGTCTGGTGTCCTGCTGCTCCATCTGTGACTCCATCTTGTCTCTGTACTTCCTTTTTGCGTCCTTCACCGCCCTTCGCAGTCGGTAGCACTTTATTTAGGTATGTTACAATACTTACCTTAAGCGGCGCTGCAGTTCTGTCACTGCCCGTGTGCGCGACTTTGGCGCCGTTGAGAGGGGGGCGGGTTTAAAATGCGGTATTTCTGAAGCCTATTCAAATCAATCTTGAACAGGCTATATAGTTGATGAAGAAAAATCGCTTTGATTGCCGTTCTCTGGAATTATTTTTAAACTGCGCTTACTAATTTAATTATTGTAGTAAATTAAAAATCATCTTCTAAAGCCGTGAAAAATAAACTGTGAACAAGGTACACAGTTTATTTTTTCATAAAAAAGTGCTTCTTAGGATAACTTTAATCAAAATTTCACATTGCGAGAAGGTGACTTATTCCCCATATGAACCGGCAGTATTTTTCCTGCCGACATGGGGTTTAAATTCACCGCAAATGCAACGTTCCAATTGATCGCGTTCCAGAAAATCTCACTCGCAAGATGATTTAAATGGCCATTAATTTACGGGAATTAAACATTAAATTCCTTCCATTTGGCCTATAAATGAATGACAATGACATTTAAAAATCATGTTATATTGTGAATTCTTGTGTGAAGGTAGAATGGACGGCATGAGATCGTCAGGTGCTCCAGGTCCGGCGAGCAGGAACAGGAAAGCATCTTGATATTTACAGGATTGCACCAGTTGTTATTGGTCATGAGGCATGAGGCAGACTCCTCCACCATTGGATTTCCCAGGTGCTTCTGTTCTGTCGGCACGATGGACAGTGAAGGACTCAGTTGGGCAGATTACCTGATCCGGAATCAGTGAGGTCAGCCATGTTTTGGTCAGGCAGAGGATGTTGCAGTCCCTTATGTCCCGCTGGAATCTGACTCTCGCCCTGAGGTCATCCAGCTTATTTTCCAGGGACTGAACGTTCGCCAGAAGAATGCTGGGCAGAGGAGGACGAAAGGCTTGGGCTCTCAGCCTATTCTGAATCCCCCCCCCCCCCTGCTTACCCCGATGTTTTCTCCGGGTTTTCCTTGGAGCCGCGCTCCCACTGTTGATGCCGCGGCGCGTTCTGTTGATCTCTGCTGGCCACGCTGGATCGGTAAGTACAGCGTTTAAAAAGTCTCCGTTTATGCTAGGGTTTAGATTTAAGAGGGTTTCACTGCCATACTTTGTTAGTACTAGGGAGTTGGAACTTAGAAATAAGTTAAAAGGAACATGAAAGTTAAAAATACGCACAGTTTTCGCGGAGCTGCCACGACGGCGACTGGACAGGGCCGCGCCATCTTTATTTTAATTTTTTTGACTGCGTAGCTCCATCATCAAGTTCGCCGACGACACCACTGTTGTGGGACGTATCACTGATGGAGATGAGTCAGAGTATAGAAGGGAGATCGACCGTTTGACCAAATGGTGCCAGCACAATAACCTGGCTCTCAACACCAGCAAAACCAAGGAACTGATTGTGGACATTGGAAGGGGTAGGATGGGGACCCATAGTCCCACTTATATCAACGGGTCGATGGTGGAGAGGCTCAAGAGCTTCAAATTCCTAGGCATGCACATCTCTGAAGATCTCTCCTGGTCCGAGAACACTGATGCAATTATAAAGTAAGCTCATCAGCGCCTCTACTTCCTGAGAAGATTACGGAGAGTCGGTTTGTCAAGGCGGACTCTCTCACACTTCTACAGGTGCACAGTAGAGAGCATGCTGACCGGTTGCATCGTGGCTTAGTTCGGCAACTTGAGCGCCCAGGAGAGGAAAAGACTGCAAAAAGTTGTCAACACTGCCCAGTCTATCATCGACTCTGACCTCCCTGCCATCAAGGGGATTCATCGCAGTCGCTGCCTCAAAAAGGCTGCCAGCATCATCAAGGACCCACATCATCCTGGCCACACACTCATCTCCCTGCTGCCTTCAGGTAGAAGGTACAGGAGCCTGAAATCTGCAACATCCAGGTTCAGGAATAGCTGCTTCCCCACAGCCATCAGGCTATTAAATAACTCAAACAAAACTCTGACCATTAATAGCCCATTGCACTTTATCTGTTTATTTATGTGTGTATATATATATATATTCATTGGTATATGGTCACACTGTTCTGTTCTGTATTTATTTATGCCTACTATATTCTGTAGTGTTGAAGCAAAGCAAGAATTTCATTGTCCTATCTGCGACACATGACAATAAACTCTCTTGAATCTTGAATCTCTATCACTACAACACTGTGCAACAACAGTACATTTCATATGACCATACAGGTCTTTGTTCTAGGATTCCAACCATTCAGTGTGATCATCTCAGAGTCTATTTATTCAATACCTTGACCATTCATATCTTTGTTTAAGATCATAGCTGTGACACAAATGTGATTATGTAATCAATGTTTGTTCTCTGTTTTCTTTTTTTTATGTCCCACAGCCTTGCTCTAACAGCTGCTTTAAGCTTAGGTTACAGCTCAAAGAATAAATTGTTTTAAAAAGTGGTTGGACAGAGGAAAAGACAATATTATTGGTCAGTCTGAAACTAATGGCAGGGCAAAAGGCAGGTTAATCATAAGAAATGGTGCACCATGTGAAAAGGAAAATTTAAAGAATGTAATTCAATAAAATAAGAGGAGTAAGGAATAAAAAGTGTGTTACTGAAACATCAGGGCAAAACCATGTGTGGCTCAAAGAAGCATTTTTTGTACAAATTCACTGAGGTTAAGAAATAAATTGAATGAACCGCAGATACAAATTCAACCTAGAAGATGTGGCAGCTGTTCAACACATATAAATAATTTTCCAGATTATTCACCAAGAAAAATTGATTTGTGAGTAGACCCATAAAACATGGTCTATATTTCATCTTTTAATTGCTAATATTAATTGTATGTAATACTGAAATAATATCCCATATCCTCAGTCCTTGTTAGAATGGTTGCTCTGTGCCCACTTCCTCTTGAAACAGTCTGATGCTGGAATTACTGATTCATGCATAGGGTGGACGCCAAATGATAGCAGATGGGAAACCTAAACATTGAAAAATAATATTGTTTCCATCTTCAGTACAGTAAATGGGACCCATTATGTTCGCAGGAAGTGCAATGAGATAAAAGCATTTTGCATTGTACTAAATTTTTTATTTTAGTTTAGTTTAGAGATACAGCATGGAAACATGCCCTTCAGCCCACAGAGTCCGTTGATCAGCAATCCCACACACGAACACTATCCTACACACACCAGGGACAATTGACAATTTTTGTCAAGCCAATTAGCCTCCAAATCTGTACGTCTTTGGAGTGTGGGAGGAATCCGGAGGACCCGGGGAAAACCCACGCAGGTCATAGTGAGAACGTACAAACTCCGTACAGAGAGCACCCGTAGTCAGGATCGAACCCGGGTCTTTGGTGCTGAAAGGCGGCAACACTACTGCTTTGCCACCGGGCCATCAAGTAATGCAAAGTTAAAAACTGCAGTTGTTGGAAATCGGAAATTAAAACAGAACATGCTAGAAACACTCAGCAGGACAATGGAAAGAGAAACAATTAATGTTTAGGTTTAGGATTTAGGTTTATTATTGTCACATGTACCGAGGTACAGTGACTGGCTTTGTTTTGCATGCTATCCTATCAGATCAGATGCAAAATATACATAAATGCAATTAAATCAAACTCAAGTACAATAGGTGGAGCAAAGGGAAAGATGCAGAGTGCAGAATTTTGTTCTCAGCATGGTAGTCCACCAGTTCCATAGACAAAGTTCAATCCCTACAATGGAGTAGAGATGATGTATCCCCCGGAACAAAATGTTTAATCAGAACTGTAATTGGGCGGATGGTGGCTCAGCGGTACAGTTGCTGCCTTACAGCGCTTGCAGCGCCGGAGACCTGGGTTCGATCCCGACTACAGGTGCTGTCCGTACGGAGTTTGCATGTTCTCCCAATGACCGCGTGGGTTTTCTCCAAAATCTTCCGGTTTCCTCCCACACTCCAAAGATGTACAGGTATTGTATTGTATTGTATTCAATTTATTGTCATTATCTCATGAGAGACAACGAAATGGATTTTCCTTACAGTCATGTAACATAAATGTCGATCCTGACTACAGGTATGGTGGTCAATTGGTATGGTGTATGTGTAAATTGTCCCTAGTGTGTGTAGGATAGTGTTAATGTGCGGGGATCGCTGGTCAGTGCGGACTTGGTGGGCCGAAGACCTGTTTCCATGCTGTATCTCTAAACTAAATTAAAAGTGAGAAAAAAAAACATAAGTTTCAGTAGAGGCCTAACACGTAAGGCAGATGAGCTCAGGGCATGGATTTGCACATGGGAACATTTTATTATAGCTATTATAGAAACTTGGTTGTGGGATAGGCTGAACTAGAAGGTCAATGTTGTGGGGTAGAGATATCATAATCTGTGAAAGAGGTGGAGGTATGAGAGCAGGATGAGTTGCAGTTATGATTAAGGAGAACATCAAACTGGTGCTTAAAATTGACATTTGTGGGGAAATGGCCAGTGAGGCTGTATGGGTAGAAGTTTGCAATAAGATGGGATGATCAATTTTCTGAGATTGTACCATAGAAATCTCAGTCTAGTACAGTGGGACTTAGTGGAGCAAATATGTAAAGAGATTACAGATAGCTGTAAGAATAATATTGTCACAGCAGGCAATTGTAACCTTCCTAATGTTGGCTGGGACAGTTCTAATAGATAAGGGTGCAGAATACATGAAATGTCACTTGGGAAACATTTTGGGATCAGTGATCATAATTATATTAGTTTTTAAATAATTATGGAAAGAGATAGGACAGGTCCACATGTTAAAGTCCTATATTAGGACAAGGCTAATATTGATGGCATTAGACAGGAACGTCCAAATGGTGCTTGGGAGCGGCTGTTAGCAGGTAATGAGACATCTGGTGAGTAGGAAGCTTTTAAACATGAGATGGGATCGCTCAGGGTCAACATAATCCTGTTAGAGTGAGAGCAGGATTAGGGAACACTGGCTGATGAGGCATAATGAGGCTCTGGTCAGAGCATGAGGTTTATGTCAGATACAGGCAGCTGCAATCAAACAAGTCCCTTAAGTAGTACTGTGGATATAGGGTTCACACTGACTATCCTTAATCAGCCCATATCTCTCTTTATAATCCTCCAGTCATGGTAACTTCCTTGTGAACATTTTCCTTCTTTAATGCCGAGGATCCATGAACCTGTCTTCATCAATGGAATGGAGGTGGAGAGAGGCAACAGCTTCAAGTTCCTGTGTGTTCATATTTCTGTAGATTAGTTCTAGGCCAGCACATTAATGCAGTCACAAAGAATGTTCATCAATGCCTCTACATCCTCAGAGGTTTGAGGAGATTTGGCATGTTGCTGAATACTCCATGGAACTACAGGTATGCAGTTGAGAGCATACTGACTGGAGACATCACAGCCTGGTTTAGTAACTCAAATGCTCAACAAAAAAGGGGGTTGCAGAAAGTATTGGACATTGTTAAGTCAAATCATGGGTATTGACCTCTCCACCATTAAAGGAATCTACAGGCATTGTTGTTTCAAAGAGGCAGCTAATTTCATCAAAGACTACCCTGACCACGGTCTCATCATGCTGTTATTGTTAATCCTTGCCAAATTGGAGAGGCTAGGACCCTAAAATTGAGTAAAGGCTTCGGGGCTGCTAGGGCATTTGGTCAATTTAAGTGTGCTTTCTGTAGAAATGGGACAAGTTGCAGAATGGTGCCAGTTTGTCTAGAGCATAGATCAGAGTTGCAGGAAGAGAATGGGAACATCTGTAGACCCTGACAATTAGGTGCAAAATGCATAGAATGGATTGGATGAATGCAAACCAGACATGCACATTGTACATAATGTTGCAAAGCTTTACTTTGCTGGATGTTGATTGGATTAAGTATTGAGCCTTGTCTGGTTTTCTTGCATATCAGGGCGCATGTTGTGATGTTCGTTTCGTCTGAGAAACACTGTTTGAATACAATGCATTAGCCACTGTATTATTGGATTAGGGAAATGTCTGTCATGTATGGAGTTAATCGATATCTGTAATTGGATTGTAAAGAGATCACCCCCATGTCGTTCGGCCCCTCGAGGTCTGGGGACCTATAAAAGACGGCTACCACGAGGTCCTGTGTCGATCTTCTGGGAGAACGCTTAGGACTGCGTGACCTTCTGGAGTATCTCTGTTTGAGCGAGGCCTAGAGGGCTTGATCAGGCAGATACGAGGAGTGATTAAGTATAGTAGTTGAACAGTAATTGTGTTTTATCAAAATAAAGTTTAGATGCGCAAGTGCTTCATTCAGTGGTTTTTGACTGAAACTAGACTGGGGGGAAGCTTATAACGAGCTATTTACATTGGGGGCTTGTCCGGGATCTCAATGGACCCCCAAACGCAAGTTTGCGATCGAGGGTGTTGAGCTGTGTTGATCGCGAGTGTAGAGATTGGGTCCAATGTGCGGTTTTCGCATTGAATTTCGGCACTTCGCTAGTCAGAGCGGATCGATCATTCGCGGGCCTGGGAAAGGGTCAACCGAGATCATTAGAATAGAGTCTAGCAAGCACGGGAGGTGGTTAGTGCTCCTTTGGGTTAGGGGCCCATAAAACAGGGTGTGGAGTGGCTCAAAACCTGGTCATAGTTGGCAGACTGCAGCTGCTTTAACGAGAGCCTGACGCGCATCATTGGGCGAGGGGTGGCCCACTGTCCAGATTGGTATCCAATTGGTGGGGTAGTGAAACACAGGTCTGGTCTACGTATTGATCTATCTTTGCCGGGATCGCTGATTGGAAAGGTGCGTTCTGCAAATCGGCATCGACTGCCAGCTCGCAGAGGCTACGTGATGAACCCTCAGTGCCCAGCCGAGAGGGGTGTCTCCATGAAGGTGTCCGAGTCCCTCCCTGGAGTGACGGACGAGGAACCTCGTAAAGGTACTGGGCTCGGTGGTCCATTAGAGATTTCATTTGGGCAATTTAGTTTGAATTAGCGAGCCAGCGTATGTGGAGTGGTATGCACCAAGACTAGGAGTTCGAGAACGAGTCTAGATTTACAGAATCAAATTTCCAAATATAGAATTTCACATTGAAGTTCTGCCCGTAGGTTGAATTCAAATTCTGTGTAGATTGAACTTCGGAGTTTGTGCATGTCTGTGATCGATTCCGAATAGCGGCTGATCAACAGTGAATAGTAACCCTCTGGTCGATTGTTGATTAGTACCTGATAGTGAAGGGTACCTGAGAGACGGGAACCTGATTTACTTGGTGAAAAGTTATCCGAATGCGAAGGGTACCCCTAATTCTGTAGAACTTAGAGAGGAGGGATAGAGGTCCCCCTATACAATGCAATACAATACCATTTATTGTCATTTGAACCTCAAATGAGGTTCAAACGAAATTTGGTTTCTGCAGTCATACAAACAAGTAAAAAGAACCAAGACACAACACAATTTACACAAACATCCATCACAGCGAATCTCCTCCTTGCTGTGATGGAAGGCAAAGTCTTATCTCTCCCCTGCACTCCCCATTCTCCTCCCGATGTCAGAGTCAGAGCCCCCGGCGGGCGATGGAAAATAAGTCCCGCGGCCATTAAAGCCGCGCCGGGCAATGCAAGGCCGCCCTCCGGGTCTGTATGTTGGAGCCCCCGGTAGCGCTAGCAAGTCCCGCGGCCATTAAAGCCGTGCCGGGCGATGTTAGACCCAGCTCCAGGTCATCTTCAACCCCGCAACTCGGGCGGGAGAAGTTGCCGTTGCGGGAGCCCCGAAAAGCGGTCTCCCACGAGGGACCCGCAAGCTCCCGATGTTACCGTCCACCAGACCTGCGGCTGGAGCCTCCGAATCTCCGGGGTCGGGTCACAGCCGCGCGTCACCGCAGCTCTCCACGCTCCGAACTCGGCCAGCTCCACGATGGTGAGTAGTCCGCAGGCTCCGCGACTGGAGCCCCAGGTCATTCCGGTTGGAGGCCGCTCCACGGTGCTGGGCCCCAACGACAACGGAGACCCGACAGAGAAAGGTCGGGTCCTCCATACAGGGAAGAGATTTTTTAAAGTTTCCCCCTCCCCCCCCCCCCCCCGCCCCCCACATATACACAGTTAAAAACAATATAAAAAACACAAACAACTACATTTAACTAGACAAAAATAAAAAAAGACAGACGAACTGCAGACGAGCCGCTGCCGTTAGGCGCCGCCACTTCCACTTCCAGAAGTCCAGTCTTAGCGTGAGGATAGTAACATTCGGGAGGAAAAGTAGTCATTTAAGGAGCAGTACCCCTCAGCAAAGAGTAACCTAGGAAGGAGAAAATCTTCGGTATCGGAGGGAAGGGTTCACTGCGTGACGTGGCGTTGCGATCGAGTGTTTGTAAACTGTGCGCCAGCACTTTAAATCATTTTTGTAAATTGTAAAAATCTAGATTTTTGTGTTGTTATCGGATCCGAATTGTGTAAATATTTTGTGTATGTAAATAGATTTAGAGTGTATTAAGATTTAGAAAGTTAAGATTTAGAGTGTGCTTAGTTCGCGGACCGCCATTTGTATTGTTGCGTGTGTGAGTGCTTACGGATTTTTGGGTGTTGGATAATTGAAGTAAAAGTGTGTTTGAATTAAATATTTGTAATTGTTTAGATTGTAGTATTGTGAGAATCTGAGTTGTGATGGTTTGATCAGGGTTTGTACTCTTTCTTTTTTTATTTTTTTTATTTAAATTTTTATTAGAGGTATCTGCATATCATAGTCCAAACCAATACAAACTTTGTTTAACGATTACATATTAAGTATCAGGGTTCCGGGGATCCAGTTACCAAAGTAGCTGGGATCCTCCTTTATTGGTTACATATTAACATTACCTCAAATTATTTATTTATGTTTATAGATAAGAAAAATAAAGAAATAAAGAGAAGAAATTAGAAAAAAAATAAGATAAACTATCAATAATACAACTTAGTAGGTATGTTACAATACGTACCCTCAGCGGCGTTGTAATTCTGCCACTGGCCGTGTGCGCTATTTTGGTGCCTTTAAGGGGGGGGCGGGGTTAAAACGCGGGTTTCTCCTACCTTGTCCTGTATTATATTTCGTTGGAGTACAAGCGTTTCCTGAAAAATCGTTCCTAGGGGCGTTTTGTGTATTTTTTATTTTTATTAAATCGACAATGTCAGCGCTGGAGTCATTTTAAAATCAGATTCTGAAGCCGTCAACGCCGACAACGGGGCGGATTTCACACACGGGACAGGTAAACGAAAGTGGTATATTTTAATGTATAAAAGTGCTTCTTAGGAAGCCTTTAATTCACATTTTTCATGCGAAACGGTGATTTTATTCCCCGAATTAACGGCAGAATTTTCATGCCGATACGGGGTTAAATTCACCGCAAATGAACGTTCCAAAAGATCGCGTTCCGGAAAACCTCACTCGCAAAATGATTTAAATGCCCATTAATTTACAGGTATTAAACATTCAATTCCTTCCATTTGGCCTGTAAATTCATGACAATGAGATTTAAAAATTATGTTATATTGTGAATTATTGTGTGAATGTTATTTGGACACTTAGGCTATTTAAAAATGTTAATCTATTCTTAAGAAATTGATAGATGTTTAGATCTAATAAATTGAATTTTGTAATTAGCTACAATTAGGTAACTAACTAATTATATGCTTTAATTTCATGTCATCTAAGTAAGATTGTTTCATATTTGTTTCAGAATGCTTCAATCTATAATAACTGAAAATTTCTTTCAGTTCTCTTAATTTTTAAGAAAGTTATGGGCTTTTGACTGTCCTCGATCACAGCTTTTGTGTTAAGTCAATGGAAAAGCAATAGGGAACAAGATGCTAATTTCCGAATATGAAAATGGCCATAACATTTTTAATACTGAAGATATGAAAATGAATTAGGTGTCAAATTAAACTTCTTTTTATGCTTTATCTGATGGGATAAATTGCAGACTTTATTTTTAAAATCTCAAAATTTTGTAACATTGCTAAACTTAGGAGATAGGTCCATAGGTCAGAAAACATAACTATTCATCTAGTCCTGTACTCTTTGTACTCTTTGTACTCTTTCGATCGCTGTGTTGGCAGAGGAGTCATTCCGCTGACCGATTGCGCCATAGGGAAGATTTATTAGAGTGTGACTTATTGGATGCTTGCAGTTTATATTAGGGTGTGTTTGGGGTTACTTGTAATCGGGGGAATATTTTCTTTTCTGATTATAGTTTTAGTGGCGTGGTTCGGATTTGCCTGTCTGTGCGAACTTAAAGTGGAATGAGTGGGAGAGATTACTGCTTGAACGAGACTGTGATTGAGATTTGGAGTCTTGGGTTGAGAAACCGGAGATCCTTTGTTTGAAAGTTTAGAGTTGAATGAAGTGATTGTGATCCAACTGATAAGAGAGTTGGGAGAGCGATTGAATACGAGCGAGTGGTTTGAATAATTTAATAGGAGCGATTGAGTGAGTGATTGAGTAAGGGTTGGAAGGGAACAATTCTGCGAATAGGTGTGAATCTGAGAGACGATTAGCCACTGTGTGGGAAGACTCCATTGACCTTAGAGTCTGAAAGGAAGGAATGAGTTTGAATAGATGTTAGTGTCTGGAATTTTATTTTGTATTATAACTATTGTGCAGAAAAATGGGGAATATCTCAGAGAAGGATTTATCGAATAGACCCAGAAGCCCGATAAGAATAATTTGCGAGGAGCTTCTACATGAATTAGACAGATTAAGAGGATTATCTGGAGAATTAAATGGAGTTTTGAGAAGCGAACTTTGGCCACTGGGTGGACTAAAATCTGTAATAGGAATAAACTACGTAGAAACAATTGTTAAACGATATAGAAACAGTGAAGAAGGGAATGAGCCAATTAGAATATGGAGAATGTTCTTCACTAGAAGGAAAATAAATAAAGAGATTGTTTTGCTGTCCACTCTAAGAATGACAGCGTGTAAATTAGGGATTAGAGGGGAACACGAGATAACTGGTCCTTATCGAGACATTCCAGAACAGGGAAAGGAAGATAGTAGAAGCCAACAGCATGAGCAGGAGCAGGAGAGAATACCATATTCTAAAAGGAAAATGACTGAGATGGCTCTTAAAGGGGAGGTGCCGACTAAAATGAAACTTATTAAATTTGGTAAGAGTGCAGCAGTATCTGTAGACCTCGTAGGGAGAGAGAGAGGCTCACTATATGCCAGGGTGTGTAGAATTTTTTTGAATGGAGCCACAGCATTCCTCACAGCACTCTCATGTTTTCAGTTCAGACGCCATGTGCAGCTTGTGAGCAGGGCACATGGGAGGAGTCAGCGTCATCTTCGGCTCTCACTAAATTCAAATCTGAAGTGGAAGAATCGGGGAAGGATCTTCTAGCTCCTATGATTGCTCCACCAGTGGTAGATAGTGTAAGTTATTGTGGCAAATCCTCAGATTATGGAAGAACTCGGGGATGAGGACCATGGACATTTTTCAAACAGACATGCTGACTGCAACGGAAGAAAAAAAACAATCCACAAAGGAAGAACCAGTCTCGAATCTGTCTGTGGGCCTGGGCATTACACCACTATGCTAATGGTGTGAGCAGGAAAGGCTGAGACGGAGATAATGACATTATCTTGGAATACACAAAGGAAGGAAAAGAGCCCAGCAGACGGGGGTAAACAGCCCAGCAACCTCTATCACCATCGTGAATGGCTCGTCCATCAGGACAACAGGAGCCCATCCAGACAATGGGATAACGATCAGGCTGAGGGATCATGACATCAGCAAACCCCTTATCATCGGAAGCCTATTGCTCATACCAGATCGAAACTGGGAATCATCAAAAGACCCTTTTGTCCAGAGGACCACCTGGGGGGGGGGGGGTTTCAAGGGAGAAACTCAGGTATAAAAAGCAGGAGTCAAGCCAGAACTCGCTCTCTTTCTGCTCTGCTGGACGGCTCGTGAGCCTGCATCAACTTAGCTGTAAGTACCCCAGACGACCTGGTGAAGTTCCCGGAAACAGGATAAAGGTTGAGAGAAGAAGGGGAAAGCGGGTGTACTGTACTTGCAAGTAAAATTGTGCAAAATATGTTTTACGACGTGCCCGATAATTTTCTCCCATAGTCTTAGATTAAAACATAAGTTTAGTTACGTATTATGTAGTGTTGGTGAGATTCGATCTCTCATTTGTTTAATAAAGCCTGTAAATTTTAGACTTGCTTTGAGTCCGTCTTGGTTTCTGTTTTCTCTCATCAGCACGCTCTGGTCAAGTCAACCTTTTATCATATCCCACCATAATTCCGAGGTCTAGAACCTAGGGGAACCCCTTTTTCAGGCAGTTGGGCCCGAAGTTGAGTAAAGGGAACCAGAACCCCTACACAATGGCGACCATGGCAGGACCTCAGTGGTTTGGGATATGTGATTTGCCAGAGGGGGTGAGAGAACGTAGCAAGATGGAGGAGAGAATCTCCTCTTATCTGTTTTAAAAGATCAATCTCACCAAACAATGGGTGATAGCACTTTTGGCAGCACAGCAGCCTGCAGCAGCTGCAGCACAATGGACGGAAAGCAAATGGTATAATAAAGGGCAGGAAAAGGCAGTTTGGCTAGCGTGCCTATCACAGCAGGTAGCCAAAATGGAGAGACAGGTAGATAGTCTGGAAGAGCAACTGAGAAAAGCTAGGGCCAGCGTTGAGGAAAGCGCTAGAGATGGGGAAGGGCTATATGAGGAACTCAGTGGAACCAGGCAGTGTATCTTGCAGGCTAGGGAGTCCCGCAGAAATGCCCAGGAATTCCTCCAATGCCAGGCGGTAGAGGCAAAGGAGAGGGAACGGAACGCCCAGGAACTCCTGGCTCAGAGTACACAGAGGTACAGGGAGCTGGAGGGAAAGTTCCAAGATATCCAAGAAAGTTCCAAGATATCCAAGCAGCATACCGGGTGAGCTAGGGGATTGTGATCACGGGCCTTGCCAGGCAAGGATAGCGCAGCTGGAGGAGACTCTGTCCAAGACTAGGGGACGGGTTCACCTGGTAGGACCAGGGGGGTCCCCCGGGGGCAGAGGGCTTCCCTCAGCAGATGATTCCCCAGGGGCAAAGGGGAATTGACCGCCTCCTGAGGCGCCGGGAATAGGTCCGGGTCGGCAGGTGGGGTTCGGGTTGTCCGGGGAGGGACAGGCCCAAGGAGGGGCGGGAGAGCACCCTCGGTTAGCGGCATCTGCGCCATGTGTAGCACACCACGAGGTGGTGGGGTTACCGATCATGTTGGGAGAGCAGGGGGTAAAGGGGCAACAGCCCCGGGTAGGGCCGATGTGCCCGGTATGGCAAAGGAAATATGGTCCCCCGGTAGGGCAGGCAGATAGGGGGCCCATAGAGAGTGATATCATCATTCCCCATGGGGCACGTGCTGAGGGGGATGGTGGCTCACGTTCCCAGGTTAACCAGGGCGGGAGACCGTCATTGCATTTTATGGAGGTGCAGCAGGCAGCCGATATAAACGATTGCGATGAGGTAGAACGGGTAAAGCTACTATTGATGACCCTGGATTCATACCAATGCAAGGCAGTGACCTCCAGGGAAGGGGGAAGACCTGAAACATGGCTAGCGGCACAGACAGCGGTTCTGGAGGCCATGGGGTTGAATCAGGGTAGTCCTTTCGCCAGGGTGGGGGAGACGAAGCAGCAGGTAGCTGAGTCCCCGGACATGTTCGCAGACAGACTGTGGGCAGTGTATGAGGGAGCGTGTGGGACGCCTTTAGATAGGCGGAATTTAGATGAGAGAACAGCCCACTGGCTGAAGACTCTGGTAGCGAATTGCCTCCCGCGAGTTAGGGCAAAGGCCGAGCACTGGTTCGACCCAGTGGACCCAAACCTTAACGAGGCAGAGGTAATAAGGAAGCTCACCCTTGCGTATCGCAACGGGGAGAGAAGTGAGGAAAAGCCCTTTAAGGGCAAGGTGCACAATATAGCACCGGCACCCCCCAAAAGGAGGGAGTGGAAACAGGAAGGCAGCCGGACCTCCTCCGAGATGAGGCGGTGTGCTACGGGTGTCTTAGTTTAAAACATAAGTTTAGTTACGTATTATGTAGTGTTGGTGAGATTCGATCTCTCATTTGTTTAATAAAGCCTGTAAAATTTAGACTTGCTTTGAGTCCGTCTTGGTTTCTGTTTTCTCTCATCAGCACGCTCTGGTCAAGTCAACCTTTTATCATATCCCAGCATAATTCCGAGGTCTAGAACCTAGGGGAACCCCTTTTTCAGACAGTTGGGCCCGAAGTTGAGTAAAGGGAACCAGAACCCCTACAATAGTATGGGAGATCAAGGGGCTAGAAGGAAGGTTCCGCTGAAATGGAAACCAAAATTAATTAGAAAATCCAGTAGTGGGAAAGTGAAGGAATCCTTCCTGAAGTACAGAGACAGAACAAATAGCTTTTCTGAGGGTGAGACAGCAGGAGGATACAGAGGAATTGATCCTGACATTGATAATATTATTATGTCGGAGCAATTCCCTGATCATGGGGGTATAGAATGGATTCCCCGTAGGCAGTTCGTTTGTAGAAAGCTGCCTACTCCACCTTTGGTATTAAGTTCCGCAGTAGGTGTAAATGTCTCCCTAGCCACAGACGTTCACACTTTAATGCAGCCTGGTCCAACGGCAGCTCAGAGACCTATATTAAAAATTCAATAAAGGGAAATAACTATGGAGGAAGACAAGGAGGAGGAGGATCTCAAAGCTTGCATAGATTTGCCATTCCGAGAGCCGACTTTTCCGCGGTTTGGCTGGAGAGGATATAGGGTTTTCCGACCAGATCAGTGCTACAACTGTGGGGAATTGGGACATTGGAGTCGATCGTGTCCTGTGAGGGAGTACTACCGAGAAAGAAGGGGGCAAAGAAGAGGGCCACGGGGTTTCAGAAACCAGTGGATTCCAAGAGGTTACCGGGACACTTGGGACCCCGAGGATAGAGGACAAGGACACTGGTAAGGAGATCAGGGGGCAGGGACATTTTGGCAATCGAACCCATTTCTTTAGCCCTAACCTGCCAGTTAAATACCATCTATTAAATCTGAAGGCGTCCTCACATGGCCCCAAAACAGCAATAAAAACCAGTAAGAACATCACCCCCTTCCAAATCCTGGGAGAAGACACAAAGAATCCAATTATCGAGAACCCTCAGTGAAGAAAGGACTATGGGAAAGGGAAATATAATAGCTGGTGTGAGAAGGAATGGGAACTAAGGAGAAGAAATGGCACTAGGGAGAGAAGAAACAAACTTATTGTGCAGGAGGTGCGGGAGTGGTGAAATGAATTATTATACTAACTTGTTACTGAGTTTGTGCCTACAGGAGAGTATAATCAACAACATACTATCTGGGGAGTAAGATAAAGAATATACAGACCCCTTGAGAATGGACAGAATACAGCAAAGGTAGTGTAGTCCCCAGAAACAGGAATCAACAAGCAAGAGGAAACAATACTGTCCTGTCCCTTTAAGACAAATCTGGGAAGGCCAACAGATAGTGAAACTGCTCCTCAGTATCCCTATTCCCTCGAAACTGACATCAGGAAAGAAGAAGAAGCAAACCTACCCTAGTGCCCAACTTTAACTTCATCTAGCATTTGACGCCAGTGAAGGAAGGAAAGTAACACTATCTAATCTTTCTAACACCGACAACCTATGACGACTATTGTAGCAAGCTCCACTTTGAAGAACTGAATTTGAATAAAAGACATTCCTCTTTGGTTTGGGGTAAAACACTTAATTTGTGTCTAAATTATGATTATTAGAAATAAATTAATATAATTTTGACGCTATAACTTAGACGCTTCTCAAAAAACAAAACTGAAAGAAATTCCAAAACATCAGCTACTTCTGCCTTAAAGTAGTTCACGTGTGCATCCTTACAAAACGTTTCCCATTGTTTTATGTAGGTAGAATATTGCCTTCTTGTGCCATCTCGCCAAGCTGCAGTGATCAAGTCAACGGTCCTGCTGGTTCGTCCTATTCGCTCGAAAGGTCTTAAATCCTGCAAATTAATAAATCAATGCGATCATGCAGTGGGTGAGGTGCCCGAGTGACAATTGTTCGTGTCTGTGAGCAATCAAAGGAGCTTCCTTCAGTAGTCCTTTTAACAATGGGAACCATGGTTGAGTAGGCTAGTTTGGTACTACTATCATTCCTGATAACTTGTCTTGAATTATCTTTTGCAGGCATCTTCCGATAAGGCAGAATGGGGGGAAAAGCATAAAATGATAATCCACCCTTGTCCATAGAAAACACATCTACTGCTTCTGCCCCTGGATCTGCTTGCCAGGCTACATGCCTTGGTACTTGGTTATTAAATCTTGAAGCAAACAGGTCAATCTCAGGTGTTCCATATCGAGATATTATCTTCTTGAACACTGCCTGATTTAACATCCATTCTGTTCGCTCATTGAATTTTCTAGACCTGGTGTCTGCTTCTACGTTGTATCTACCTGGCAGGTGTGCAGCTGACACCCATATTCTTCTCTCTATACACCATGCCCAAATGGACTTTGCCAGTGTATCACATGATAGAGACCTGCAACCACCCATATGATTCACATACGTTACTGCTGTTGGGTTGTCCAGTTGCAGCCTGACATGCATTTCATGGTCATTCCCACAATACGTTGTTAATGCATGGAATGCTGCTAGCATTTCCAAATAGTTGATACCGTACTTATGGCCAAGTCGCATCTCTTCCTCATTCCACCTACCACCACAACTAGAGTTGGTGTCAGTTGCACCCCAACCTTGTCCACTTAGCATCACTTTGTAATGTTATTGTGGGTTTACTCGATAGAATGACCCCTGAACACTCGTATGTGTGCTCAATCCACCACTGTAATTCTGATGTCGACTCTGTCGTCAACTTCATATATCTATCAAAATGCCCTTTATTCAATCTTAGGGCCCGAACCTTCTCACGGTCCAGATTTCTATAATGCATGGCCCCATATTGTGTGTCTGGGAAGGCAGCTACCATCTTGCCAATCACCATTGCAACCTGCCGTATAGTAGGCATCTTATTTTTGAGTAAACCTGTGCATGCCTCTACAATATCCTGTTTCCTATCAGTGGGTAGGGTCACAGACATATCTGCAGAGTTTATGACAAAACATAGATATGTAATAGATTTTGTCGGCTCCAGCATGGAGTTTCCAGGATGAATAACAAACCCTAGATTTTCTAGGAGTGCCTTGGTTGCTGAAATAGTTAACTCTGTGACACATGATGTCTTCCCGATAATGAGCATGTCATCTATAAACCCCATGACAATATGCCCTTTAGATCTGAGTCGGGCAAACACTGGCTTTAGGAACTTTGTAAATAGCCTAGGGCTGAACTCAACCCATTAGGTAGAGCCTTAAAATGCCATAACTGGCCTTGTCAGATAAACTTCAGATATTTCCTGTGACTCTCATGTATAGGTACTGAATAGTATGCATCTTTGAGATCTATAGAGGCCATAAACAATCCTCTGTAATCAGCTGTTTTGCTGAATTAAAATTTTCCATCTTCAAGTGGTTATATTCCAAACACGTGTTCAGACTCGCCCAATCAAGAATGATTCAGTATCCTCCACTTTTCTTCACCCTAGAAAAGATATTAGAAATATACTCCTCTTGTTCATGGACAGACTGCTCAATCACACCCTTGTTGTGTAATTTCTCTATCTCAACTAGGATAGCCATAGTTTCCTCGTTTGACCGTATGAACGGGAATCTTGGCTTCTCTTGTCGCGGGGGAAATTTGTCAGCCAGAAACTCAATCTTGTAACCATTTATGATTTGTAAAATGAAAGGATCCGAGGTTATCTGTTCCCACCTGTTTTTGATCAATCTACCTCCGACTTGAATATCGTCAGCACATCTCATGCGACTGATGGAATAATATTCACTTACCTCAACGGCCTTAGGCGGTTGATCAATAGAGTCAGCTGACCCTAGATTTTGTTCTGTCCCCTCCCTTTGGCTCCGGCATCGTGGCCTGCTGGGGGACGAGACTGAGTATGTGGAGTACGCTGCCTCCATGGTGAGCGCTGTGAACCTGCGCATAAAAATGGCCTCAGGCTTGGTCTTAATTGTGTAGGCCTGGTGCTCCAACCAGCCTCAGAGTAGCGATTTCTGCTGCTAGCTTGGTAGAGATGATATACACGCCGGTAGACGGGAGTCTTACCCATAAAGGGTGTCTTTACCACACTCACAGCCGCCTTGATTTCCTCTTGCAAGTCTTTTACTTGCTTGCTCAAGTCTTCTCCAAAGAGATACTTTGCAGACTGCACATTACTAGCCCTGCACAAATGAGCATCTTTAGGGTTGATCTCAGGCCTTATACCATCTTTGCGAATGCAATTGAGCTCAAATTGTGCATTACACAGAAGTGCTAATGTGTCTTGCTGCAATTCAGACAGCTGAGTTCCATCCACCGACCTTGCAAAAACCATAATCCCTCTTGTGAGAAGTCTCTGAACTCGCTGTAGTTTTAAGTCTTTTGACTTTATTTTGCCATTTAGATTATCCCAAATGGTGGCGTTAACCTTTGGAACATCCAGAGTCTGGCAGTTATCAGGACTAGCATACTTCCCAGCAGTGTCCTGCATATTTTTCTCATTCAGCTGATGAGAAGTCAAGTAACCAATGCTCCTTGCCAGTTCTTCCTCTAATGGTTCTCCTATCCCCGAGGGGATGGCAAATTTTGTCGCAAGTGCCGACAGCTCCTTCTTAGGCTTGAACTGCAACATATCACCCACTTGTTCAGGGGATTTGAGTTCATTCTCGATTTCCCCGCAGTCAGAGTCTACCATGTAATAATCCTCAACACTCCCCTCCTCTGAGCAGGAGATATCATAATGCAACCCTGAACCAGGTATTGCTGCCGCAGACATCTGACTGGAACTACCTGTATCGGTTGCCTGTGTGCGGAGCACATTCCCTTTCACCAGCCTCTCAATCAGGTTTTCCAATTTTGAGAGCCAACAGATGATATCCTCAATGGATGTTGAGGCAGTACCTTCCTGCCCAGTATTATCCTTTTGGACATTTTTTGCCGTTTTGGCCTTGGCCTGCCCTGAACTCGGGGTTGCCAAACTGCTCCCTTTTGGAGCTGTTGCAGAGGTTGTTGTGCAGGCTGCGCCTGCCAGCGTCTCCGAGTTTGATACCGACGGCCACCGATCTCTCCCGTCGCCGCGGTTATCTGCCGCTGACTTTTCAGCTGCATGTTTTCCCTTGGTTTTAGGCTTCTCTATTCTTGGGACCTAAACCAACGTCGAAAGCGACAGTTCCCGTGAAACTTACCTTCCGACTTTTAATGCTGTATCGCAGGGAAATCCCGACGTCCATTTCCACATCCGAATCTTGCGCCATGCGTCGACGTATTGACGCGCATGCGGGCTGGCGGGTTCTTCACGTAGTCTCGTCACGAGACTTCGAAATAATATCACACTTGACTCTTGATTCTCTTGACATCCTTCCTGTAGCTTCATGACCTCAACTGCACTAGTATGATGGCACCCACGGCTCCACACATAGTGGAATACACTAATCTTTAATGAGCCAATTATTTCCCTAATTGCCTGCTTGCTGTTAATATACTTATAGAATATGTTATAGAATCTCTTACAGAATCTCTTGGGATGCTCTTTTACCTTTTCTGTTAAATACATATCCTCTTTGTGACCTCCAACTTTCCTTATTAAGATACTGCTTCGTCCTTTGCACTTCTCAAAGGGATTTTACTTACTTGAAAATCCATGTCTGAGGATTGTGTAAAGGTGTGAGCGTAGTGGCCATGGGAGGTTTAATTTCAATGAAGCAGGAAGGGGACATGGAGTTTGAAGAGCCAATACAATGTTGAAGGACAATCAGCCATCTGCAGTATTCAAACAACGAAGGTCATCACTGCCCTCATTGGCATTGCTTTAGGGCCTCTTTTGGCATCCAAGGAACATTTCAGCACCTTAATTGGCTTTTGCATTATTGATGCTTTAGTCTCAGCACTAAAAAGGAATCACAGACCTCCTGATACATTAAAAGTGAATTAATTTTATTCAGTTGTAATGTGACTTGGTATTTGCATTGAATGTATTATGTTACCACAAAAGCCATTAAACTGCACAGGGAGAAAAATGCAAGGGGAGTTCCTGCAAGTGTGATGCAAACATCTCATTGTTTGAATGCAAGTGCTCCAATAATTCAAATGCAATGTGTCTGATTGTTTCATAACCTGCGATGCGGAGCCAAACCATTGCTGGCCATAAAGGCCATCCAGCTGCTGACCAGAAATTGCAGGGAGGCTTCATACAAGTTACAGATTTACTTACATTTAGAAGGCGGACATCCATAAAGGATTTGGAATCACTGCAACATTGTCCACAAAGAGAGATGAAGCTGGCATTTTAATCCTGATGTTCTTATTAAATGGGCTGAATCATGTCTACCGTGTTGTAGAGATCTTTATTTTATATTCCACAGTCATTGACAACTGCAGCTCAATATAATCAGGGACATATAATGCACAGGCCTATGCAACTCAAAGAGCCTTCCTTCCATTGTTGTTCACAGAGACCTATGTGAAATCTCAATACCTTTCTGATTGCATGTCAGATTACCTTTGAGTTTTGATTATCCATACACCACTGTAACTCTGATATTAGGCTTTTCCTGTTCTTTAAACAGAAAAAAAACTGATATCCAACCTTTTTGCCTGTTCTGCATCTTCAGTGCCTATCATATGAATTTGCCTTTATAATACCTGCCAGTTTATCCACATTATTACATCATGATAAGGAATACACTGCAAAAATAGGTTTATAATGTACATAATGTCCTATGTACTGTAAGTGCCATTATCCAACATGCATATGAACATTGCTTTTATTTTCCTGAGCAGTGAACAATATTTTAATGTATTGGTCTGTTAATTTATAAAAGGTTTTGTGATTTCATCTGCTGGCCATTTGTATCTTTCAACATTTGTATCAGATGATTGAAAATGTTAAGTGATGCTTCTTTCTAAATTTGCTCATGGCATGTGGGATGTGCTTGGATGGGCAGCGTTCATGCCCACCCCTAGTTACCACAGAGAAGCTGGTGCTAAATCATCTTTATCCCTCACTGACTGTGTGCTGAGGGTATCACTGAGCACTTGAGAAGCGAGTTCTAGAAATGTAATCTTACGATAATAAAATAACTGCGAAATATTTCTAAATAGGGCAGGGTGCAACATAGAGTGGAGCCTGTGAACAATATTTACCTGATTCTACCTATGCCCTAATCCTTCTCCACAAGAGAAGTGTGAACAAAGAAACTGAAATTCATTTATAAATACTGTGCACTGTGCATTCGTGGCGAATGAGTGTTTGAGAAGGTGAATAGGGTATTAGTTAAGTGTACTACACTGATCAAATGATGTTGAATTTCTTGTTTGTAGTTGAAGCTGAACATCCTGACAAATAAATATAATTTTGAAACACTGCTAAATTGTATGTTGGAGGTGATGGAACACCTCAGAGGAAACAGGGAATGTGTCATCCACCAACGCACAACAACAAGGGATCTTCCTTGATCTTCTCTTGTTGTCTTTGTACCTCCATTGTTTCCAGAAAATGTGCTAGTCAGTGATGATCATATCAGCCATGATTGAATGGCGGAGTACACTCGATCGGCCACATGGCCTACTTCTGCACCTATGACTGTGACCCACAAACAATTATCCCATGGTAAATCTATGTACATGAAGGTGAGTGAAATTCCTGTTATTGGAGGTGACCATTGCTTGGCATTTTGAGAGTTCATATATGACTTGCTATTTTTCTTGTCATGCCTGAGTTTTTCCAGACCTTATGGCATGCAGGCGTGGACTGTTGTATAATCCAGTATGGAAAAATAAACTGAACTCTGTGCAGTTATCACTAAGCATGACTACTTCTGAAATGATAGAAAAGGTCACTGTTGAAGCAGCTGAAGAGGTCTGGGTTGAGCACACTGCCTTGAATGAATGATACGTTATTGTCACATGTGACAAGTCACGGTAAGATTCTTTGTTTTGCATACACAAGGTATGCAAAGAGTCGCTACATAAAGGGCGCTGACAAAGTCACAAAGTATTCCATTTTACACAAACTATTTTTCACACATTCCATTTGTGGTCCCCCTTAGTTCTCGGCAGTCCCACCACACCAGGTCCTCCTTTGTACTAGGTTTGGACTAATTGAACTTTAAAAATTGCATCCATCTTCCTTTCATGTAACGATTCCAACCATTGGAGATTTTGCACCTTGGTTCAAATTAATTTCACTTTTACCAGGGTTCCTCACACCCAGTCGAATGCTTCCTTGATACTAAGACCACTTTCTCCTCACTTCTAAAATTCAGCTCTTTGCTCTATAATTTGTAAAGAAAGCCATATTAATGCCCAGAGCAAACCTCAAAATGGAGAAAACTATCCACACATACAGCACTACATCTGATAAATCATGCTAAACTTTGGCAACATCTGAAAGTAGGAAAGATATCACACTTAATAAAGGAGGATGTTTATTAAGTAGTTCAGGCACATTTGCTGGCATTGTGCTTTGATTTATTTTCTACTAAAATAAATGTTCATTGGTAAATCAGTGTTGCATAGCCATATGTACAACATAAAGACCATTTGTAAAGATTAGGATGCTAAAGGCATAAATGAAAAGATTTGATAGGAGATTTTAGTTTTTCTAGTTTAGTTTAGAGATACAGCCCGGAGACAGACCATTTGGCCCACCGAGTGGACACTGACCAGCGAACCCCGCAGGGTAATGGGTCTGTCCCACTTAGGTGACTTTTTAGGAGAGTGCAGGAGACTCTGCGCTTGCCACATGGTCGCCACATGTTCGCTGGTGGTCTCTGGTGAGTCTCCTTCATGGTCGCGAGGAGTTCCTGCATTCTGGGAACTGGTCGTGGCCTCAGTATGGTCGCCGCAAATTTTTCAACGTTGAACCAAAAATTGGTCGCCATGGAGATAATCGATAATCCTGTAGTCGTAGGTGCAGTTGTAGTGGGGTCGCCATGTGGTTGTAGGTAGTCGAGGTAGTCGTAGGTCGTTTTAGTTAATTGCCTTTTCTGATCAGTCATTTTCATTAGCTCATTGGGGAAATAAAACGCAAGCAGTAGTTTTCAGAACCAAGGATAACCGACCGGTAATGTTAAATGTCTGCCAAACTTCACAGCTGTGTATCTCTGGCTTATTAAAAGTTGTATCCACCCCTTCTCCCCACCCCACATTCTCCCCCCTTCTCCTCCCCTCTTTTAACGGACTTACTGTACACTGTGCTAGCCGTCTTAATTACAACTCCAATCTTAAAGATGGGATAGCAGCACATTTGGAAAGTGGTGAAATCATTGGACAAAGTAAGCATGGATTTACGAAAGGTAAATCATGTCTGACGAATCTTATAGAATTTTTCTAGGATGTAACTAGTGGAGTGGATAGGGGAGAACCAGTGGATGTGTTGTATCTGGACTTTCAGAAGGCTTTTGACAAGGTCCCACATAAGAGATTAGTATACAAACTTAAAGCACACGGTATTGGGGGTTCAGTATTGATGTGGATAGAGAACTGGCTGGCAAACAGGAAGCAAAGAGTAGGAGTAAACGGGTCCTTTTCACAATGGCAGGCAGTGACTAGTGGGGTACCGCAAGGCTCAGTGCTGGGACCCCAGCTATTTACAATTTATATTAATGAACTGGATGACGGAATTGAAGGCAACATCTCCAAGTTTGCGGATGACACTAAGCTGGGGGGCAGTGTTAGCTGTGAGGAGGATGCTAGGAGACTGCAAGGTGACTTGGATAGGCTGGGTGAGTGGGCAAATGTTTGGCAGATGCAGTATAATGTGGATAAATGTGAGGTTATCCACTTTGGTGGCAAAAACAGGAAAGTAGACTATTATCTAAATGGTGGACGATTAGGAAAAGGGGAGATGCAGCGAGACCTGGGTGTCATGGTACACCAGTCATTGAAAGTAGGCATGCAGGTGCAGCAGGCAGTGAAGAAAGCGAATGGTATGTTAGCTTTCATAGCAAAAGGATTTGAGTATAGGAGCAGGGAGGTTCTACTGCAGTTGTACAGGGTCTTGGTGAGACCACACCTGGAGTATTGCGTACAGTTTTGGTCTCCAAATCTGAGGAAGGACATTATAGCCATAGAGGGAGTGCAGAGAAGATTCACCAGACTGATTCCTGGGATGTCAGGTCTTTCATATGAAGAAAGACTGGATAGACTTGGCTTGTACTCGCTAGAATTTAGGAGATTGAGAGGGGATCTTATAGAAACGTACAAAATTCTTATGGGGTTGGACAGGCTAGATGCGGGAAGATTGTTCCCGATGTTGGGGAAGTCCAGGACAAGGGGTCACAGCTTAAGGATAAGGGGGAAATCCTTTAAGACCGAGATGAGAAAAAACTTTTTCACACAGAGAGTGGTGAATCTCTGGAACTCTCTGGCACAGAGGGTAGTTGAGGCCAGTTCATTGGCTATATTTAAGAGGGAGTTAGATGTGGCCCTTGTGGCTAAAGGGATCAGGGGGTATGGAGAGAAGGAAGGTACGGGATACTGAGTTGGATGATCAGCCATGATCATATTGAATGGCGGTGCAGGCTCAAAGGGTCGAATGGCCTACTCCTGCACCTATTTTCTATGTATCTATGTATCTAATCTTCCTGTTCATCACGGTGTGTGTCTGTATCACCTTGGCTTTGCAACGTGTGAATTTCAGACAGCGCTCCCCCGCTTGCCCTGGCCCCCGCCTTTGCGATGTGTGTGTGTATGTGTGTCCACTCTGACAGTCGACGCTCCAGTTCCCGGTTTTTCAGGCGACTGCCGGCAACTTGACAGTCGCCGGCAGTCCGCTGAAAAATCGCCTAAGTGGCACAGGCCCTTAACTATAGCATGTGCTCAGTTTATGAAAGACATTTGTTTAAAATATGTGATAAGGAAAATAACAGGAGATCCGTCCTCAACTGGGTGATTTCAGGATGTTTACCCATTTAACACCACAAACCTATACTTTTTAGGCATGATGTTGGAGGATTAATACATATTCCCAGACAGCCTACATTTCACGGCAATTCGCTATTGTCAAAACAGACCAAGGACAAATGCCTTCTCCCTGGGCATACACTCTTGCATGGAATATCTGGATACCATGGTGACTTGCGTCAGACTCCTATTTATTGACAATTGCTCCACCAACATCCTTATCACAAACAATTTTTTAAACCTACGAATCTGTACCTCTCTAAAACTAGATCCTTGACATCTTGACTCGTAAACCGATAATTTCAAGTCTTCAATTCTTTTCCTCAGTATTAGAGTAAATAATTACTTGCTTCTGCGGTTTTATATTACAACTGGAAATTCAGGACAAGGATCTTGCTGTGCAGGGATCTCTGTGCAGGAAGCAGCCATTGGAGCATGGAAAAGATGGAAATATTAGTGAGTTTTTGCAGGAGAAGCTGAATATGTTTGCACATTGTGGAAGTGAAGTGAGCTGAAAGGCATTAGCAGGGAATGTTGAGGAAATAGCTTTTCTTTAAACAGGAAGGGGAAGAGAGGTATTTGCCTTTGGAGTGCAACCTCTCTGCTGATGCATGCATGTACCTTTGTGTAAATTCTTCTTAGGCAGTCCTTTGGGACTGAGGATGACTTACTTCCACTCTAGTTTTGTGTGTTGGAAGGTAACTAATGAGGTCAATGTGGGAAGTACAGCTTCTTTCACAGATGGGGGCAAGTGTAGTTTCACCTGCCGGAATATTCACTTTCACCTGGTGGTCCAGTCCTTGTGGGAAAACATTGAGCATTGCACACTCACAAATCCTTAATGGAAGCGGGGCAAGGCACTTAGGTGGTTGAAAAGGCATACAGGATATTTTTCTGTATTCCCCAAGACGCAGAATATAAGAGGAGGGAGGTTATGCCAGGAGTGTAAACAACACTTAATTCACAGGTTAAGTGCCCTGCACATTCCTAGTCACAACATTAGAGGAAATAAATGATTGTACTGGAGAAAGGCAAAGACGATTTACAAAGGCGTTGCCAGAACTGTGTTTGAGTTAAATTTATTGTCATGTGTACCACGGTATAGTGAAAAGCTTTTGTTGCTGTCTAACTAGTTAGCAGAAAGACATTACATGATTACATTTGAGCCATCCACAGTGTTTAAATACATGATAAAGGGAATAACGTGAATAACGTTTAGTGCAAGATTTAGTCAGATCAAATATAGTCCAAGGGTATCCAATGAGGTAGATAGTAGCTCTGAACTGCTCTCTAGTTGTTGGTAGGATGATTCAGTTGCCTCATAATAGCTGGGAAGAAACTGTCTCTGAATCTGGAGGTGTGCACTTTCCCACATCTATACCTCATGCCTGATGTGAGAAAAGGGAATGGTGGGGTGGGATAGGATGGAATGGAATATTTTGACAATGCTCAGTGAAATTCTTTGCTTGCATACCCAAGGTATACATATAGTCGCCACATATACGGCTCACAAAGTTACAAAATACCCACACCGGCTCCTCCATTGTTTTCCCCCCCTTCCCCGCTATGGGTACCTATTTGTTCTCCCCCCCTCCCCCTCCCTCACTGCGGTCCCCTACCTGGTCCTCCATTGTTTTTCTCCCGACCCCGTCAAGGTAGTTCCCCTGAGCCCTCACCGACCGCCAACCGGGGGTCAACCCGCGAGGCTACACCACCGCCACCGAGGCTCCACCGCCTCCGAGGCTCCACCGCTACCGAGGTTCCACCGCTGCCACCGAGGCCTCATCGCTGCCGCGAGGCTCCATTGGACCAGGGGGGCTTCACCGCCCGGCTGCTCCACGGCCTCCCGGGAGACATCTGCCGCCGCAGCCTCCTGGGAACTTGTGGGCGACTCGTCTTTGATTATGTTGGTGGCCTTGCCAAGGCAGCGTGAGGTGTAAAATGGAGGCAATGGAAGGGAGGTTAGTTTGTGTGATGGTCTGGGCTTGAAAAGTATAGCAAGAAGGATAGATGATCTGAGGTTATATTATTGGTTTGAGTTTATTTGTGATAAATTATAGAGCCATTGTTTGCTGTCACCGAAAGGATATTAGAAAGAAAACAGAGAATGCTCAAACACAATTCATTCAACGAATTGCATTCACAGAGAGAAACAAAACTCATTCATCGTAGTGGGCTTGATTCAATACCAGGTCTGGTTGTTGAAAGACTTGCTCACACAGAGCACAGCAAGACTGATGAACTACCTGTCTCTGTGCACATTTACCTGGACTACTCAAAGTGCCAAATCACAGTATATACTAAGTATTACACAAACCAATGATGCCTTACAAAGTTTTTTTTTAAAGTGCGAGCCAATAATGAAAACATGTTCTTAATTACTTTCTGTTCTGCAAGGAAACAAACAGAAACACTTAAACATGAAGAACCATTTCCCAGTCATCCTGTTTAAAAGTATTCCCTGAGTAGAAAGACATTTATTTTGGAGAAGGACAGGAATTGTCATCTGGAGAAAGGGTTATATTTTTGGAACAGAGGAGGCTGAGGTGTGTCAGAGAACAAGAGTTCTAGATAGAGAAATCACAAGGGACAATTTCTGTTAGCAAAAGGGTGAAAAAGGAAGGCTTAAACTAAATGTAGTTGGTAGAAAGATGAGAGGGGAGATTTCAAAATCATCTCTCACTCGTGCAGTGGTAAGATTCTTGCACTTGTTGCTTGAAAGAATGGTTTATGCTTACTTAAACAGTACTTGAAAATGTACTTGAACAGCTGTGATCCTGGTGTTGGATGGGGAGCGGGGGGGATTGGATTAGCTCTTATTCAGCTGGCACAGTCACCAGAGTCCAAACACTCGCCTTGTGTGATGTAGAGTTCCAACGATCCTATGAGAATAAATAAATCATGACAACTCCCACTTTAGTATTTGCTGGAATGCTGAAAGAGATGCTTACATTACTTCATATCAGAACATCAATGGTTAAGTCCAATGCTATTAGGAAAATGATAACATTTCACACCAGGCCTTTGATCCCATATGGAGCACATTAATAGGAACCCTGCAGATGCAGAAAGTCAGGAACTTAGAAGAAGCTTTTGGCTAGTTCTCATTTTCTGCTTTATCGAATCCATGTGGAACTGGATAGATTCAGGGTTGTGCTTGAATAGATCATTTGCGCCCTGCCTAATGCAGTGAAGAAATGCTGAATGATGTGAATGTTGTTACTGCAGGGATTAGGTGCATGAATAGCAAGCATTGCTGTCACCTGCTTAGCCACAGACAAGTCTGTGCCCTTGGTGAAAAGAGATGGCAAGATAGATTTCAACAGCTGGCATATCTCTGTCCTGATGCCAGTTTTTTAAAGAAAACACATCCTTCCATTTTTTTCCTAAATACCACTGTGACTACATCTCAAAAAATACCTCATCAACTGTAAAGCAGTTTGGACATCCTGACATAGTGACAACTGGTATATAATTCCCAGTGGGTTAGTTTTGCTGTCACTACCTCTATAATAAAGCTAGATAGATTTAGGGCAGCAGAGAGATGCAGCCAAAGGAACTGGTGCATCACAGCTGCCAGTGACCTGGGTTCAATCCTAACCTCGGGCACTGTCTGCATGGAGATTGCACATTCTTCCTGTGACCATGTGGGTTTCATCCTGGTGCTCCGGTTTCCTTCCACATCCCAAAAACACATCACAACGTGCAGGTGAGCAGGTTAATTGGCCACTGAAAACTCCCCCTCGTGTGTGGGTGAACGGTAGAATCTGGGAATAATTGATGGGAATGTGGGGAAAATAAAATAAGATTAGTGTACAATCTGGTGGACTGAAGGCCCTGTTTCCGTGCTGTGTGACTCTGCCTCTCTGACTCTATGAAATCTTCACAGCTATATATGGATAAAATGCTGCCTGTGCACTATATTCTCTTGCCATACTCATTGCCTTCCCCGTATGGATCTAGTTTTCCTCCTTTAAGCACAGAATCAAGGAAATCACTCCCTTGAAGCCTCATTTAAATTCTCAGCAGTTTTCACAGAGAAATCTAATTTGCTGTCAACATGAATGTGATCCCAATGGTGCTGGGTATTATTTATGCATTGGGTGGTAGCAACTTCAGGCAAGGGCAAATTGCAGATGGGTCACTTTGCCTTCAGTGTTTGAGGATGACATCTTATTGACTCCCTCGTATGAAATAATTGAAAGGTGTGACATTGCTTTCCTTGTGCTGCAGGTAAAATCTAAACTGGCTCCAGAAAATTAATTATCTTTGAAGATTTCAAAAGTAAATCCTTTATTTTCCCACCTGCCCCTCCCTCCCCTTCCTCAAGTGTCTTTCACTCTCATTTAGAGACATAGAAACATAGAAAATAGGTACAGGTGTAGGTCATTCGGCCCTTCATTATGATCAATATGATCATGGCTGATCATCCACAATCAGTACCGCATTCCTGCTTTTTCACCATATCCCTTGACTCTGTTAGCCATTTTTTTTTTCATATCTAAAAGCCCTGCCTAAAAGTAGCGACCAGAATCAAAAACGTCAAAAACACAGCAAGGCTAATGGCAGTGGTGGTTGTTTATGGACAAATGGTGTAAAAATTGAGGTGAAGAAGCTCCTTGCCAATATCTTTGCTGATTCTGCGTCTCAACCTCATGTACATCCGCCGAAAGACCTCCTTGATCTCCTGCCACAGTTCGGAGGGTGTCAAATGTATCCTCATTATTTAATATAAGGAAAAATAAGGGGGAATTACAGATCAAGCCTAACCAATGGATCAAGCACTAAGCCTAATACTAGTAGCGAGAAAAGTACTGGAATCTAATATGAAAGTTGTGGTAGCGGAATGTGGAAAATATAAGTGGGATATGAAAAAATTTAAATGGATTTATGAAAGAGACCTCAGACAAAAAACATATTGGAGTTTTTATGAGGATCTAAAAAAATAAACAAGATATACATTAATTGACCACTTTAAATTAGCCCTAATATGTAAGGTGTGGGATAACATAGAACGGTTCATCGACAGCAGGCATGGACTCGGGGGGCCAAAAGGGCCTATTTCTATCTCTAAACTAAATTAAGAAGAGTGAAATGTATTTAGTCTTTTAGAACATTTTTGATACAGCTCCACATAAGATTAGTGTGCAAAACCCGCTTCTTGACCCTCAATCCCTCTCCATTCATTGTTTCCCCCACCCTTTAACATTATACTCAATCTGCCTCTCCGGAATCCTGTTGCTTTGCCTCCTCAGTATGTCCTTGCTCTTGGCTGTCCTTCCTATTTTCCCCCGCCCTTCTGTTTTCCACCAACATCTGCCCAAGTGCAGGTATCATCAATTGCAAACACTCTCATTCAGAGGTCGAACTTCAAGCCATTGTCGACTCATTCACTGAAATATGAGAATACCAGTCATACACTTGACACAAAACGAAGGGCCGTTACCAATTTCTCCCACTGTACAACAATAGATTTCTCATATTACAAAGTTAGGGAAATGTGATCCCATTATTGGATTTAAAAATAATAATGAGGATTTAAAAATGAAAGATTTCTTAACCCAAAGCCAACATAGGTCAGCAAGCGGTTTGGGTGCGAGGATTTTGTAAAAATTAAAGAATGGAGAGAGGAATAAATAGCGAAAATACTGGAAACACTCAACATATCAAGCACCATCTGAGGAAAGAGAAATAGAGTTCATGTTTTAGATCAGAGTCCCTTCATCACAACTACAGAGAGAGGAATTAGATGAGTTTCTTCAACAACAAGGGGGGATTGTTGAGAAGAAGCTGCAAGGTCTTTCCTACATGTTGGATCTCTTCCTAATCATTTAGCCAACTCATTTGGTGGCAGGATTTACGAGCAGCTTGGTTACGATCATTGGCGTCCTTCATTCAGAGTAACTTGTCTACCTTTGGTGCCCTCATTACTTTTCTAAATACTGGAGTATTTGTTTATCAGCTGATGGTGGTAATCAGTAGCAGGTTACCTTGACCATGATTGCCCTGATTCCATTTAATTTTATGGCATCAAAGTCAATTCTGATGACTCTTGGAGTCACAAACTCCCAATGATAAATCACTCTGTGACTACCACTCATAAGTCTAGGCAGCTGGTGGGTCTGGACATACCCAACAATGCTGATGGAAGAATCTAGAATATTAGCTGATAGCTATTGGTCTGCAAAAATGATTAGTTCAGACTATTGGTTGACTGGTGTCTTTAAACTTTGAAAAAGTCCCAGCTGTTGACCCCATTGGGTTGAGTATGTCTTTTTTATATCTGAATCACACACCAATTATGTTTATGGTCATTTGCAACAATTGGATGCTTGCTGGGTGGTTTTAAAGATAGTTAAGAATCAGCCATGTCAATGCATATAAGTGTATGATATGCAGCATAAGGTGTTCATTTACCCTCTCAATTCAGCCTCACCATTCAATAAAATCATTAATCTGAACTTTATCTTCCAGCAACATCACCAGATCTCTTAATTCACTGTAAACACAGTGATGGAGGATTTCAAAGATTCACAACCCTTCGAATTAAGCATTTTTTCCCCTTGTCTGACCCTTTATTATGTGATTAATGATGGCAGCTATAAACTTTCAGTCAGAGGAAATATTCTCCCATCACTTACCTAGTCAAGCCTTATAAGAATATTATCCATCAGTAACACCACTTCACATTTTTCTAAATTCCTTTAAGTATATGCCTCGTGTAATCTGTGTAACGCAAACATATCCTTCCTTAAATAGGACACCAAAACTGTGTACTGTGCTGCAGGTGTGGTCTCACAAAGATATTTTATAGTTGATGTTATACTTGATTTTGTGTAACCTAATTTCTTTAGAACAAAAGCTAATACACCAATGCTTTCCTAATTGCTTGTTATACCTGCAAGTTAACTTGTATACACAAACGCCTTAGTCCATCTGAACGTGTAATTGCACACTCTCCCAGCATTGAAACAAATATCTTCTGTTTTTCCCCACTAAAGTGAACAAATTCACATTTCTCCACAATATTTTCCAATTGTCATGGTCTTGCTCATTTTCTTAATATGTCTACATTTGTTTGCAGCCTCCTCAGGATGGCCTTTCCCATTTGAATTTTGTACCATCAGCAAACCAGGATACAAAATACATGGCCCTTGCTCCTGCTATTGATATACTGTAGATAGTAAATGGCTGAGGCCCAAGCACTGATCCTTGAGGCACTTCACTAGTAACAGCCTGTCAGCCCGGCAATGACCCAGTTATTCCAACTATCTTTTCTCTTCATTTTTAGTCTGTTAAAGAATCCTCAATCCATCCTAATACAATTTCCTTAATCCCATGATCCTTAATGATTGTATTGTGCTTACCAAATGCTTTCTTAAAACCCAATATTTTGTTCTGTTTGCTAATCCTTGAATATAAAGACTCGAAAATGTTCTCACAGTTTCATCAAACACGTTTCCTTTGTCAGTGATGTTATGATTTCCTTGGTAACATTTCCGACTATTGTCTCTTCTGATGATTACTGTTCTTTCCTACTTTTAGTCTCTACCTTTCTTGTTTACAGAGGTTAACTTTGTCACTTCTCAATTGACAGTGGCCATTCTGAAATCTGGGGAATTCTGGAAAAAAAGACCTAATACAATGCCAAAAAATACACAAAGTGCTGCAGTAATTAAGCAGAATCTCTGGAGAACATGAATAGGTGAAGTTTTGAATCAGGACCCTTCTTTAGTCTGAATGACAACCTGAAGAAGGGTCTCGACCCAAAACATCACCTATCCATGTTCTTCAGAGATGATGCCTGATCCATTGAATTAATGCAGTGCTTTGTGTCTTTT
This sequence comes from Malacoraja senta, assembly GCA_038087875.1. Lineage (NCBI taxonomy): Eukaryota > Metazoa > Chordata > Chondrichthyes > Rajiformes > Rajidae > Malacoraja > Malacoraja senta. Next base: position 241,917 of record JAXLNO010005827.1, read on the forward strand.
TTTTGTATGAACCAGCATCTATGATTCCTTGTATCTCTTGTTGCAATGTCTATCCATAAATGGTTCTTTTTAAAATCCCAGGTGGTTGGTTTTCATACACAGAGTATTTGTCAGATTTTGGTCCCATTAATTTCTCCTGTATCATTATTTTGTGAAAATGCAAAATCACATTGTCAGACCGATAATTATATTAGGAAGGTGTCAAATAATCTGAAGTGGAAATTATGACTGGCCCCAAACTAGCAACTTGCCTTAACATTAGTCGGAGAGCGTAGGTATGCAGTGGAAAGTGTCTGGGAAATTGAGGGTGGTTTACACAGAAGTTTGCACCAAGAAGGAGGGGTCATCTTTGTAGATGGATGATGAATAGCTAAGAGCCTGCATTGTTGCTGTGGGATGGCAGAGCTATCCTTTTCTTCGTTCCGAGATAGATGTCCCTGGATAAAGGGAGAT
>JAXLNO010005828.1:0-19381 GCA_038087875.1 Malacoraja senta
GAAAAATATACAACGGAGGCCCTGCATGCGGAATTTTGTCGGAACATCCTCCGCATCCAAAGGAAAACACCAACATGTAGGGCAGAATTAGGCAGATACCCACTGATTATATATATCCAGATAAGAGCACTAAATTTTTGGAATCACCTTAAATCTAGCCCACCAGATACCCTCCAGTTTAAAGCCCATAAAACACAAGAGGGGAGCCCAGAATAGAGTTCCCTGTGTCAGTTGGTACGGAGACTAACTACCCCCATTCAGTTAAACCCTATCCAGTTAAATCCTGACCAGCCTCAGATCAATACTGACCCCCAATCACCAGTAGAGTGAACCAAATTATCAAAAAATGTAAAGAAACATATTTGGAACACTGGGATAAAGAAACCAAAAGCCAAAGCAGATTAGAATGCTACCGTGCCCTAAAAGAGATTATAAATTGGCAGACTATCTCTCAACTGTTAGAGACATAAAACAAAGGCAGACCCTCACCAAATACAGGCTAAGTGACCACTATTTGGCAGTTGAAAAGGAAGACAAAAGAGATTCTGGCAACCAAGAGAAAGAATATGTGGCCACTGTTTGACAGATGAGGTTGAAACAGAGGTGCACTTCCCTCCTAAAATGCAAAAAAATTGACAAAACAAGGAAAACATACTTTGACAAACTCAGTCAGGCAACCCCTGACTTTAAGGAACTAGACGATAGATCAAAAGTAAGAATAATCCTTGGTGAAGGAAATACGGCACATCTTGGTGCACAATACGTAACAGCATGCCATAACCTGAGAGACGGTGAATGACCAATATGCACATATGTACGCACACACTAATTGACATTAACTGACACTAAGAAATTAATATTGAATTGCTAAATTAGCTATCCTGTTGTACTGCTTACAGCTGCAAGAACGTGTAGCAATCAATAAAAGGCTATAGGCCTCCTGCGAGTTTATGTACAGGAACATATCTATCTATGCACTGTATACTTGTATTTATACTTATGCATCTTAAATATGTATGTCATGTTTCATACTTTGGCAATATAACAATGTTTTTTGTATCATGCCAATAAAGTAAAGTTTTTAATTGAAAAATTGAGAGAGAGAGAGAGAGAGAGAAAGAGAGAGAGAGAGAGAGAGAGAGAGAGAGAGAGAGAGCGAGAGAGAGAGAGAGAGAGAGAGAGAGAGAGAGAGAGATAGAGAGAGAGAGAGAGAGAGAGAGAGAGAGAGAGAGAGCCGGGTGTGCGCTGTGCGACAGAGACCCTCCGTTTGCTGCAGCCCCATGAGGCCCGTGAGTAAACAGCCCGTGAAATCTGGCCCGAGGCTGGTCGACCCAACAAGGTCTGTGTGGCCAAAACCTACTTAAACTGAACTTATCCAACAAACTTAAACTTATCCAAAATAGCTATAGCTAGAATGAACCCCTGAAAACTATACCTAAAGTGGGACAGGGTGTGAAAACACGAAAACTTGGAGAGGGGAATAAATAAATAAATTGATAAATAAATAAATAAATAAACAATCAGATAAAATGCTGCAGGCAGATCAGATAGATCGAAGCAGCATAGCAAGCAGAACAAAGAGCTGGGAAATAGCATACCCAGATAAATGCAAAAGCAGAAATGCAAAAGATAAACATAAGGACAAAACCATCCAGGAAAACCCAGAGGTCCTTTACGCTGATTACGCCCAACATCAAGGGTGTAGGAAGAAGTGTAACCTCATCTTCTTCACTAAATACATCTCTCCATGGAAAGACATTCTGCTTGAAAACTACCCATATGTCAATAGTGAGGGTATTGGGTATGGGGGCAGATTTAAAGTATGCAAAGATCAAAGCCTGGATAAAGATGATCCTAGCCTTACTATCTCATACTATAATAAAGGCAAGATCATGATACAAGGAAACTCAGAAAACCTGGACTCTTTTGAAGGGATCTTTCCCCTGCTAAAAGAGAAAGTAAATGAAAAATGCACCAATACCCACCTGGATAACTATGAAGATGACAGTCCACTAGAGACAATTGCTGCCATGGCCATCTCTACCCCCCCTACACCTCATAATTCAAGCCGCCAGCTGAGAGAGAATCTGGCTCAGCTAGAACTCGAGTTCACGGAACTTAAACAAGCGCAGGGTAGGCAACTCTACCAGCTGAAGGAGGACTTCAATCAGATGAGGACCAAAAATGAGACTACCACCTCTGAGATGAAGAGAGCCCTGGAAGAGTTGAAACAAGAAAACTGTACACTCCGGGCCCAATTAGCCGAATAAAGGAGGAAATGAGTAAACAGGGAAAAGAACCTGTCATGCAGCTTAAGAAGGTCAGGGACAATCACCAAGAAATCCCAAAAAGGACAAATGAAATCACACAGATTCCAGCTGCTGCTCACTTACCTATGGCTGCTCCGACCCCTCTGAGCTGCACTCAGCCCACCAATATACCATTAGTGGACACCCCTTCTGGTACACAGCTTGCCCCGGGTACACAGTCAACAGGCAACCCTCACCCTAGCCTCACCCAACCTCCTGCCCCCCAGGTGGTCCTACTCACTGATTCCAACGGGAGGTTTCTAGATCCCCAGAGGCTGTTCCCAGGTCTCCAGGTATTGGTTAAAACGTGCAGCACCACAGACCATGCAATGAAGGTCCTGAGCAAAGACACCATCGGGAGCCCTCAACACATTGTGATCCATACAGGCACGAATGATTTGCGCACCTTACGTCATCGTACTGCTGGGGCAATAACAAGGATGGCAGAAAAGGCCAGCAAGGAATTCCCTGATTCGAGGATCGTGATCTCTACCTTGCTGCCCAGGACGGATACCTCACCCCATGTGATTCACAATGCCAACATAGACATCAGAAGAGGACGTGCCGCCCTCCCTAATGTCCAATTGGCCCACCACCCGACCATCGGTACATGGGACCTCCATGATGGAATACATCTAAACAGACAGGGGGTGAGGGTCTTCGCTAAGAACCTCAAATATACTGCCCTGGGACGTAACCTTCCCTCCCCCGCGATCAACGGGAACCCAAGAGGCCAATCTGGACTCCCTTCCCCCCACCATGTCAGGACAACCCGCCAAACTGCGAGGCGACATAACAGCCCAGCCAGGGCCGCCACTGCCCCCGGCTCATTCCAGCCACAGCCGCGGACCAACTCGGAGATGGGAGAGATCAGGCAGCTGCTGCACACCCTTTGTTCCCACCTCCTATGGTAACAAAGGACACAAATATATAAACAGTCCCTTCCGAGTGACTGATAAAAACAGCACTGAATTAGTACTGTTGATATTGTGATATGTTTGCACTGAATTAGTACTGTTGATATTGTTGATATTGCTATTAATACTGTTGATATTGCTATTATTAATATAGTTATTATTACTAGGTGGCAGTACGAGTCTGCCTTACCATAGCATACAAAACTTTACCTAACGTTCCCCAATTATAGAAAAAAAATAGTGTTTTCGCACCTGTCCCGCAAAATAGGTTTTATTTAAATTAAAGAAAAGAATATAAATAGAAAATAAATGAGTTCATTTCATATAGGATGTTGGAATATCCAGGGTCTCAACCTTCGGGATGAAGACTGGGAACCCTGAGTTCCTAAAGTCTATAGAAGACACTGATATAATGATATTAACGGAAACATGGTACCGAAAGGATACGTTCATTCACTGCCCCTCAGGGTACCATGAAGTCATGGTGCCCTCAGTAAAAATTACTGATATACGTAAGGGCAGAACATCTGGGGGGGCTTGGTATGGTACAAAGAAGAACTAGACAGTCACATTACATCAATAAAACAGGGGAAATCACATATATGGTTGAAACTAGATAAAACAATTGGAATAACTGGAAAAGATATATATCTATGTGCCGCCTACATACCCCCAATAGAATCGCCATATCTTGAAGAGGATATATTTGAAACGCTCCACATGGAAATCAATCATTTCCAGGCCCAGGGAAATGTGCTACTATGTGGGGACCTGAATGCAAGGACCGGATGTGAACCCGATTCCATAGACCCACAGGGCAACAACCATGTGTTCGGTCAAACCCCCTTGTATGTCACACCAACTATCATTAACCGGAACAACCTGGACTGTGAAATAATAAAAGTGGGAGAGAGGTAGTGCATCTCTGTCGAGCCTTGGGCCTGTACATAATTAATGGTAGGCTCAGAGGGGACTCGATGGGAAGGTTACATATTCCTCAGCTCTTGGGTCTAGCGTGGTAGACTACGCAATTACTGACATAGACCCCTGCACTATCAGTGCATTCACTGTTAGGCAGCAGTCCCCTCTTTCAGACCATAGTCAAATCAATGTGTACCTAAAATTTCCTCTTCAAACTAAAGATGAAAAAAAGGAGCCAAGTAAGCTGTATAAACTAAATCAGACTTACAGATGGGCTTCAGATAGTGGAGATAAATTCATCGTGGCCCTGAATTCACCTGATCTCACAAATAAAATATTGAAATTCAAGACAAACCCATATGAGACTACTAGAGATGGTGTAAACATGGCTATAAAGGACATTAATATGATCTTTTACAAGGCAGCTATTAAATCTGACCTTGTGAAACAGAAGGGAAAAATTATCAAAAAAAACAACCATGAAAAATGGTTCGACCACGAGCGTAAAAATGTCAGAAAAGAATCTGAGGAAAATATCGAACCAAAAACACCGTCAACCAAACAATCAAGACTTACGCATTAGATAAAATGAAACTTTTAAAAGGTATAAACACACGATTAGGAACAAAAGACAAAATCACACTCACAAAAGACTTGAAGAAATTGAAATTCCATAAATCAAAACCAATTTTGGGATATGTGGAATAACCTGAGCACAACAAAACTACAAACATTACCAATTCAAGACGGTGATATCTGGAGAGCACACTTCAAAAATCTATATAAAGACATCCCAATAAATAAAATAAACTCAAATCATTCTCATATCAAAGAAAAACTCCAAACACTAGAAATAGTAATCAAAGATTATCAAAACCCCTCGATTTCCCAATTCCTTTGGAAGAACTGACCTTAAAAATAAAATCTCTTCACCCAAAGAAAGCCTGTGGTCCAGATAGCATTAAAAATGAAATGCTCAAGTACAGCACTCCGGAGATGCAGGACATAGTGCTTAGGCTGTTCAACATCATACTACGTTCAGGTTATTTCCCTGATATTTGGTGCCAAGGGCTTATTTCACCCATTTATAAGAGTGGAAACAAACTAGACCCAAATAACTACCGCGGCATCTGTGTCAGTAGCTGCCTAGGGAAGTTATTCTGCAGTATCATAAATAACAGAATACAGGATTTCCATAATAAACACAACATTCTCAGTAAAAACCAAATTGGCTTCCTCCCAAAACATCGTACCACTGACCACATTTACACCCTCCACGCTCTCATTGGAAAAAAAGTACACCAAGTAAAAAATGGAAAAATATTTGCCTGTTTTATTGACTTTGAGAAAGCATTTGACTCTATTTGGCATGAAGGGCTCTACTACAAACTCCTCTGTTATGGTATAGGAGGAAAGGTATATGACCTTATCAAATCAATGTATCTGAATAATAAATGTGGCGTTAAAATTGGGGACAAACGCACTGATCTCTTCACCCAGAGAAGAGGCGTCCGGCAAGGCTGCAATCTGAGCCCGACACTGTTTAATTTATATATAAACGATTTGGCAATAAAGCTGGACCAGAGCACTGCGCCGGGCCTATGTCTCCTGGACGGAGAGGTAAAATCTCTGTTTTATGCGGATGACTTGGTTCTGCTGTCCCCCACAGAACAGGGACTGCAGCAACAGTTGGACATACTTGATGAGTACTGCCAAAATTGGGCCCTGGCAGTAAATCTAAAGAAAACCAATATCATTTTTTTAAACTTTAAGAAAGAAAAAGAAAGAAGTAAGAAAAGTGAAGCGGTACAAAAAATGTATTAATATATACGTGTTGTACATTACTGTAATCTACCGTACTTCTAAAAAAAAAAAAAAAAAAAAAAAAAAAAAATAAAAAGAAAACCAATATCATGATTTTCCAGAAAAAAACCAGATTTCAGGAAGATAAGTACAAATTTACTCTCAATGGTATTATTATTGACACACTATGAGCTATACTTACCTTGGTCTAACTGTTGCAGCATCAGGGAGCTTCAATATGGCAGTGAATGCTCTAAAAGAGAAAGCTCGAGAGCTCTGTATGCAATAAAAAGAAGATTCTACAACATCCAAATTCCCATTAAAATCTGGCTTAAAATATTTGACAGTGTAATCCAGCCTATTGTGCTTCATGGTAGTGAAGTATGGGGGCCGCTCAATCACCATAGTTATAGTAAATGGGAAAAACATACAACGGAGGCCCTGCATGCGGAATTTTGTCGGAACATCCTCCGCATCCAAAGGAAAACACCAACAAACGCATGTAGGGCAGAATTAGGCAGATACCCACTGATAATAAATATCCAGAAAAGAGCACTAAATTTTTGGAATCACCTTAAATCTAGCCCACCAGATACCCTCCAGTTTAAAGCCCATAAAACACAAGAGGGGAGCCCAGAAAAGAGTTCCCTGTGTCAGTTGGTTCGGAGACTAACTACCCCCATTCAGTTAAACCCTATCCAGTTAAATCCTGACCAGCCACAGATCAATACTTATCCCCAATCACCAGTTAGAGTGAACCAAATTATCAAACAATATAAAGAAACATATTTGGGACATTGGGATAAAGAAACCAAAGCCAAAGCAGATTAGAATGCTACCGTGCCCTAAAAAGAGATTATAAATTGGCAGACTATCTCTCAACTGTTAGAGACATAAAACAGAGACAGACCCTCACCAAATACAGGCTAAGTGACCACTATTTGGCAGTTGAAAAAGGAAGACAGAAGAGATTCTGGCAACCAAGAGAAAACAGAATATGTGGCCACTGTTTGACAGATGAGGTTGAAACAGAGGTGCACTTCCTCCTAAAATGCCAAACATTTGACAAAACAAGGAAAACATACTTTGACAAACTCAGTCAGGCAACCCCTGACTTTAAGGAACTAGACGATACATCAAAACGAAGAATAATCCTTGGTGAAGGAAATACGGCACATCTTGGTGCACAATACGTAACAGCATGCCATAACCTGAGAGACGGTGAATGACCAATATGCACATATGTACGCACACACTAATTGACATTAACTGACACTAAGAATTTAATATTGAATTGCTAAATTAGCTATCCTGTTGTACTGCTTACAGCTGCAAGAACGTGTAGCAATCAATAAAAGGCTATAGGCCTCTTGCGAGTTTATGTACAGGGACATATCTATCTATGCACTGTATACTTGTATTTATACTTATGCATCTTAAATATGTATGTCATGTTTCATACTTTGGCAATATAACAATGTTTTTTATATCATGCCAATAAAGTTTTAAATTGAATTGAGAGCGAGCGAGAGAGAGAGAGAGAGAGAGAGAGAGAGAGAGAGAGAGAGAGATGGATGGAGAGGGGGTGAGAGAGAAGGGGGGGAGAGAAGGGGTGAGAGAAAGAGAGAGAGAGAGAGAGAGAGAGAGAGAGAGAGAGAGAGAGAGAGGCTGGCTGTGTTTTTTTCAGCTCTGAAGTTGAGAAGGATTCAAACAGCTTTTCAAGGACGTTGTCGATGGGGAAGGAACAGAGGCAGAGGGGCTTCATGGTTTAACTTATTGTTGGACTGTGTAAAATGACTTGGTTCCTACACAGAGTCTTTTACTGATGGTTTATTAAATCACTAACACACACCATGCAATAGCTGTCCGTGGTCATCACGGGAGCTAGAGAGAGGGCTGGAGGTGGGAACCTTACAATTAGAGGAGAGACAATGGGGAGTGGTTAGTAGTGGTGAGGTCACTAAGTTAAAGGAACATGCACTGATCTACATCCCTCCTCTTGGAAACAAAAACATGGCAATACACAGAGCGACCACGGCTCATACGCTAGGATTACAAACCGCGCTGGGAACAGTTAATCGTGTCATAACACAGCTAAGCGAGCTCCCCGTAACGTACAGGCGGCTTGACCAACCGGCCATAGCGGGTGCGCAACCCGCATTCCCCCTCAACCGCAGGAGCAGAAGGGACAGAGTCAGGGAAAGAGGTGGGAGAGCCGCGCGGGGAACGAACTGGAGACGGAGGAGTACAGCAAGGCGAAACGGGCACGCTGGCAGGCAAGGCAGGGGAAAGAGGCTTGTGAGCGCGGGGCATAGAGAGCTGGGAGGGCAGTTTCCGCGACATGCGAGGAGTGACAGGGGCTGGCGGAGCCTCGGGCAGAATGGAAGGGATAGGTGGCTGAAACCGGTCCGCGGGAGGCGGAGGAGGCTCGTTGACGAGCAGGAGGTGCTGGCGTGACCGACGGTAGATAGCGCCCTCATAGTCGACGAGGTATGACCGGGGAGAGCCGGCATTACCAACCACTACGGCCAGCCTGTAGTGCCCGGAGGGGGACTGCATCCGAACCACCTGGCCCGGGAACAGGCAAGGAAGCGGCCGGGCCGACTTGTCAAAGGAGCGCTTCTGGATGGCTTTCTTCTCGATGATGCGCTCTGTGACAGCAGCAGGGTTCTGGACTGAGGGTTTGAGGGACTGTTGCGAGACAGGGAGAGGTGGTCTAGTGGTGCGGGACATGAGGCGTTGGGCAGGTGAACCGAGCGCGGGGTCGCGGGAAATGTTGCGGAGGTTGAGGAGGGCAAGGTAGAAGTCGGAATGTGAAAGGCGGCAGTGTTCCAGCAGCTCCTTGGCACTGCGGACGGCGCGTTCCGCAAGGCCGTTGCTCTGCGGATACTCAGGGCTGCTGGTGATGTGACGAAAGTTCCAACGGGCAGCAAAGGCACGGAACTCGGCGCTGGAGAACTGGCTGCCGTTGTCCGATTGGAGGGTCACCGGGGGTCCATGGGTGCAAAAGTGTTGGCGAAGCTTCCCGATGACGGCGGCAGAGGTGATGGAAGGCAGCTGATCCACCTCAAACCAACTGGAGTATGAGTCCACCAGGACCAGGAAATGCTTGCCACGCCATTCGAAAAGGTCCGTGGCAATATACATCCACGGTAGCTCGGGGGCCGGCTGCTGCAGGAGGGGCTGGCGCTGCTGATGAGGCAGGAGACTGTTACAGGCAGCGCAAACGGAGACCCTGTCACGGATGTCCTGAGCCATGCCTGGCCAGTAGAATTGGCTCTGGGCCTGGGACAAAGTGGCCTCCACCCCGGGGTGGCCATTGTGTGCAGTTTGAAAATAGTGATCCCGCAGAGCGGCCGGCACCACGACCTTGTGACCCTTCACCACCACGCCGTCATGTAGCACTAGTTCATCACGAACCAGGAAGTAGGGGAGGGCACCAGCCGGCAGGGAAGAGCGTCGGTCAGGCCAACCACGGCGGATAACGTCCGCAAGTTCTTGCAGGGCAGGATCATCAGCAGTGTGTTTGACCAGGGACTGCATCTGCTGGGATGGAACAATGTTAACATTCAGTACCATCAGGTCAGAGGATTCGTACGGGTGGCGGGCAACTGAAGGGAGCGGCGCACGGGACAATGTGTCGGCCACAAACATATCTTTGCCCTTGCGGTACACAATCCGGAACGTGAAACGCTGGAGCTGCAGCATCATCCGCTGCAACCGGGAAGAGGCGACATGGATAGGCTTATTCAGAATAGTGACCAGTGGCTGGTGGTCAGTCTCAATGGTGAAGGTGTTGCCCAGAATGTAATCCCTAAACTTGGAGCAGGCGAACACCACGGCAAGTAGCTCCTTCTCGATCTGTGCATAACGTTGCTCGGCAGGGGTCATGGTGCGAGAAGCGTAGGAGACAGGTAGCTGCAGGCCGTCATAAAGCTGCAGACATGCGGCACCGAGACCGAACTTAGAGGCATCACAAGTGAGGATAATTGGTCTGTGCAGATCGAAGAACTTGAGAGTCGGTGTGTGTGTGAGCTTGGACTTCAGAGCCACGAACGCCAACTGGTGATGCGGGAGCCAGATCCATGCGGAGTCCTTTTTGATCAGCTCCCTCAGGGGAGCACTCAGTTCGCTGAGGTCAGGTACGAACTTCCCCAGGTAATTGACCAGGCCCAGGAAGCGCTGCAGGCCGGGAACGTCAGTAGGAGCGGGCATCTCGGTGACTGCTGATGTTTTCTGGGGGTCAGGCTTTAAAACCCCTGCCGCGAAAACGTGACCAACGTAAGTGACTTCCGGGACCCGGAACCGACACTTCTTGGGGTTGAGCTTGAGATTGATTTTACGAGCCCTGTCCAGGACTTTGCGGAGGTGCAGGTCCTGCTCAGCGACGTCCCTCCCGTACACCAGGATGTCATCCACGCTGATAGCGCACGGCAACCCAGCGAACAGCTGTTCCATGGTGCGCTGGAAAACCTCACTAGCCGAGTTGATCCCAAACGGCATACGGAGGAAACGGAACCTGCCGAAAGGTGTGATGAAGGTGGTCAGGAATGAGGAACGTTCATCTAAAGGGATCTGCCAGAATGAGCTTTTGGCGTCTAAGACAGAGAAGACAGTGGCAGGACCGACCTGTGCAGCGACGTCCTCCGCCGTCCGCATGGGGTAGTGCGGGCGCTTGATGGCCAGGTTCAGGTCCTTTGGATTAATGCAGATCCGGATCTCGCTCTTATCCTTCTTGGCAGCGACAACCATGTTTGAGACCCACCTGGTGGGAGCGCTCACCTCCTTGAGGATGCCCATGGTCACCATATCACGCAGAGTAGATTCCACGCGGCCCTTCATAGCGAAGGAGACGCGGTGGGCCGGTCGAACCACCGGGTCGACACTCGGGTCGACAACGATTTTATAGTCACAGGGCAATTTGCCCAAAATATCATCAAAACGGTCGGGGTATTCGCCCAGGGGGTCCATGGGGGCCTGCACCAGGTGAATTCCGCGGTGGAAAGAAACCAAACCAAGGTCCTGGCACGCACAGGCGCCCAGCAGGGTGACGTTGTCAGAATCCAGCAGGTGGAAGGTGAGGGGCCGAGAGGTATCAAGGACTGTGCAGATAAGCGTAGCCTTCCCCACTGGAACTAGAACTCCTCCCCCATAGACATGAAGGCGGGTGTCATCGGGAGTAACTATCTCCCCAGGTCTTATCCGCTTGAAAAGGCTGATAGACATAATATTTGCAAAGGCACCAGTATCGACCTTGGCAGAGAATGAATGACCATTAACAGTAACATGCACAGAGGGATCTGTTATCGTAGCAGGTGCACCCAAAAGCAAAAACACCGTTGAATCACCATGGGAGGAGCTCCTATCAAAGTCCGACTGGTACTGATAACCAAGCGCGCTATCAGGGTCTGCAAGGTTGTTTAAATTCCTCCTTGGAGCAGGGAGCGGCTTATCACGGGACCGACAAGCCGCCGAAAAGTGGTTCAGTTTGCCACAGGAATTACAAGTCTTACCCTGCGCGGGGCAAACGTTGAATTGGTGGAAAGAAAAATTACAATTGGGGCAACGGCGTGGGGTGATCTTAGCGGGCATTGCGGCGGGTTTTGTCGTGGCGGACCTGCGTTCCGCCGGCGGCCAGCTGCACCGGTAAAGTTAATGTCCTGGGACACCGGTTGAGACACGGAGCTAACAGCAGAGGCCATACGAGCGGAATACATTGCCTCCCTTAGTGTCAAATCAGGTTTCATAAGGAGCTCGTCACGCAGCTTAGCGTTCTGGAGACCATTGACGAGGACATCCCTGATCAATTCGTCCGTGGAGATTGTTTCAAGGCGACAGCGCCGAGCCATATGACGCAAAGAGGCAATAAAAGCGTCAATATGCTCGCCGGGATTCTGCCGCCTCTGGAAGAATTTAAAGCGTTCAATAATGTTATTGGTAGGGATATCACAGAGGGCAGTGAATTTATCAATGAGACATACCGGGTGATCCATGGCCTCCGGGCCAGCGAGGTTGAGCAGCAGGTGAGCCTGCACAGCAGGGGTGGCAGGTTGAGCAGCAGGTGAGCCTGCACAGCAGGGGTGGCATTAGGATGAGCGATGGCTGTGTAATGTTCAAAGTCGCGCTGGAACACAGTCCAGCGGTGGACAATGTCCGTGTCAAAGACCAATATGTCGGGTCGACGACAGGAATTGGACATAATGAAAACGGGGGGGAGACGTGAACAACTGGGAGAAAGCAAAGAATAAAAAGAAAAACCGATAAACAGGAGACGCGGGTCTACCACTTCGACACCATGTAAAATGACTTGGTTCCTACACAGAGTCTTTTACTGATGGTTTATTAAATCACTAACACACACCATGCAATAGCTGTCCGTGGTCATCACTGGAGCTAGAGAGAGGGCTGGAGGTGGGAACCTTACAATTATAGGAGAGACAATGGAGAGTGGTTAGTAGTGGTGAGGTCACTAAGTTAAAGGAACATGCACTGATCTACAGACTGGTCAAACTTTTCTCTGCTCTAGGAATTCTCCACAAGTGCGGACATTCCGGAGATATTTTTCCATTGTCGAGGGTGCGGTTGTCGTTGGCGGACTGCCAAGAGTGGATGGTGTTCGAGGGAAAGGAAAAAAAAGTCATTTTGCTCCGGCGGATGCCGGGTTTAATGTGAAGATGGTACTGTTGAGTCCGGAAAGAATGGGATAGAGCTTTCCAAAAGCTGCTGTCGGCTGTGGACGTCTTTGGGGATTTTCTGGCTGTAGCTGGAGGCTTCAGAGTTCTGCTACTTGTTGACTGTGACTGTTTGCAGGAGTTAACGTGGAGCTGAGCTGCCGGGGCGATTGGAGCTGGTTGTGCCTCTGTCAGGAGGGCGATGGCTGGGGCGAGGCCGAAGAACCGGAGCTACGCAGTGGCAGCATCAGAGGCGGATGCGAGGACATTGGAGTATGAGCCTTATGTGAACTTGAATTGGGGCAAGTTTGGTATCTCGGTCCAAACTGGGCCCCAGATGTCTAGGGGAGCAATTACCAAGGCCGTGAATGACCTTATTGGGGGGCGGGCTGTTGTCTCTTCCGAGCTTGTAAGAGGAAAGGTGGAGATGATTTTGAAGACCGAGGAGGGTGTGAAAATGGCGTTGGAGAGGGGGATATCAGTGGGGGGGATCCAATTACAGGTGGATCCGTGGTTATCTAGGGTGAGACCGGTTCTCCTGCGGAGTTGCCCCACATTTATTTCGGATGCTGCACTTATGCCACACCTGTCTACGATTGGGGAGGTGAGGTCTAAGTGCTTTAGGCTCAGGCACCTCGGGGGGGACCCGGAGGAAAGAGGGATCTTGAGTTTTAAGAGGAGGGTGTTCATGAAGGTGGGTGAGGATGAAGGCGGGGAGGGGAGCTTTGAGGTGGATTGTCAGGGTCTCTATAGAACCGGGAGCATATGGACATTTCCGTAACGAGTGTCTTTCTCGCAGGGGCATTGCTAGAAGTTCTAGCGTAGTGGCCCAGGATTGCAATGCTGGCCCATCCGGGGTGGTACATCATGCCTCGGTGGCGCGTGGCGGCACTGCTGACCTGGCTAGGGAGGCTAGCTCTACCTCGGGGATCCGGGGCGGAAGTGATAGGCCATCTGGGTCTGAAAGTTCTGCCTTGGGGACCCGGGGCGGGGAATGCCTCAGGCCCCTGCGTCCTGAGACTGTGGAGGTGGTGGTGGATAATGGTGAGGGGGAGGGAGAGGGTGGAGAGGGGGAGGAAAAAGATGTGGGGGGGGAGTGGGAGGTGAAGAAGTCGAGGAAGAAGAAGGGAAAGGGCCATGCAGCGAGTAAAACGCAATCTGAGAACGGGGTGCGTGTCAGATCTAGTGAGGCCCAGAGTGTGCTTGATGTGGCCCAGCAAGGTGATGAGGTCACTCAGACGGGGGAAGGGATGGTAAAGTGTGCGGGTGGTATAGTGGATGGGGGTAGTGAGGGGGTGGAAGACCCTTCCTTTATGGAGGTCACCGTACCGCCGCATGCTAGTGGGGTAAAAAGGAATAGGCCTGGCGAGGAAGAGGAAGGGCGTGAGGCGAAAGTTAGGGCAGGTGAGGGGGTTGATTCCGCTGGAGTTGTGTCCTCTGGGCGGGTGGCTGTCCCTTCATTTCAGGGGCCCTCTGATGGAGTTATCTCATCGGGTGGTGAGGTGAGCTCCCCTGGGGGTGTGTCCTCTGGGTCGGAGGAGGTCCCCTCGTTTCAGAGGCCTCTTGAGGGTGATGGAACGCCAGAGGATGGGGTATGTGCCCCTGGTAGGGGGCCCCCTGAGATGGGGGATGAGCAGAGTCGGCCTGAGGGGGGTGGTTCGGGGGCTGTGGTGTTCCAGTCTATGCTGCACATCAGTGCCAGTGGTGGTAATGGGGGGTGTGCTGCATCGCCGGATGAGGTGGAAGGGGAGAGGCTAAAAGAAAGAGGCGAGCCTCTGGGTGTTGCTAGTGGTGGGGATGCTATAGGTGGTGTGGAGGTCGGGGATAGTTCGGGAGGTGATTTCCCTTTAGGTTCAAGGGGTGGCAGTGTATCCCAGGCCCTGGGGGTGCCTAGTGTTTTTGTTTCCCCAGGCCAGGGAGTGGAGGGTGATGGTAGCGAGCAGGTGCCAAGCCAGTCAGGGGGATGCTTGTTGCAGTTGGGGGTTTCGGGGCCCTTACCTGGCATTGATCCTGGGGGTGGTGTCTTGCTGGAGGAGGGGGAGGGTGAAAAGGAAAGTTTGGGTAGTGGGGGTGGAGAGCTTTTGGAGAGCTCTGGGCGTTCAATTACTGAGGGAGACCTTGAACGTTGTGATGTGGAGCCTGATGGTGCAGGTGCAAGTGCGTTGGCCGAGTGCTCAGGGTCCAAGGCCGAGTCTCTTGAATGTGAGATAAAGGTGGTTCGAGACTTTCTCAGAACAAACCGCTCCGTAAGAAAAAGATTGGAGGCTGCTAGTAGGTGGTGGAAGGATCTGCCAGGGTTGATTCCGACTCTCGAGGCTATTGTTGGCAGCAGGGAGAGTGATCTTACTGACTTAGAGGAGAGGCAGTTTGGGGACTTTTTGGTGTTACTTAGAGAGAAATTTGTTGTGTCTACGGGGAGTGAAGGGGTTTAATATAGTGGGCCTTTACATTCACCGTTGCAACATTAAACTTAAACGGGAGTAGAGCGAGTTTTCGTAGATTTCAGCTTTTATCAGTCCTTAAAGAGGGAAGATTTGCAGTGTGTTTTTTGCAGGAGACGCACACAGTTGTTAGTGATGAACCTACATGGAGACTGGAGTGGGAAGGGGGGGTTTACATGAGCCATCTCAGCTCGAATTCGAGTGGGGTGGCCTTTCTGTTGGCCCAGAATTTCCTGCCAACGATTTTAAAAGTGAATGAAGTTGTGCCTGGACGTTTGCTCCATCTGGCAGTGAGCTTGGATGGCATGCCGTTGCATTTCATTAACGTGTATGCCCCTAGCTCCGGTACGATGCAGGCCGGCCTAATTCAGGAGGTGACTGATCTGTTGAGCACTATTGATAGGGGAGAGTGTGTTTTCCTTGGTGGGGACTTTAATTGCACACTTGAGGCGCGAGATCGTTCTGGTACTCAGTGTGCCCCTGCTATAGCGAAGAAGTTGAGAGGGATGATTGAATCCTTTGAGTTGGTTGATGCATGGCGGAACCACCACCCGGATTCCAATGCTTTTTCGCGGAGGTATGAGGGTGGTGGTTCCCGTATTGACAGAATATATATTTCCCGAGCGTTTGTTGCCCGTGTATCAGAGGCTTCAATGCGGGTGGTGCCATGTTCGGATCACTGTTTGGTGCGGGGTGGACTTCAATCCGGCGCGCGCTAGGGCTGGGTCTGCGTACTGGCACTTTAACAACCGGTTGCTGGAGGATCGGTGTTTCCGGGAGTCATTCAGTAGGTTTTGGGGGAAGTGGAGAGAGGGGCGGAGGGGCTTCTCTTCCCTTAGGCAGTGGTGGATGTGGGGAAGGCTCACATTCGTCTATTTTGTAAGGAGTATACGTGGGGTCGACCGGACGGCGGGACTCAGCGGTCGCGAGGCTTGAGAGGGAGCTACGGGGTGCAGAGTCTCGCCTGGGTCGGGATGGTGAGGACTCCTGTGGATGGGGAGAGTTTCAGGAGAAGAAGGAAGCCTTGAGGAATCTGTTGCTTGAGCGGTCCCGAGGTGCTTTCGTGAGGGCGCGGGTACAGATGATGCAAGATCTGGACCGAGCTTCGCCTTTCTTTTTCTCTTTGGAGAAAGGGAGGGGAGCCTGCAAGCAGCTCGTAGAGCTGCTCGCAGATGATGGATCCTCAGTCACTGATCCGGAGAGGATCAGTGAGGAGGTCAGGTCCTTTTATGGGTCCCTGTTCTCCGCAGGGGGATATAACGGGGAGGCTCAGCAGGACTTGTGGGAGGGTCTACCGACTGTTGATAGGGAGGTGGCCGATCTTCTTGATGGCCCCTTATCTTTGGAGGAGTTGACTTGTGCATTGTTTCAGCTCAGGAAGGGTAAGTCACCCGGGGTGGATGGGTTGACGGTAGAGTTTGTCAGAGCTTTCTGGGATATCCTGGGGGGTGATTACATGTTGGTGCTGGGGGAGAGTCTGGCGGCCGGGGCGATGCCCCTCTCGTGGCGTAGGGCAGTTGTTGTCTTGCTGCCTAAGAAGGGTGAATTCCGCTTGTTGAAGAACTGGAGGCCGGTATCTCTCCTATCTACAGAGTATAAAGTATTTGCACGCGCAATGGCAAATCGCATGGGCCCTGTGCTGTCTCAAATGATTCATCCTGACCAGTCCTATACAGTCCCTGGCAGGTCCATTCAGGATAACAGCCACCTGGTCAGGGACCTGATTCATCTAGTTCAGGGTACTGGTCAGTCAGCTGCTTTTATGTCTCTTGATCAGGAGAAGGCTTTTGATAGGGTAGAGCATGAGTACCTATTCGGGACGTTGCAAGCGTTTGGATTTGGACCGCATTTTGTGGCCCGGGTCCGGATTTTGTACGCTGCAGCGGAGTGCCTGGTGAAGGTTAATGGTGCGTTGTTGGCTCCCTTTCAGTTTGGGAGGGGGGTCCGTCAGGGGTGCCCCATGTCGGGTCAGTTGTACTCGGTCTGTGTGGAGCCGTTCCTGTGTCTTCTTCGGAGGAGGTTGACAGGCCTGGCCCTACCTGGGCCGGGGTTGGAGGTGGTTCTTTCAGCGTATGCAGATGATGTCCTACTTATGTTCACTGATCCTGGTGACCTGCGGAGGATGCGTGACTGCCAGGAGATTTTCTCAGCTGCATCTTCTGCCAGGATTAACTGGAGTGAGTGTTCTGGTCTTTTAGTGGGTCAGTGGCAGGTGGATTTCCCTGCCGGAGGAGATGGAAAGGTATGTGTGGAGCACCACACATCTCCTCTATCTGGGGGTTTACCTGAGTCCCACTGAGGATGCTTGGCCGGCGAACTGGCAGGAGTTGGAGACGAAGGTGGTTGCCCGGCTGGGGCGCTGGTCGGGCCTGCTTGGAGTTCTTTCTTTCCGGGGGAGGGTGATGGTCATAAATCAGCTGGTGGCCTCTATGTTATGGTACCGGCTGGCTACTCTTGTCCCACCTTCCATATTTGTAAATGCTCTTCAGAAGAAGCTGGTAGATTTCTTCTGGGGAAATAGGAAGCACTGGGTCTCTGCAGCGGTCCCTGAGTCTCCCGTTAGAAGAGGGCGGTCAGTCCTTGGTATGCGTGCGTACCCAGGTGGCGGCTCTCCGTCTCAGGACTCTGCGGAGGTATATGTATGTAGAGAATCCCCCAGATGGCACGCTCTGGCCACGTATTTTTTTCGTCGTGGTCGTTGCCTAGGGGGGGTCTCGCGGCTCCCGGTGGCGGGCATCAGTAGACCCGCCCTAAGGGGTTTGCCTGTTTTCTACCGGGATGTGATCAGAGTGAGGAATTTGGTTGTTTTCAGCCAGCGTGTTGTTCTACGAGGGGAGGGGGATGGTGCGGCTGCGGGAGTGGGCCGGTCCTCGCCCAGTCATGGCGGGTGCCGAGGAGCGGCGCGCGCCTAGAGTGGTTCTGGCTGAGCTTTCAATTGCTCCGTCAGATCTGCTCATCGGGCCAAGGCTCCGGGATATATCTCGGGAACCGGCTCCACACAACCTGAGCCGCCTTTCTGAGATGATCAGCATACCGTTTCGTGATGCGAAGAGACGCACACTGTATAGGATGTTCCTGCACATTCTGCACCTCCTTGCTTTTGTTTCCCGTCCTGACACACCTTGGCGGACGGTTTTACCACCTGATGGTGGGGGAGGTCCCCAGTGGGGGTCCTTCTATACGGGAGTTGTCCCCCTTTACATTGGGGACCTGGGGTGGAGACTGTTGCATGGAGCGGTGGTTTGTAATAAACTTTTGAGTCGGTTCACGGGTTCGTCCGCCGCGTGTATTTTTTGTGGCAAGGAAGAAACCGTGTTCCACGTGTACATGGAGTGTGAGAGGTTACTGCCCCTGTACCAATATCTGAAGGGGTTGTTCCTTAAGTTCTGGTTGCATTTTAGTCCCACGATTCTAGTGTGTGGGCATAAGGTAGGGTGTGGGGAGAGCCAAGTGGGGGGTTGGGACCTCCCTGTCGGTTTGCTCCTGGGCCTGGTTAAGATGGCCATTCGTGGGTCCAGGCAGCGGGCGGTCGATGGTGAGGCGAGAGTTGGCTGCCTGCCCCTCTTCCGGGCGTACGTCCGTGCACGGGTGTCCCTGGAGCGGGAATATGCGGTGTCCACGGGGACTCTGGAGGCCTTCCGTGGGCGATGGTCACCACGTGGGGTGGAGAGTATAATAAATAATGAATGTAATGTTGTACTATAATGATGTGGTTTGATATAATGTATCTTTGATTATGTATTGATGTGATGTATCATTGAGTGTGTTGAATAAAGATTTTGGAAAAAAAAAAAAAAAAAAGAGAGAGAGAGAGCGAGAGAGAGGGAGGGAGACAGAGAGAGAGAGAGAGAGAGAGAGAGAGAGAGAGAGAGAGAGAGAGAGAGAGGGGGGGGGGAGAGAAGAGAAGGGGAGAGAGAGAGAGCGAGAGAGGGGGAGGGAGAGAGAGAGGGGGAGAGGAGCGAGAGAGAGAGACAAAGAGAGAGAGAAAGAGAGAGAAGGAGAGGAGAGAGAAGAGAGAGGGAGAGAGAGAGAGAGAGAGAGAGAGAGAGAGAGAGAGAGAGAGCGAGAGAGAGAGAGAGAGAGGCGGAGAGAGGTAGGGGGGAGAGAGAGAGAGGAGAGAGAGAGAGAGAGGGGGGAGAGAGAGAGAAAAGGGACGAGAGAGAGAGGAGAGAGAGAGAGAGGGAGAGAGAGAGGAGAGAGAGAGAGAAGAGAGAGAGAGAGAGAGAGAGAAGGGGGGAGAGAGACCAGAGAGAGAGAGAGAGAGAGAGAGAGAGAGAGAGAGAGAGAGAGAGAGAGAGAGAGAGGGGGGGAGAGAGAGA
>JAXLNO010005829.1:0-57492 GCA_038087875.1 Malacoraja senta
ACGCTGACGAGATTCTCATGGAGGAGATCAAGGAATACAAGGTGAGAAACATGGCCTCCAAATTGGTTTGTCCCGTACGGGACCGCCCTTGTCCCGCCTTTGACTGCTCCTACTCGGGTCGAGGGGACTGTCGGGTCGGAGCCCGCCTCACCCGTCCAATTAGACAATGGGTGCAGGAGTCGGCCATTCGGCCCTTCCAGCCAGCACCGCCATTCAATGTGATCACGGCTGATCATCCCCAATCAGTACCCCGTTCCTGCCTTCTCCCCATATCCCCTGACTCCGCTATCTTTAAGAGCTCTATCTAGCTCTCTCTTGAAAGTATCCAGAGAACCGGCCTCCACCGCCCATTCACCGCAGAAGGACCCTCTCTATCCACCCCCTCTCTCTTACTTACAAAATTCTTAAGGGGTTGGACAAGCTAGATGCAGGAAGATTGTTCCCGATGTTGGGGAAGTCCAGGACAAGGGGTCACAGTTTAAGGATAAGGGGGAAGTCTTTTAGGACCGAGATGAGAAAAACATTTTTCACACAGAGAGTGGTGAATCTGTGGAACTCTCTGCCACAGAAGGTAGTTGAGGCCAGTTCATTGGCTATATTTAAGAGGGAGTTAGATGTGGCCCTTGTGGCTAAAGGGATCAGGGGGTATGGAGAGAAGGCAGGTACGGGATACTGAGTTGGATGATCAGCCATGATCATACTGAATGGCGGTGCAGGCTCGAAGGGCTGAATGGCCTACTCCTGCACCTATTTTCTTTGTTTCTTCCCTCCTCTCTCTCCCCCTCTTTCTCCCCCTCTCTCTGTTCCCTCCTCTCTCTCTTCTCCGCTCTCTCTCTCTCCCCTCTCTCTCTTCCCTCCTCTTCTCTCTCCTCCTCTTCTCTCTCCTCTTCTCTCTCCCCTCTCTCCCTCCACCCCCCCTCTCTCTCTCCATCCCCCCTCTCTCTCTCCATCCCCCCTCTCTCTCTCCATCCCCCCTCTCTCTCTTCCCTCCTCTTCTCTCTCCCTCCTCTTCTCTCTCCCCTCTCTTCTCTCCCTCCCAATCTCCCCCCCCTCTTTCTCTCCCCTCTTTCTCTCCCCCCTCTCTCTCCCCCTCTCTCTCCCCCCTCTCTCTCCCCCCTCTCTCTCCCCCCTCTCTCTCTCCCTCCCGCAATAGACAATAGGTGCACGAGTAGGCCATTCGGCCCTTCCAATTCACTGTGATCATGGCTGATCATCCCCAATCAGTACCCCGTTCCTGCCTTCTCCCCATATCCCCTGACTCCGCTATCTTTAAGAACCCTATCTAGCTCTCTCTTGAAAGTATCCAGAGATCCGGCCTCCACCGCCCTCTAAGGCAGAGAATTCCACAGACTCACAACTCTCTGTGTGAAAAATTGTTTCCTCATCTCTGTTCTAAATGGCCGGAGACCAAAACTACACACAATACTCCAGGTGTGGTCTCACTAGGGCCCTGTACAACTGCAGAAGGACCTCTTTGCTACTAGACTCAACTCCTCTTGTTATGAAGACTTTCTTCACTGTCTGCTGTACCTGCATGCTTACTTTCATTGACTGAATTGGCCTTCATAACAAGAGGAGTTGAGTATAGGAGCAAAGAGGTCCTTCTGCAGTTGTACAGGGACCTGGTGAGACCACACCTGGAGTATTGTGTGCAGTTTTGGTCTCCAAATTTGAGGAAGGACATTCTTGCTATTGAGGGAGCCCAGCGTAGGTTCACCAGGTTAATTCCCGGGATGGCGCGACTGTTTAATGCTGAGAGAATGGAGCGGCTGGGCTTGTATACTCTGGAGTTTAGAAGGATGAGAGGGAATCTTATTCTCACATATAAGATTATTAAGGGTTTGGACACGCTAGAAGCAGGAAACATGTTCCCGATGTTGGGGGAGTCCAGAACCAGGGGCCACACACAGTTTAAGAATAAGGGGTCGGCCATTTAGAACGGAGACGAGGAAACACTTTTCCGCCCAGAGAGTTGTGAATCTGTGGGATTCTCGGCCGGTTCTCTGGATGCTTTCAAGAGAGAGCTAGATAGGGCTCTTAAAGATAGCGGAGTCAGGGGATATGGGAGAAGGCAGGAACGGGGTACTGATTGGGGATGATCAGCCATGATCACAGTGAATGGCGGTGCTGGCTGGAAGGGCCGAATGGCCTACTCCTGCACCTATTGTCTCTCTCTGTCTCCTAAGCCAATATGTTACGCACCTCTACCATCAAATGCCCGCCCCTGCGTCCAAAATAATACTTTTAGTAATATATAGACAAGATGATATAACATGCAAATGTTTACGCCCTCTCTGGCCCAGAAACATGGCTTCTACAGTGATGTTCTCCTCTCTCTGTCTCCCCTCCCCAGGCTAAGTTGACCTGCCCCTGTTGCAATACCCGAAAGAAGGATGCCGTCTTGACCAAGTGCTTTCACGTCTTCTGTTTCGAGTGCGTGAAGACCCGCTACGATACCCGGCAGCGCAAGTGTCCCAAGTGCAACGCCGCCTTCGGTGCTAATGACTTCCATCGCATCTACATCAGCTGAGGTGGGGAGGGAGGGGGGGGAGCGGAGGGGATTGGACGGCCAACAAGGACCCCCCCCCACCTCAACGAGCCAAAAAAGTCCCTTGGTGTCACACCCTCTCCCACCGACAAACCTTCCAGAGTACCACGCCCTCTCTGGCCCGGAAACATGTCCCAGTACCTCCGAGAGACATGCCTCTGTATCACGCCCTCTCTGGCCCAGAAACTTGCCCCAGTATCACACCCTCTCTGGCCCAGAAACTTGCCCCAGTATCACACTCTCTGGCCCAGAAACATGCCTCTGTATCACGCCCTCTCTGGCCCAGAAACATGCCCCAGTATCACCCCCTCTGTGGCCCAGAAATATGTCCTGTATCATGCCCTCTCTGGCCCAGAAACATGCCCCTGTATCACACCTTCTGTGGCCCAGAAATATGTTCCAGTACCTCCTAGAGATATACCTCTGTATCACCCCATCTGTGGCCCAGAAACATGCCCCAGTATCACCCCCTCTCTGACCGAGAAACATGCCCCTGTATCACGCCCTCTGTGGCCCAGAAACTTGCCCTTGGTATCACACCCTCTCCGACCGACAAACCTTCCAGAGTATCACGCCCTCTGTGGCCCAGAAATATGTCCCTGTACCTCCTAGAGACATACCCCTGTATCACGCCCTCTGTGGCCCAGAAACATACCCTTGGTATCACCCTCTCTGGCCCAGAAACATGCCCCTGTATCACGCCCTCTCTGGCCCAGAAACATGCCCCAGTACCTCCGAGAGACATACCTCTGTATCGCCCTCTGTGGCCCAGAAACTTGTCCCTGTATCACCCCCTCTCTGGGCCCAGAAACTTGCCGCTGTATCACCCCCTCTCTGACCCAGAAACATGCCCTTGGTATCACCCCCTCTGTGGCCCAGAAACATGTCCTTGGTATCACACCCAGACCCAGAAACATGCCCTTGGTATCACCCCCTCTGTGGCCCAGAAACATGCCCTTGGTATCACCCCCTCTCTGACCCAGAAACATGCCCTTGGTATCACCCCCTCTGTGGCCCAGAAACATGCCCCTGTATCACACCCAGACCCAGAAACATGCCCTTGGTATCACCCCCTCTCTGACCCAGAAACATGCCCTTGGTATCACCCCCTCTGTGGCCGAGAAACATGCCCCTGTATCACACCCAGACCCAGAAACATGCCCTTGGTATTACCCCCTCTCTGGCCCAGAAATATGCCCTTGGTATCACGCCCTCTGTGGCCCAGAAACGCCCCTGTATCACGCCCTCTGTGGCCCAGAAACGCCCCTATATCACGCCCTCTGTGGCACAGAAACATGCCCTTGGTATCACGCCCTCTCTGACCCAGAAACATGCCCCTGTATCATGCCCTGACCCAGAAACATGCCCTGTATCACCCCCTCTCTGGCCCAGAAACATGCCCTGTATCACGCCCTCTGTGGCCCAGAAACATGCCCTTGTATCACCCCCTCTCTGACCTGGGGGTTCTTATTCTGTATCACTCACTCCCTCTCCCTGGGGCAAAGAGCTCTCTGCACCATCTCCCCTCTCTCCCCACTCCACCCCCTCCCCTTCTGTTGAATCTCTCCCCACCTCCTCCATCCCAGGGCGGGTCCCTCCTCTTCCTGACCTGTCCGATGTACTCTTCAATCTCCCCATCCCCTCCCCTCCCGAGGGTTGGTGGGTCAGAGTGATGTGTGGGGAAGGGGAAGCTGGGTCGATGGCCATTTTGGGTGGGGATGAGTCAAGGGTGGCCATTTTGAGCAGAGGGAGGGTCGGTGGCCCTTTTGAGTGGGGCTATTGAGGAAGGGGACAGTGGTCATATTGAGTGGGGCTGAGTTGAGGGTGGGACAGTGGCCATTTTGAGTGGGGCTATTGAGGGGGGGCAGTGGCCATTTTTGAGTCGGGCTATTGACGGGCGGGGGCAGTGGCCATTTTGAATCGGGCGATTGAGGGAGGGACAGTGGCTATTTTGAGGGGCTATTGAGGGTGGGACGTTGGCCATGGGGCTGAGTTGAGGGAGGCTCAGTGGCCATTTAGAGTGGTGCTATTGATGGAGGGACAGTGGCCATTTTGAGTGGGGCTAGTTGAGGGTGTGACAGTGGCCATTTTGAGTGGGGCTATTGAGGGTGGGCTGATGGCCATTTTGAGGGGCTATTGAGGGAGGGACAGTGGCCATTTTGAGTGGGGCTATTGAGGGTGGGACGGTGGCCATTTTGAGTGGGGCTGTGTTGAGGGTGGCTCAGTGGCCATTTTGAGTGGGGCAGCAGTGACTAGCCAAGTTATTTCAGCCCCCCCCCCCCCCCCCCCCCCCCGGACCTAATCCACACTAATTTTTTTTCTTTTCAAAGGCAACGCTTGAGGTCAACGTCTCTTTTAACCCCGTGCGTCGTGTTTTAAGTGAAGGGTGGCCATTTGTGGGTTTGGGTGGGGTTGGTGGGCGGCCTTTTTTGCAATGGGCATGGGGTGGCCATTTTGGGATCGGCAGTTGCGCCCATTTTGGGATAGGCAGTTGCGGCCATTTTGGGATGGGCAGTTGCGGCCATTTTGGGATGGGCAGTTGCGGCCATTTTGGGATGGGTAGGGGACGGCCATTTTGGGATAGGCAGTTGCGCCCATTTTGGGATGGTCAGTTGCGGCCATTTTGGGATGGGCAGGGACGGCCATTTTGGGATAGGCAGTTGCGCCCATTTTGGGATGGGCAGTTGCAGCCATTTTGGGACGGGCAGGGGACGTCCAATTTGGGACGGGCAGGGGACGGCCATTTTGGGACAGCAGGGGGTGGCCATTTAATTCCTGACCTTGACAAACAGGCTGAAAAGTCGGAGATTTTTAAGCCGCGGGTTATTTTTTAATTTATTGTTTCCTCCCTTGTGTGGCGTGCTGCGAAATGCTTCCCCCGTTTACTGTCTACTGTCTACTGATGTTCCGCCCTTATCTTCCCGTCTGAATAAATACGAATGCTGCCATACACGGGTTAGTCTCTTGTGTCTGAACGCGCGCTGTTCAAATGTAAATATAAAGAGCTTTTTTCAAATAAACACACAAATACAGAGTAGGAACAACATCTAGACTGACCACTGATATCAGAGAGAGAGAGAGAGAGAGTCTGCGCCGACCAGCGATCGCCCCGTACACTAGTTTAGTTTAGAGATACAGCCCGGAAACAGGAGGCAAAAGTCGGCCATCTTGAAACAGGCCACAAACTCTCGCCCACCTCTCCCTGCTTCAACTATTCCCTTTTTACTTCAGAGATACAGCGCGGAAACAGGCCCTTCCCCACCGAGTCCGTACTAGCCGACCAGTGATCGCCCCGTACACTAGTTTAGTTTAGAGATACAGCGTGGAAACAATAGACAACAGGTGCAGGAGTCGGCCATTCAGCCGTTCGAGGCAGCACCGCCATTCAATGTGATCACGGCTGATCATCCACAATCAGTACCCCGTTCCTGCCTTCTCCCCATATCCCCTGACTCCGCTATCTTTAAGAGCCCTATCTAACTCTCTCTTGAAAGCATCCAGAGAACCGGCCTCCACTGCCCTCTGAGGCAGAGAATTCCACCGACTCACCACTCTCTGTGAGAAAAAGTGTTTCCTCGTCTCCGTTCTAAATGGCTTACCCTTTATTCTTAAACTGTGGCCCCTGGTTCTGGACTCCCCCAACATCAGGAACATGTTTCCTGCCTCTAGCGTGTCCAAACCCTTAATAATCTTATATGTTTCAATGAGATGCCCTCTCATCCTTCTAAACTCCAGAGTGTACAAGCCCAGCCGCTCCATTCTCTCAGCATATGACAGTCCCGCCATCCCGGGAATTAACCTTGTAAACCGACGCTGGGCTCCCTCAATAGCAAGAATGTCCTTCCTCAAATTAGGGGACCAAAATAGGCCCTTCCCCACCGGGTCCGCGCCAACCAGCGATCCCCGCACATTAACACCATCCTACACACACTAGGGACAATTTTTACATTTACCGAAGCAAATTAACCTGCAAACCAGCGTGGGAGGATCTCGGAGAAAAGCCACGCAGGTCACGGGGAGAAAACATGCAAACTCCGTACAGACAGCACCCGTGGTCGGGATCGAACCCGGGTCTCCAACACTGAATTCGCAGTAAGGCAGGGACTCTACCGCTGCGCCACCATGACTTGGTATTACTTCAATAAAAACCAATTGATGAAGATTCAACAACTGCAGGATTTATTCTTACTATCCCTGGAGCTCGGTGAGTGTGTGAGCTATATCTCCAGTACATCCTACAGAATAATATAGATAAATGTGAGGTTATCCACTTTGGCGGCAAAAACAAGGGGGCAGATTATTATCTCAATGGGGTTAGGTTAGGTAAGGGGGAGGTGCAGCGAGACCTGGGCGTCCTTGTACACCAGTCACTGAAAGTTGGCGTGCAGGTACAGCAGGCAGTGAAGAAAGCTAATGGAATGTTGGCCTTCATAACAAGAGGATTTCAGTATCGGAGTAAAGAGGTTCTTCTGCAGTTGTATAGGGCCCTGGTGAGACCACATCTGGAGTATTGTGTACAGTTTTGGCCTGTTGGCCTTCATAACAAGAGGAGTTGAGTATAGGAGCAAAGAGGTCCTTCTGCAGTTGTACAGGGCTCTGGTGAGACCACATCTGGAGTATTGTGTACAGTTTTGCTCTCCTAATTGCGGGACTGTCATATGAGGAAAGATTGAAAAGGCTAGGCTTGTATTCACTGGAGTTTAGAAGGATGAGGGGGGGATCTTACAGAAACATATAAAATTATAAAAGGACTGGACAAGCTAGATGCAGGAAAAATGTTCCCAATGTTGGGCGAGTCCAGAACCAGGGGCCACACACAGTCTTAGAATAAAGGGGAGGTCATTTAAGACTGAGGTGAGAAAAAAGTTTTCCACCCAGAGAGTTGTGAATCTGTGGCCATTTGGGACTGAGACGAGGAGAAGCTTTTCCACCCAGAGAGTTGTGAATCTGTGGAATTCCCTGCCACAGAGGGCAGTGGAGGCCAAGTCACTGGATGGATTTAAGAGAGAGTTAGATAGAGCTCTAGGGGCTAGTGGAGTCAAGGGATATGGGGAGAAGGCAGGCACGGGTTATTAGAAACATAGAAAATATGTGCAGGAGGAGGCCATTCGGCCCTTTGAGCCAGCACCGCCATTCAATATGATCATGGCTGATCATCCAACTCAGTATCCTGTACCTGCCTTCTCTCCATGCCCCCTGATCCCTTTAGCCTTTAGCCACAAGGGCCACATCTAACTCCCTCTTAAAAAGGTGGGATTGGGATTGGGAATGGGAGGGGGAGTTGAAGTGCTGAGATCAGGTAGGTTGTTGCGAACCGAGCGGAGGTGTTGGGCGAAGCGATCGCCGAGCCTGCGCTTGGTCTCACCGATGTAGATCAGCTGACATCTAGAGCAGCGGATGCAATAGATGAGGTTGAACAGGAAAGTTGGCGCTGTAATTAAGCCAGCGTTCAGTAAGTCCTTTAGAAGGGGGGGGGGGGAGAAGGAGTGGAGACAACTTTTAGCGATATAGAGATACACGGCTGTGAAGCTCGGCGGACATTTAACATTACCGGTCGGTTATCCTCAGTTCTGAAAACTGCCGCTTACGTTTGTTTCCCCCCGACGAGCCAGTGAAATTGAACGGCTACAACCTACGAGAACCATCGACCTCCTGGCGACCCACCTACGTCACGGGAATTCTCGCTACTCTCCACAGCGGCTTCATTTCTAATTGTTCCAAACCGTTGAAAAAATTCACGGCGACTAGAAAGAGGCCGCGACAATAGACAACAGGTTGCAGGAGTAGGCCATTCGGCCCTTCCAGCCAGCACCGCCATTCAATGTGATCACGGCTGATCATCCCCAATCAGTACCCCGTTCCTGCCTTCTCCCCATATCCCCTGACTCCGCTATCTTTAAGAGCCCTATCTAGCTCTCTCTTGAAAGCATCCAGAGAACCGGCCTCCACCGCCCTCTGAGGCAGAGAATCCCACAGACTCGCCACTCTCTGGGTGGAAAAGTGTTTCCTCGTCTCCATTCTAAATGGCTTACTCCTTATTCTTAAACTGTGTGTGGCCCCTGGTTCTGGACTCCCCCAACATCGGGAACATGTTTCCTGCCTCTAGCGTGTCCAAACCCTTAACAATCTTATATGTTTCAATAAGACATCCTCTCATCCTTCTAAACTCCAGAGTGTACAAGCCCAGCCGCTCCATTCTCTCAGCATATGACAGTCCCGCCATCCCGGGAATTAACATGGTGAACCTACGCTGGGCTCCCTCAATAGCAAGAATGTCCTTCCTCAAATTAGGGGACCAAAACTGTACACAATACTCCAGGTGTGGTCTCACCAGGGCCCTGTACAACTGCAGAAGGACCTCTTTGCTCCTATACTCATCCCCTCTTGTTATGAAGGCCAACAGGCCAAAACTGCAGACAGTACTCCAGGCGTGGTCTCACCAGGGCCCTGTACAACTGCGACTAGTTCCCAGAATGCGGGAACACCTCACGACCACGAAGGCTTCTCCCCGGCAACCACCCGCAAACATGTGGCGACTGCATGGTCTCCTGCAGTCGCCTAAGTGGGACAGGCCCTTTATATTAACGATCTTGATAAGATGAATAGCTTAATTATCCTATAATAATAATAATTACAAGAATACATTTTATTTAATGGCTCCTTTCAGGACACGCAAGGTCACCTTACATCACATAATATCAGTAATCATAATATCAGTTGTACAGGGCCCTGGTGAGACCACACCTGGAGTATTGTGTACAGTTTTGGCCTGTTGGCCTTCATAACAAGAGGAGTTGAGTATAGGAGCAAAGAGGTCCTCCTGCAGTTGTACAGGGCCCTGGTGAGACCACACCTGGAGTATTGTGTACAGTTTTGGCCTGTTGGCCTTCATAACAAGAGGAGTTGAGTATAGGAGCAAAGAGGTCCTCCTGCAGTTGTACAGGGCCCTGGTGAGACCACACCTGGAGTATTGTGTACAGTTTTGGCCTGTTGGCCTTCATAACAAGAGGAGTTGAGTATAGGAGCAAAGAGGTCCTTCTGCAGTTGTACAGGGCCCTGGTGAGACCACACCTGGAGTATTGTGTACAGTTTTGGTCCCCTAATTTGAGGAAGGACATTCTTGCTATTGAGGGAGCCCAGCGTAGGTTCACCAGGTTAATTCCCGGGATGGCGGGACTGTCATATGCTGAGAGAATGGAGCGGCTGGGCTTGTACACTCTGGAGTTTAGAAGGATGAGAGGGGATTTCATTGAAACATATAAGATTATTAAGGGTTTGGACACGCTAGAGGCAGGAAACATGTTCCCGATGTTGGGGGAGTCCAGAACCAGGGGCCACAGTTTAAGAATAAGAGGTAAGCCATTTAGAACGGAGACGAGGAAACACTTTTTCTCACAGAGAGTTGTGAATCTGTGGGATTCTCAGCCTCAGAGGGCGGTGGAGGCAGGTTCTCTGGATGCTTTCAAGAGAGAGCTAGATAGGGCTCTTAAAGATAGCGGAGTCAGGGGATATGGGGAGAAGGCAGGAACGGGGTACTGATTGGAGATGATCAGCCGTGATCACATTGAATGGCGGTGCTGGCTGGAAGGGCAAAATGGCCGACTCCTGCACCTATTGTCTGTTGACATATGAGAATAAAAGACTCTTGACTCTTGAAGTCTGAAGGAGGTCTGTGAGTAAACTGGGGAAAGGTTATGAAATGCTTTAAATGTTATTAATCCAATCTTAAAGTTAATCCTTTGTGACAGTAGAGGCCAGTGTAACTGAATCGGCAGGGGTGTGATGATCAGTGGATTTTGAGCGTGTGATAATCCCTGCTGTAGATTTATGGATGAGTTGACGTCGATGAATAAGAATAATATGCTATCACGCCTAATAAGTTATTTTTGATGGGCTGAATGGCCTTATTATGCTCCTATATCATGCTATCATATGTAATAATTTGCTGTTGATGGGCTGAATGGCCTTATTGATTGAGCCCCTCGGACTCAATCAAAATGATAGCAGGCAGCCTTGGAAGCCTTACCCCACTACTCAAACCTTACGTCAAAAACCTTGGGGTGATATTTGACTCAGCACTGTAATTTGACAAACAAGTCAATGCCGTGGTAAAAGCTAGCTTCTTTCAGCTTCGGACGATAGTAAAATAAAACAATTCCTCCAGTTTGATGACCTCGAAAAGATCATCCACACATTCATCTCCTCCCGCCTAGATTACTGCAACTCCCTTTACACTGGCATCAGCCAATCTTCCCTGTCCCGCCTGCAACTGGTCCAAAACGCCAATCGCAGCGAGACTCCTGACAGGCACCCGAAAAAGGGACCACAACACCCCGATCCTGGCCCCTCTCCACTGGCTCCCTGTGCGGTTCCGTATAAACTTCAAGATCCTCCTCCATGTCTACAAAGCCCTCAATGGGCTTGCCCCCACCTACATTAAAAGTCTTCTCACCCACCACTCCACCTCCAGGCCCCACAGATCGGCCGACTTGGGGTTGCTGAATATCCCACGGTCTAGGCATAAGCTCAGGGGCGACCGGGCCTTAGTGGTTGCAGCCCCTAGACTGTGCAACATCATCCCCCTTCCCATCAGAACTGCCCCCTCCATCGACTCTTTTAAGTCAAGACTAAAGACTTATCTATACTCCCAAGCCTTTCTTGACGTCCTCTGAGTGAGGGCTACATCCTCCGGAAGTGGCAGCGCTGTCGAACAGCAGCGGCTCGCCTGCAGTCCGTCTGTTTTTACTTTTGTTGTTGTTTTCTTTTGTCCTGTTTTAGTTAAATTGTAGTTTATTGGGTTGTGTATGTGTGGGGTGGGGGTGGGGGTGAAACATGATTTTTGTCTCTTCCTTCGGGGGAATGCGACTTTTTCTTGTCGTATCCCCCTTCTCTGCCTCCGTCTGCGCCGAGGGCTAATGGCGGAGCTGCCGGCCTCTAACTCCAACTGCGAGCGACCGACCGACCTCGAGGCTCCGGAGGCAGAGCCAGGACTTACCAGCGCGAGGCTGGCCGGCTTCGGGGCTGCGGTGGCGTTCCGGCAGTGGCGACCGGGGACGCTGGCGGCGACCTGAATCCGGAGGCTCGGCCGCAGCTGGCCCGGTGGACAACATCGTCGGGAGCTCGCAGGTCACAGGTGGGTGACCTGTTTTTCTGGGGCTCCCGCAACTACAGCTGCGTCCGCTGGACTGAAGGGCGGCAGCACCGGCGGCTTCGGCCAATCCGGGCCGCGGAGTTTGAACCGGCCCGTCACGGAGCACGGATTCAGCCGCGGGATTGACTTACCATCACCCGGCGGGGTCACAACATCAGAAGCCTGGATCGCCTCAGCGCAGAGGGAGAACAAGGAGGGAAGAGACAGAGACTTTAAGACTTTTGCCTCCATCACAGTGAGGAGGTGCCTGGTGAACTCACTGTGGTGGATGTTAATTTGTGTTTATTGTGTGTTTTGTCATTTATTATTATATGTATGACTGCAGGCAACGAAATTTCGTTCACACCGAAAGGTCTGAATGACAAATAAAGGAATCTAATCTAATCTCTAATCTCTAATATATGTATGTAGTTTGTTTTGTTGTGCTATTCTTATAACAAATGTCAAGCACTTTGGCCAACGAGAGTTGTTTTTTAAATGTGCTATAGAAATAAATATGACTTGACTTGACTTGACTATTATGCTCCTATCTCTCCCTGGAGGTGGATAACCTTAAGTGGGGGGGCCACCATCAAAAAGGCCCAACAGAGGATGTACTTCCTGTGGCAGCTGAGCAAGCGCAATCTGCCACAGGCAATGATGGTCCAATTCTACACGGCCATCGTAGAGTCTGTTCTCACCTTCTCCATCATGGTCTTGTTTGGCTCAGCCACCAAGCACGACACCTGGAGGCTGCAGCGAATCGTCCGGTCAGCAGAGAAGGTTATTGGCTGCAACCTTCCCTCCATTGATGAACTGTACACTGCAAGGGCCAGGAAGCGAGCGGGCAAGATCGTCTCTAACCCCTCTCACCCTGGCCACAAACTCTTTGAATCACTTCCCTCTGGAAGGCAACTCCGGACGGTCAAAGCTGCCACAGCCAGACATAAAAACAGTTTTTCCCCACGAGTAGTTGCTCTACTCAACAGCCAAAAATCTGTACATACATAGATACATAGAAAATAGGTGCAGGAGTAGGCCATTCGGCCCTTCGAGCCTGCACCGCCATTCAATATGATCATGGCTGATCATCCAACTCAGTATCCCGTACCTGCCTTCTCTCCATACCCCCTGATCCCTTTAGCCACAAGGGCCACATCTAACTCCCTCTTAAATATAGCCAATGAACTGGCGTCAACTACCGTCTGTGGCAGAGAGTTCCAGAGATTCACCACTCTCTGTGTTAAATGTAGCATCCATTTGCTCTGTATTTTATTTAATTCACATGTTTAATCAATAATGTTTTAGTCAAGTCAACTTGACTTGTACAGGTCTCTGGTGAGACCACATCTGGAGTATTGTGTACAGCTTTGGTCTCCTAATTTGAGGAAGGACATCCTTGTGTTTGAGGCAGTGCAGCGTAGGTTCACCAGATTGATCCCTGGGATGGCGGGACTGTCATATGAGGAAAGATTGAAAAGACTAGGCTTGTATTCACTGGAGTTTAGAAGGATGAGGGGGAGATCTTATAGAAACATATAAAACTATAAAAGGACTGGACAAGCTAGATGTAGGAAAAATGTTCCCAATGTTGGGCGAGACCAGAACCAGGGGCCACACAGTCTTTGAATAAAGGGGAGGCCATTTAAGATTGAGGTGTGAAAAAACTTTTCCACCCAGAGAGTTGTGAATTTGTGGAATTCCCTGCCACAGAGGGCAGTGGAGGCCAAGTCACTGGATGGATTTAAGAGAGAGTTAGATAGAGCTCTTAAAGATAGTGGAGTCAAGGGATATGGGGAGAAGGCAGGCATGGGTTATTGATAGGGGACGATCAGCCATGATCACAGTGAATGGCGGTGCTGGCCTGAAGGGCCGAATGGCCTCCTCCTGCACCTATTGTCTATGTTTCTATTATGGCACGGACTAGAAGGGCCGAGATGGCCTGTTTCCGTGCTGTAATTGTTATATGGTTATATGATATGGGGAGAAGGCAGGCACGGGTTATTGATTGGGGATGATCAGCCATGATCACAGTGAATGGCGGTGCAGGCTCGAAGGGCCGAATGGCCTCCTCCCGCACCTATTTTCTATGTCTATGTCTATAACGTTATTTGTCACACATACACATACAAGATGTGCAGTGAAATGAAAGTGGGAAATGCCTGCGGATTGTCCAAAAACAACAGAATGGAACAGAACCAGTAATACATGTTAGAAAAAAACATTTAAAAAAGACACAACACAACACTAAAATTGGTTCAGTAAGTTTGTCCCTGGTGAGTTCAGAGTTTACAGTCCTAATGGCCTGTGGGAAGAAACTCCTTCTCATCCTCTCTGTTTTCACAGCGTGGCAACGGAGGCATTTGCCTGACCGTTGCTAGGGGGGAAGGGGTCCCCCATAGTGTTGCTGGCTCTGAAACTGCACCTCCTGGTGTATAGTTCCTGCAGAGGGGGCGAGTGTAGTTCCCATAGTGCGTTTGGCCGAACGCACTACTCTCTGCAGAGCCTTCCTGTCCTGGGCAGAGCAGTTCCCAAACCAGATTGTGATGTTTCCAGACAAGATGCTTTCTACAGCCACTGAGTAGAAGCACGGAAAGACATTTTTGCCATAGAGGGAGTACAGAGAAGGTTCACCAGACTGATTCCTGGGATGGCAGGACTTTCATATGAAGAAAGACTGGATAGACTCGGCTTGTACTCGCTGGAATTTAGAAGATTGAGGGGGGATCTTATAGAAACTTACAAGATTCTTAAGGGATTGGACGGACAGGCTAGATGCAGGAAGATTGTTCCCGATGTTGGGGAATTCCAGAACAAGGGGACACTGTTTAAGGATAAGGGGGAAGGAAGTCTTTTAGGACCGAGATGAGAATTTTTTTTTTCACACAGAGAGTGGTGAATCTGTGGAATTCTCTGCCACAGAAGGTAGTTGAGGCCAGTTCATTGGCTATATTTAAGAGGGAGTTAGATGTGGCCCTTGGGGCTAAAGGGATCAGGGGGTATGGAGAGAAGGCAGGTACAGGATACTGAGTTGGATGATCAGCCATGATCATATTGAAT
Organism: Malacoraja senta; assembly: GCA_038087875.1. NCBI lineage: Eukaryota > Metazoa > Chordata > Chondrichthyes > Rajiformes > Rajidae > Malacoraja > Malacoraja senta. The sequence continues at coordinate 14,739 of JAXLNO010005829.1, forward strand.
GGCGGTGCAGGCTCGAAGGGCCGAATGGCCTACACCTGCACCTATTGTCTGTGTTTCTATGTTTCTATGAAAAATCCTCAGAGAGACTCTGAATTTCCTCAGCTGCCTGAGGTGGTAAAGGTGCTGCCTTGCTTTATCAGTCTGTGGGATTCTCTGCCTCAGAGGGCGGTGGAGGCCGGTTCTCTGGATACTTTCAAGAGAGAGCTAGATAGGGCTCTTAAAGATAGCGGAGTCAGGGGTTATGGGGAGAAGGCAGGAACGGGGTACTGATTGGGGATGATCAGCCATGATCACATTGAATGGCGGTGCTGACTCGAAGGGCCGAATGGCCTCTACTTCTGCACCTATTGTCTACTGTCTATTATTAATGTTTAATGTTTTGTGTATCATTCTTTACTGTCACTGAATGTCGCGGAGCATCAAGGGAAATTCCTTGTATGTGAATACTTGGCCAATAAACTTATTCATTCATTCATTTTCCTCGTTACATCCTCAAAAAAATTCCAGAAGATTAGTCGAGCATGATTTCCCCTTCGTAAATCCATGCTGACTCGGACCGATCCTGTTACTGCTATCCAAATGTGCGGCTATCTCATCTTTTATAATTGACTCCAGCATCTTCCCCACCACCGATGTCAGGCGACCTGGTCTATAATTCCCTGTTTTCTCTCTCCCGCCTTTCTTAAAATATCTCCCGCCTTTCTTATAGATGCTATCACTAATAGTAGCGATCTTGGTAAAATGAAAGGCTTAATTCTCCTCCTATCACGTGGACTAACTTGCCCTTGATGGGCCGAATGGCCTTATTATGCTCTTATAACATGCTATCACGCCATCATCAAACATAGAAACATAGAAAATAGGTACAGGGAGTAGGCCATTCGGGCCCTTCGAGCCTGCACCGCCATTCAATATGATCATGGCTGATCATCCAACTCAGTATCCCGTACCTGCCTTCTCTCCATACCCCCTGATCCCTTTAGCCACAAGGGCCACATCTAACTCCCTCTTAAATATAGACAATGAACTGGCCTCGACTACCCTCTGTGGCAGAGAGTTCCACAGATTCACCACTCTCTGTGTGAAAAATGTTTTTCTCATCTCAGTCCTAAAAGATTTCCCCTTTATCCTTAAACTGTGACCCCTTGTCCTGGACTTCCCCAACATCGGGAACAATCTTCCTGCATCTAGCCTGTCCAACCCCTTAAGAATTTTGTAAGTTTCTGTAAGATCCCCCCTCAATCTTCTAAATTCCAGCGAGTACAAGCCGAGTCTATCCAGTCTTTCTTCATATGAAAGTCCTGACATCCCAGGAATCAGTCTGGTGAAACCTTCTCTGTACTCCCTCTATGGCAAGAATGTCCTTCCTCAGATTAGGAGACCAAAACTGTACGCAATACTCCAGGTGTGGTCTCACCAAGGCCCTGTACAACTGCAGTAGAACCTCCCTGCTCCTATACTCAAATCCTTTTGCTATGAATGCTAACATACCATTCGCTTTCTTCACTGCCTGCTGCACCTGCATGCCTACTTTCAATGACTGGTGTACCATGACACCCAGGTCTCGTTGCATCTCCCCTTTTCCTAATCGGCCACCATTCAGATAATAGTCTACTTTCCTGTTTTTGCCACCAAAGTGGATAACCTCACATTTATCCACATTATACTGCATCTGCCATGCATTTGCCCACTCACCCAGCCTATCCAAGTCATCTTGCAGCCTCCTAGCATCCTCCTCACAGCTAACACTGCCCCCCAGCTTTGTGTCATCCGCAAACTTGGAGATGTTGCATTCAATTCGCTGACGACACCACTGTTGTGGGACGTATCACTGATGGGGATGAGTCAGAGTATAGAAGAGAGATCGAGCAACTGTCCATATGGTGCCAACACAATAACCTGGCCCCTCGACACCAGTAAAACCAAGGAACTGATTGTGGACTTTGGAAGGAGTAGGATGGGGACCCACAGTCCCGTTTATATCAACGGGTCGATGGTTGAAAGGGTCAAGAGCTTCAAATTCCTGGGCGTGCATATCTCCGAAGATCTCTCCTGGTCCGAGAACACTGATGCAATCATAAAGAAAGCACATCAGCGCCTCTACTTCCTGAGAAGATTACGGAGAGTGGGTTTGTCAAGGAGGACTCTCTCTAACTTCTACAGGTGCACAGTAGAGAGCATGCTGACCGGTTGCATCCTGGCTTGGTTCAGCAACTTGAGCGCCCTGGAGAGGAAAAGGCTGCAGAAAGTAGTAAACACTGCCCAGTCCATCATCGGCTCTGACCTCCCTTCCATCGAGGGGATCGATCGCAGTCGCTGCCTCAAAAAGGCTGGCAGCATCATCAAGGACCCACACCATCCTGGCCACTCACTCATCTCCCTACTACCTTCAGGTAGAAGGTACAGGAGCCTGAAGACTGCAACGACCAGGTTCAGGAATAGCTACTTCCCCCACAGCCATCAGGCTATTAAACTTGGCAACAAACAGACTCTGAACTATAACACCCTATTGCACTTTATCTGTTTACTCATGTGTGTATATATGGTCTATGCTATATAGACACACTGATCTGTTCTGTATTTATGCTTACAATATTCTGTTGTGCTGCAACAAGCAAGAATTTCAATGTCCTATCTGGGACACATGACAGTAAACTCTCTCTTGACTTGACTTAGACAATAGACAACAGACAATAGACGCAGGAGTAGGCCATTCGGCCCTTCCAGCCAGCACCGCCATTCAATGTGATCATGGCTGATCATCCCCAATCAGTACCCCGTTCCTGCCTTCTCCCCATATCCCCTGACTCCGCTATCTTTATCTTTATCTAGCTCTCTCTTGAAAGTATCCAGAGAACCGGCCTCCACCGCCGAGGCAGAGAATCCCACAGACTCACAAATCTCTGTGAGAAAAAGTGTTTCCTCGTCTCCGTTCTAAATGGCTTACTCCTTATTCTTAAATTGTGGCCCCTGGTTCTGGACTCCCCCAACATCGGGAACATGTTTCCCGCCTCTAGCGTGTCCAAACACTTAACAATCTTATATGTTTCAATGAGATCCCCTCTCATCCTTCTAAACTCCAGAGTGTACAAGCCCAGCCGCTCCATTCTCTCAGCATATGACAGTCCCGCCATCCCTGGGAATTAACCTGGTGAACCTACGCTGCGCTCCCTCAATAGCAAGAATGTCCTTCCTCAAATTAGGGGACCAAAACTGCACACAATACTCCAGGTGTGGTCTCACCAGGGCTCTGTACAACTGCAGAAGGACCTCTTTGCTCCTATACTCAACTCCTCTTGTTATGAAGACCAACAGGCCAAAACTGCACACAATACTCCAGGTGTGGTCTCACCAGGGCCCTGTACAACTGCAGAAGGACCTCTTTGCTCCTATACTCAACTCCTCTTGTTATGAAGGCCAACAGGCCATTGGCTTTCTTCACTGCCTGCTGTACCTGCATGCTTACTTTCATAGACTGATGAACAAGGACCCCCAGATCCCGTTGTACTTCCCCTTTTCCCAACTTGACACCATTTAGATAATAATCTGCCTTCCTGTTCTTGCCACCAAAGTGGATAACCTCAAGCCAAGTGAGTTTATTGTCATGTGTCCCTGATAGGACAATGAATTCCTTGCTTTGCTTCAGCACAACAGAACATAGTAGGCATTGACTACAGAACAGATCAGTGTGTCCATATACCATTATATAAATATATACACACATGAATAAATAAACTGATAAAGTGCAAATAACAGATAATAGGCTGTTATAGTTCAGTGTTATGTCCGAGCCAAGTTTAATAGCCTGATGGCTGTGGGGAAGTAGCTATTCCTGAACCTGGTCGTTGCAGTCTTCAGGCTCCTGTACCTTCTACCTGAAGGTAGCAGGGAGATGAGTGTGTGGCCAGGATGGTGTGGGTCCTTGATGATACTGCCAGCCTTTTTGAGGCAGCGACTGTGGTCGATCCCCTCGATGGAAGGGAGGTCAGAGCCGATGATGGACTGGGCAGTGTTTACTACTTTTTGTAGTCTTTTCCTCTCCAGGGCGCTCAAGTTGCCGAACCAAGCCACGATGCAACCGGTCATCATGCTCTCTACTGTGCACCTGTAGAAGTTAGAGAGAGTCCTCCTTGACAAACCGACTCTCCGTAATCTTCTCGGGAAGTAGAGGCGCTGATGTGCTTTCTTAATAATGGCATAATTGTTCTCGGACCAGGAAAGATCTTCAGAGATGTGCACGCCCAGGAATTTGAAGCTCTTGACCCTTTCAACCATCAACCCGTTGATATAAACGGGACTGTGGGTCCCCATCCTACTCCTTCCAAAGTCCACAATCAGTTCCTTGGTTTTTGCTGGTGTTGAGGGCCAGGTTATTGTGCTGGCACCATAATGGACAGTTGCTCGATCTCTCTTCTATACTCTGACTCACCCCATCAGTGATACGTCCCACAACAGTGGTGTCATACAGCGAACTTGATGATGGAGTTCGCACTATGTCTGGCTACGCAGTCATGAGTATAGAGTGAGTACAGCAGGGGACTGAGCACGCAGCCTTGAGGTGTTCCGTGCTAATTGTTATAGAGTCTGACACATTTCCACCAATACGAAACAGACTGTGGTCTGAGAGTGAGGAAGTCGAGGATCCAATTGCAGAGGGATGCGCAGAGACCCATTCTGCCGAGTTTGGTAACCAGCTTGGAGGGGATGATTGTGTTAAATGCCGAGCTGTAATCGATGAATAAACAGCCTGACATATGAGTTTTTGTTGTCCAAGTGGTCCAGAGCGGAGTGGAGGGCCACGAGATCGCATCCACCGTTGATCTGTTGTGGCGGTAAGCGAACTGCAGTGGGTCCAGGTTTTGTCGAGGTAGGAGTTGATCTGCGTCATGATCAACCTCTCAAAGCATTCATCACCACAGGCGTTAGTGCCACAGGTCGATAGTCATTGAGGCACGTCACCTTATCTCTTCTTGGGCACTGGTATAATTGATGCCCTTTTGAAGCAGGTGGGAACCTCAGACCTCAGAAGTGAGAGGTGGAAAATGTCCGTAAAAAACTCCAGCCAGTTGGTCCGCACAGGTTTTTAGAACGCGACCAGGTATACCATCAGGTCCAAGCGCTTTTCGAGGGTTCGCCCCTCTGAAGGATTTCCCTGACATCGGCCTCTGTGACTGTGACTGAACCTCACATTTATCCGCATTAAAACTGCATCTGCCATGCATCTGCCCACTCTCCCAACCTGTCCAAGTCACCCTGCATCCTCATAGCATCCTCCTCACAGTTCACACTGCCACCCAGCTTTGTGTCATCTGCAAATTTGCTAATGTTACTTTGAATCCCTTCATCCAAATCATTGATGTATATTGTAAATAGCTGCGGTCCCAGCACCGAGCCTTGCGGTACCCCACTAGTCACTGCCTGCCATTCTGAAAGGGACCCGTTAATCCCTACATTTGTTTCCTGTCTGCCAACCACTTCTCTATCCATGTCAGCACTCTACCCCCAATAGGATGTGCCCTAATTTTGCCCACTAATCTCCCATGTGGGCCCTTATCAAATGCTTTCTGAAAGTCCAGGTACACTACATCCGCTGGCTCTCCCTTGTCCATTTCCTAGTTACATCTTCAAAAAATTCCAGAAGATTAGTCGAGCATGATTTCCCCTTCGTAAATCCATGCTGACTCGGGACCGATCCTGTTACTGCTATCCAAATGTGCGGCTATCTCATCTTTTATAATTGACTCCAGCATCTTCCCCACTACCGATGTCAGCTAACTGGTCTAATAATTCCCTGTTTCTCTCTCCCCGCCTTTCTTAAAAAGTGGGATAACATTAGCTACCCTCCAATCCACAGGAACTGATCCTGAGTCTATAGAACATTGGAAAATTATCACCAATGCATCCACGATTTCTAGAGCCACTTCCTAAAGTCACGCTATAACGTGGAATAACTTGTCCGTGATGGGCTGAATGGCCTTATTATGCTCTTGAGCATGCATCACTAATAGGTAACGATCTTTGATAAGCTGAATGGCTTAATTCTTCTCCAATATCGCGTGGAATAACTTGCTCTTGATGGGCTGAATGGCCTTATGCTCCTATCTCTCTGTGGAGGTGACCTCCCTACCATCGATGGGATCTATCGTAGCGCTGCCTCAAAAGGCTGGCAGTATCATCAAGGACCCACACCATCCTGGCCACACACTCATCTCCCTACTACCTTCAGGTAGAAGGTACAGGAGCCTGAAGACTGCAACGACCAGGTTCAGGAATAGCTCTTCCCCCACAGCCATCAGGCTATTAACTTGGCTCGGCAGACTCTGAACATTAATATCCCATTATCTGTTATTTTCACTTATCAGTTATTTATTCATGTGTGTATATATGTATATAATGGTATATGGACACACTGATCTGTTGTGTAGTTAATGCCCCATGTTCTGTTGTGCTGAAGCAAAGCAAGAATTTCATTGATCCTATCTGGGACACATGAACAATAAACTCACTTGACTCTTGAAAGTTGAAACATACAAGATTATTAAGGGTTTGGACACGCTAGAGGCAGGAAACATGTTCCCGGTGTTGGGGGAGTCCAGAACCAGGGGCCACAGTTTAAGAATAAGGGTAAACCATTTAGAACGGAGACGAGGAAACACTTTTACTCACACAGAGAGTTGTGAGTCTGTGGGATTCTCTGCCTCAGAGGGCGTTGGAGCAGGTTCTCTGGATGCTTTCAAGAGAGAAGTTAGATAGAGCTCTTAAAAGTAGCGGAGTCGAGTGCGCCTCAAGTCACGGCACCCCTTTGCCACGCAAGCCCAAGAGCTGCTCTGCACAACACCGGCTGACGCTTCCAAGGCCGCCTGGGTCAAGACGAGATGGAGAGACCAGTGGAAGTCAGCGGAACTATCTAGGCTACACCATTACATCGAATGACCCCATGGACGTCCCTGGCCGGGATCTGCCCCTGAAAGCAGTGGCCAACCCTCAACCGCTTGAGGACAGGCATCTTGAGGACGCTATGGAGTAGCGATGAAGAGGTGGGGACCTCGTGGAACAGCGAGAGCCTCCTGCGAGTTGGGGACCCAACACGGGACAGTGGAAGCCCACACACATAGTCACCAGTTGCCCCAAACACCGGCCATCGAATGGTGAACGAGGTCTGATTGATCTGGACGATGGCACTGTCGTTGGGCCTGGCTTGCCTCAACGGAGCTGCAGGTCTAAAAGGCACACGACAGAAGAAGAAGTCAGGGGATATGGGGAAAAGGCAGGAATGGGGTACTGATTGGGGATGATCAGCCATGATCACGGATCCACCCATTAAAATCCCGGATGAGCCCCATAACCAGCCTCACCCCATTGGAATGGTTGGCCTTCATAACAAGAGGATTTCAGTATAGGAGTAAAGAGGTTCTTCTGCAGACTATATGGACACACTGATCTGTTCTGTATTCATGTCTACTATAGAAGTGGTGAAGGCAGGTTCGTTTTTATCATTTAAAAAATAAATTGGATGGGTATATAGACGGGAAAGGAATGGAGGGTTATGGTCTGAGTGCAGGTAGATGGGACTAGGTGACAGTAAGTGTTCGGCATGGACTAGAAGGACCGAGATGGCCTGTTTCCGTGTTGTAATTGTTATATGGTTGTTATATGGTTATATTCTGTTGTGCAGAACAAGAATGCTTTATACTATTCAATGTTACAAAATTTTGAGATTTAAAAAATAAAGTCTGCAATTTATCCCATCAGATAAAGCATAAAAAGAAGTTTAATTTGAACTTAATTCACTTTCATATCTTCAGTATTAAAAAAGTTATGGCCATTATCATACTCAGAAATTAGCATCTAGTTTCCCTATTGCTTTTCCATTGACTTAAACACAAAAGCTGTGATCGAGGACAGTTAAAGCCCATAACTTTCTTAAAAATTATGGTAACTGAAAGAAATTTTTTCAGGTATTATAGATTGAAGCATTCTGAAACAAATATGAAACAATCTTACTTCGAAGAACTGAAAGTAAAGCATATAATTAGTTAGTTACCTAATTGTAGCTAATTACAAAATTCAATTACTAGATCTAAACATCTATCAATTCTTAAGAATAGATTAACAATTTTAAATAGCCGAAGTGTCCAAATAACATTCACACAATAATTCACAATATAACATAATTTTTAAATCTAATTTTCATGAATTTACAGGCCAAATGGAAGGAATTGAATGTTTAATACCTGTAAATTAATGGGGATTTAATTCATCTTGTGAGTGAGGATACTGGAACGCGATCTTTTGGAACGTTCATTTGCGGTGAATTTAACCCCGTATTGGCATGAAAAATACTGCCGTTAATTCGGGGAATAAAATCACCGTGTCGCATGACAAAATGTGAATTAAAGGCTTCTTAAGAAGCACTTTTATACATTTAAAGAAAGCACTTCTTTTACCTGTCCCGTGTGTGAAATCCGTCCCCGTTATCGGCGTTGACGCTTCAGGAGCTGCTTTTTAAATTACTGTAGCGCTGACATTGACGATTTAATTTAAAAAAAAAATACACAAAAACGCCGGTAGGAACGATTTTGTCAGCCAAGGCTTGTACTCCAACAAAATATTCCAGGACAAGGGAGGAGAAACCCGCGTTTTAACACCCGCCCCCCCTTAAGGCGCCAAAATCTGCGCACACGGCCAGTGGCAGAATTACAGCGCGACTGAAGGTAAGTTTTGTAACATACCTACTTATATTATATAAGAATACATAGTCAGTATATATAGTATATAACAGAATACTATATTCTGTTGTGCAAAGCAAGAATTTCATTGTCCAATCTGGGACACATGACAATAAACTCTCTTGACTCCTTGACTTGTCTTGAGGTGAAACAAAAAAAGAGGACAAACCCCTTCTCATCATTATTATTTATAGTTTATATATATTTTATAGTTCAGCTCATATTTCACCAGAATACAGCACATGTCAATCTTTATTTGCCTGAAGGGATCAGTCTGAAGAAGGGTCACACAGAGAGTGGTGAATCTGTGGAACTCTCTGCCACAGAAGGTAGTTGAGGCCAGTTCATTGTCTATATTTAAGAGGGAGTTAGATGTGGCCCTTGTGGCTAAAGGGATCAGGGGGTATGGAGAGAAGGCAGGTACAGGATACTGAGTTGGATGAATCAGCCATGATCATATTGAATGGCGGTGCAGGCTCGAAGGCCGAATGGCCTACTCCTGCACCTATTGTCTATGTTCTATTGTTTCTAAAAATGCTGGAGAAACTCAGCGGGTGCAGCAGCATCTATGGAGCGAAGAAATAGGCAAATTTCCGGGCCGAAACCCTTCTTCCAGACATCTGCAGTTCCTTCTTAAACAGAGACTGAAGAAGGGGTTTCGGGCCGAAACGTTGCCTATTTCCTTCGCTCCATAGATGCTGCTGCACCCGTGAGTTTCTCCAGCACTTTTGTGTACATGTCAATCTTTTGCACCTTAACAACCATCTGTATATATGTATATGTCTATGTACGCACATCAATATATCCTAGGTAGACAAAAATGCTGGAGAAACTCAGCGGGTGCAGCAGCATCTATGGAGCGAAGGAAATAGGCAACGTTTCGGGTCTCATTTGTTCCTCATTGGTATATATTGTCTAAATCAGCACTTTACTACTTTGCACCCTGGTTAGATGCAAAACTGCATTTCGTTGTACCTGTACTTGTACTATGTGCAATGACAATAAAGTTGAATCTAAAGGGCCTGTCGCACGGGCAGGCGGTTCCAGGCGGTAAGCGCGGCGTAGCAGGAAGTGGGACCGCGCGGGTGCCACCGTACGCCTGTCCCACGAGCATGCGGCTAGCGCAACCTAACCGGAAGCGGTTGCCGCGCGCGGAGGCCGAGTGTTTACCGTACGGTCGTTCCTCGAGCATGCGAATGCATGCGGCCAGCGCGGCGTCGGGTGATGACGTCATCGCGCAACGCAACGCGCTAGCCTACTCCGCACGGGATTTTTGGACAGTGTCAGTTTTCTGAGCCCCGCGCGGTGTCGGGACCAAACTACATACGCTCCGGCGATCTGCGTGGGACCGACCCCGCCGGCCCCCACTTCCTGCTACGCGCGCTTACCACCTGGAACCGCCTGCCCGTGGGACAGGCCCTTTAATCGAAAAAAAATTATCAGTAGCCAGTGGGGTGTGCCAGGCCACCCCTATTTCTCAGTAGCCAGTGGGGTGGTCCAGGCCACCCCTATTTCTCAGTAGCCAGTGGGGTGGTCCAGGCCACCCCTATTTCTCAGTAGCCAGTGGGGTGTGCCAGGCCACCCCTATTTCTCAGTAGCCAGTGGGGTGGTCCAGGCCACCCCTATTTCTCAGTAGCCAGTGGGGTGTGCCAGGCCCACCCCTATTTCTCAGTAGCCAGTGGGGTGGTCCAGGCACCCCTATTCTCAGTAGCCAGTGGGGTGTGTCCAGGCCACCCCTATTTCTCAGTAGCCAGTGGGGTGTGCCAGGCCACCCCTATTTCTCAGTAGCCAGTGGGGTGTGCCAGGCCACCCCTATTTCTCAGTAGCCCAGTGGGGTGGTCCAGGCCACCCCTATTTCTCAGCAGCCAGTGGGGTGGTCCAGGCCACCCTATTTCTCCAGCGTTAGTGGGGAGGTCCAGGCCACCCTATTCTCAGCAGCCGGTGGGGTGGTCCAGGCCACCCCTATTTCTCAGTAGCCAGTGGGGTGGTCCAGGCCACCCCTAATTCTCAGTTGCCAGTGGGGGTGGTCCAGGCCACCCCTAATTCTCAGTTGCCAGTGGGGTGGTCCAGGCCACCCCTATTTCTCAGCAGCCAGTGGGGTGGTCCAGGCCACCCCTATTTCTCAGCAGCCAGTGGGGTGTGCCAGGCCACCCCTATTTCTCAGTTGCCAGTGGGGTGGTCCAGGCCACCCCTATTTCTCAGCAGCCAGTGGGGTGTGCCAGGCCACCCCTATTTCTCCAGCGTTAGTGGGGTGGTCCAGGCCACCCCTATTCTCAGTAGCCAGTGGGTTGTTCCAGGCCACCCCTATTTCTCCGGCGTTAGTGGGTTGTTCCAGGCCACCCCTATTTCTCAGCAGCCAGTGGGGTGGTCCAGGCCACCCCTATTTCTCAGCAGCCAGTGGGGTATGCCAGTCCACCCCTATTTCTCAGTAGCCAGTGGGGTGTGCCAGGCCACCCCTATTTCTCAGTTGCCAGTGGGGTGGTCCAGGCCACCCCTATTTCTCAGCAGCCAGTGGGGTGTGCCAGGCCACCCCTATTTCTCCAGCGTTAGTGGGGTGGTCCAGGCCACCCCTAATTCTCAGTAGCCAGTGGGTTGTTCAGGCCACCCCTATTTCTCCGGCGTTAGTGGGTTGTTCCAGGCCACCCCTATTTCTCCGGCGTTAGTGGGTTGGTCCAGACCACCCCTATCCCCGCGGCTCCAGTGGCGGCGCCCACCCTAGCCCCGCCCCCTCCCCCCACCACAGGCAGCGACGTCGCCTCCGTCAGTCAGTCGGGCGGGAGAGAGGGAGAGAGAGAGAGGACGTTGACGGAGAAACATGGCGTCGAACGGTAAAAAAAAGAAACCCGCTAAAAAAGCGCTCATAAAACCCCCGGACCGCCTTCAAACTCACTCCACAAACACCCGCCGCCTCCCAACCATCTCATATCCCATCCTCTCCCCTCCCCGGGTGCATTTCCCCCTCTTTTAACCATTTCCCCATCACCTCATCCATCCCCCCCCCCCCTCCCGCCGCCATTTTGAGCGCCGCCGCCGCGCCCCCCCATTTTCCTTTCTCAACAAGGCCAACTCAATCCGCCGCCATCCTCGGCTGCCGTCGCCCCCCGGCGTCCCGGACCGGGCTGGGAGGGTGGATGAGGCGGGCGGGCGTCGGTAGCCGCCGGTTTTGAGCCTCGGCGGGGCTCGGGGGGGTCGGATGTTTGGTGGATGGTGATGGGTGGGTAGTTGGGGTGGGGGAAGATGGAGGATGGAGGGAGGGGGGGGGGGTGATGAAGATGGCCGTCATCCCGGGCAACTTCGGCTCCCACCCCACCATCCACCGCCTCCATCCCCACCCCGCCCCGCACGGCGGATGAGGCGCCGCCGACGAGGGGGTGTCGGGGGGGAGAGGAGGGGCGGATGGCGGCGGATGGTGGTGGGGGAGGAAGAGAAGAGAGAGATGGCGGCGCCGCCATCTTGGTGCCGACCCACCTCGCTTCCCATCCCTATTGTGGCAATGTTACAAAATGTTGACATTGTAAAAATCAAGACTGCAATTTATCCCATCAGATAAAGCATAATAAGAAGTTTAATTTGACACCTAATTCACTTTCATATCTTCAGTATTAAAAGAGTTATGGCCATTTTCATACTCTGAAATTATAGCAATGTTTACAAAATGTTGAGATTTTAAAAATCAAGACTGCAATTTATCCCATCAGATAAAGCATAAAAATAAGTTTAATTTGACACTCAATTCACTTTTATATCTTCAGTATAAAAAAAGTTATGGCCATTTTCATACTCTTGAAATCAGCATCTTTTCCTATTGTAGCAATGTTACAACATTTTGAGATTTTAAAAATCAAGACTGCAATTTATCCCATCAGATAAGCATAAAAAGAATTTTAATTTGACAATGAATTCACTTCCATATCTTCAGTATTAAACAGGTTATGCCATTTTCATACTCTAAATTATAGCAATGTTACAACATTTTTGAGATTTAAAAAATCAAGTCTGCAATTTAGCCCACCAGAATAAAGCATAAAAAGAAAGTTTAATTTGACAATGAATTCACTTTCTTATCTTCAGTATTAAATAAAGTTATGGCCATTTTCATACTCTTAAATTAGCATCTTGTTCCCCATTGACTTAACACAAAAGCTGTGATCAAAGACAGTCAAAAGAACACATAACTTTCTTAAAATATCAGAGAACTGAAAGACATTTTTCAGTTATTATAGATTGAAGCATTCTGAAACAAATATGAAACAATCTACTTGGATGACCTGAAATTAAAGCATACAAATTATAATAATAATAATAATAGATTTTATTTATATAGCGCTTTTCAGGACTCAAAGTCGCTTTACAATTGAGAGTCAGGAATAAACAAAACAAAATAGAGCAGTAAGACAGAGGGGAGGGGAACATGGGACTAAGGGTATGCAGAGGTGAAGAGATGGGTCTTGAGGCGGGACTGGAAGATGGTGAGGGACTCAGAATTTCGGACCGGTTGTGGGAGGGAATTCCAGAGCCTGGGAGCTGCCCTGGAGAAGGCTCTGCCTCCAAAGGTGCAGAGGTTCGATTTCGGAGTGGAGAGGAGACTAGCTGATGTGGAGCTGAGGACCGTGAGGGTGTAGGGGAGAGGAGGTCAATGAGATAAGGTGGGGCCAGGTTGTTGAGGGCTTTGTAGGTGAGGACCAGGGTTTTGTAGGTGATCCGATGGGAAGCCAGTGAAGTTCTTTGAGAACTGGGGTGATGTGGTGCCAGGATTTGGTGCGGGTAATGAGTCGAGCGGCTGCATTTTGGACCAGTTGGAGTCGTTTGATACCTAATAGTTAGTTAGTTACCTAATAGTAGCTAATTACAACATTCAATTACTAGATCTAAACATCTATCCATTTCTTAAGAAAAGGTTAATATTTTTAAATAGCCGAAGTGTCCAAATAACATTCACACAAGAATCCACAATATAACATGATTTTTAAATCTCATTGTCATGAAATCCAGAGAACGGCAGTCGGAACGATTATTCAGCATCAGGTAGTAGCCCGAGAAAATATATCCAGGACAGGCAGGAGAAAACGGCATTTTAATCCCCCCCCACCAAAGGCGCCAAAGTTGCGCACACGGCCAGTGGCAGAACTGCATCGCCGCTGAAGGTAAGTTTTGTAAGATACCTCCTCCCATCTGTCCGCCCGCTCGCCAATACACCCCGACAAATGTCGGGCGTGGCCCTGCATGGGGGGAGGAGGAGGCGGCGGATTGCGAGGCGATGGCGCCATCGGCGAGTGGTGGAGGAGAATGATGGCGGCCATCGCCCCCCCCCCCTCCTGACGCCGTGCGCGCTGATGTCATCGCATTGACCAACATAAAATGGCCGAACTATGGGTTTGGTCAAAGATCCTACAGCGAGCAAGATAGACCACTCGTTGTGCGGTCATGGGCAGATTCATGGACCCAAAACATCCGACCCCGACGCATCGGTATAGGGGGGTTGCACGTAAGGTCACCGGGTCAAAGGGCTTGATGCACGGAGCCGCTCAATCCATCTGGAGGACATCGCAGCTTCCGGTATATGTTAATACACGAAACACGTACTTTCCTACCTGTTAAATACCGCCAAAATGTTGAATTTTTGCGCTGTAAAAAATTGTGGAAGTCGGGGTAAGCGTGAGAGACATGTACCCAACTTCTAGCAATGTTACAAAATTTTGAGATTTTAAAAATCAAGTCTGCAACTTATCCCACCAGATAAAGCATAACAATAAGTTTAATTTGACACCTAATTCACTTTCATATCTTCAGTATTAACAAAGTTATGGCCATTTCCATACTCTTGAAATTAGCATCTTGTTCCCTATTGCTTTTCCATTGACTTAACACAAAAGCTGTGATCGAGGACAGTCAAAAGCCCATAACTGTCTTAAAAATTAAGAGAACTGGATGAAATTTTCAGTTATTATAGATTGAAGCATTCTGAAACAAATATGAAACAATCTTACTTGGATGACCTGAAATTAAAGCATATAATTAGTTAGTTACCTAATTGTAGCTAATTACAAAATTCAATTACTAGATCTAAACATCTATCCATTTCTTAAGAAAAGGTTAACATTTTTAAATAGACAATTGTCCAAATAACATTCACACAATAATTCACAATATAACATGATTTTTAAATCTCATTGTCATGAATTTTTAGGCCAAACGGAAGGAATTTAGTTTTTAATTCCCGTAAATTAATGGCCATTTTAATCATCTTGCGAGTGGGTTTTTGTGGAACGCGATCGATTGGAACGTTGCGGTTTGCGGTGAATTTGAACCCTATATCGGCAGGAAAAACACTGCCGGTTCGTATGGGGCCCAAATCACATTTTCGCGACGTGAAAGTTTGATTAAAGTCATCCTAAGAAGAAAGTTTATATGTAAAATAAACGACTTACCTTGCTTTGTCCCGTACGTGAGATCCATTCCGTTGACGGCGTTAGAAGTAGATTTTTATTTTACTCCAGCTCTGAAATTGTCCTGCGGTTTAAAATTTTTTTTTAGAGAACGGCAGTCGGAACTAATTTTCAGCATTAGGTAGTAGCCCGAGAAAATATTATCTCGGACAGGCAGGAGAAAACGGCATTTTAATCCCGCCCCCCTCCTCAAAGGTGACAAAGTCGCGCACACGGCCAGTGACAACTGCAGCGCCGCTGAAGGTAAGTTTTGTAACATACCTACTCCTTCCATTCACCCACTCATCTATCCGACTGCTCGCCAATACACCCCGACAAATCTCGGGGGTGGGACGAGGAGGAGGCGGCGGGCCGGGATGGGGAGGATGGCGACGGATTGCGAGGCGATGGCACCGTCGGCGGGTGGAGGAGGAGGATGATGGCAGCCATCACGCCCCCCCCCGACACCGTGCGCGCTGACGTCATCGCGCTGCCCACCATTGACCAACAAAAAATGGCCGAACTATGGGTTTGTTCAAAGATCCTTTCGCGAGCAAGATAGACCGCTCGACGAAAAGCACGTAGTACGGTCCTGGGCAGATTCACGGGTAATTTTCAGCCCCATTTCCGTAACCGGCTTCCGTCTCATAGAAACATAGAAAATAGTTGCAGGAGTAGGCCATTTGGCCCTTTGAGCCAGCACTGCCATTCTATATGATCATGGCTGATCATCCAACTCGGTATCCTGTACCTGCCTTCTCTCCATACCCCCTGATCCCTTTAGCCACAAGGGCCACATCTAACTCCCTCTTAAATATAGCCAATGAACTGGCCTCAACTACCTTCTGTGGCAGAGAACTCCACAGATTCACCACTCTCTGTGTGAAATTTTTCTCATCGAAAAGACTTCCCCCTTAAACTGACCCCTTGTTCTGGACTTCCCCAACATCGGGAACATCCAAAGATCCCATAGGATATTAGTGCGGAGATGGAAGCCGGTTACGGAAACATCCTTGTAAAAATAAAAGTTATTTGGTAAAATTCTTCTAATTTTCAGAATTTTAATTTATTAACACAAACTGTTCCCCCGCAACGTTAATTACACTGCGGGTCGGGTTACGGAAATGGATGAAAAAAAGGCCCACATTCCGTTGCGTACTACACGTCAGCCCATTGCATTTCGCAGGAGTGGTCTATCTTGCTCCACTATAGGATATTTGGGTTTGGTTTAGTTTGGAGATACAGCGTGGAAACAGACCCCATTGGCCCCAGGAGTCCACGCCGACCAGCGATCACCCCTGTACACTAGTTTAGAGATACAGCGCGGAAACAGGCCCTTCCCCACCGAGTCTGCGCCGACCAGCGATCACCCCGTACACTAGTTTAGACAATAGGTGCAGGAGTAGGCCATTCGACCCTTCGAGCCAGCCATTCAATGTGATCATGGCTGATCATCCCCAATCATAATTGACTCCAGCATCTTCCTCACCACTGATGTCAGGCTAACTGGTCTATAATTCCCTGTTTTCTCTCTCCCGCCTTTCTTTAAAAGTGGGATAACCTCCAATCCGCAGGAAATGATCCTGAATTTATAGAACATTGGAAAATTATCACGAATGCATCCACGATTTCTAGAGCCACTTGCTTAAGTACCCTGGGATGCAGACCATCAGGCCCCAGGGATTTATCAGCCTTCAGTCCCATCAGTCTTCCCAACGGCATTGCCTGCCTAATGTGGATTTCCTTCAGTTCCTCCGTCACCCCAGATCCTCAGGCCACTAGGAGGATTGTTTGTGTCTTCCTTAGTGAAGACAGATCCAAAGTTCAATTAATCTGGATCTCAGTTTGGAGATACAGCGCGGAAACAGACCTCTTCGGCCCCAGGAGTCCGCACCGACCAGCGATCAACCCGTACACTGGTTTAGTTTAGAGATACAGTGCGGAAACAGGCCCTTCCCCACCAAGTCTGCGCCGACCAGCGATCGCCCTGTACACTAGTTTAGAGATACAGCGCGGGAACAGGCCCTTCCCTACTGAGTTCGCGCCGACCAGCGATCGCCCCGTACACTAACACTATCCTAGACGAGAGACAATTTTTCCATTGATACCAAGCCAATTAACCTGCAAACCCGCACGTCATTGGAGTGTGGGAGGAGACCAGCGATCACCCCGTACACTAGTACTATCCCACACACTAGGGACAATTGACCTGCAAACCCGCACGTCTTTGGAAACCGGAGCACCTGCAGGAAACCCACGCAGGTCACGGGGAGGAAATGCGCAAACTCAATAGACAATAGGTACAGGAGTAGGCCATTCAGCCCTTCAAGCCAGCACCGCCATTCAATATGATCATGGCTGATCATCCAACTCAGTATCCTGTACCGGCCTTCTCTCCATACCCCCTGATCTCTTTGCTCCTACACTCAACTCCTCTTGTTATGAAGGCCAACAGGCCAAACCTGCACACAATACTGTGTACAGACAGCACCCATAGTCAGGATGGAACCCGGGTCTCTGGCGCCATGAGGCAGCAACTCCTACCACTGAGCCACCCAGATTATTGTACCTGTCTGCTAACCCAAGCACAAACTCGACTACAGCATTATGACCCACTTTCTCTCCTGTTTTTGTTTTCCAGAAAATTTCGGGCAACCTTCCACTCAAAAGTAAGTCAGAGCTTCTTCGACGAGTTGGGTGGTGTGTGGAGGGAGTGTGTAAGAAGGAACTGCAGATGCTGGTTTCAACCGAAGATAGACACAAAGTGCTGGAGTCACCATGCGGGACAGGCGGCATCTCTAGAGAAGGAATGGGTGATGTTTTGGGGTTGAGACCCTTCCGACTGGAGGAAGTCTCGACCCGAAACGTCACCCATTCCTTCTCTCCAGAGATGCTGACTGTCCCGCTGAGTTACTCCAGTTTTTTGTGTCCATCTTAAGAGCGCAGTTAGACGGGGAATGTTGTTGATCAGGTGGGATCCAGGATCGAACGCTTTGTGGCCTAAGTTTGCGGATGATACGAAAACAGGTGGCGGTTCGGGAAGTGCAGAGAAAGCAGGGACTCTGCAGAAGGACTTGGATAGGTTGGGAGAGCAGGCATGGAAGTGGCAGATGGAATATACAGAGCTGCCAAGTAGTACGGATTTTCCGTATTTTGTAACGAAATGCGATCAGAATACGGATGTACGGATTTGCCGTGTAAAATACGGATTTTTTAATAATCGGCCCGACTTCCTGTTTCATCTTGCTACTTAAAAAATGCAAGGATATAAAAAGTCATACTGTAACTCTAAAAATTATAGCAGATTAAATCTATTAGTATTTTAAATTTCAAGAACTGGATGATTATTTGTGTAAGCTTTGATCTGCCTGCCCCGCTACAGGTTTAAACAGCGCTGTCAGTTTAGCGCGTGGGAATTTAAACAAACAGCACTATGGGTTCTTATGGGTGAGACCACACCTGGAGTATTGCGTACAGTTTTGGTCTAATCTGAGGAAAGACATTCTTGCCATAGAGGGAGTACAGAGAAGGTTCACCAGACTGATTCCTGGGATGGCAGGAATTTCATATGAAGAAAGACTGGATAGACTCGGCTCGTACTCGCTAGCATTTAGAAGATTGAGGGGGGATCTTATAGAAACATATAAAATTATAAAAGGACTGGACAAGCTAGATGCAGGAAAAATGTTCCCAATGTTGGGCGAGTCCAGAACCAGGGGTCACAGTCTTAGAATAAAGGGGAGGTGAGAAAACACTTTTCCACCCAGAGAGTTGTGAATGTATGGAATTCCCTGCCACAGAGGGCAGTGGAGGCCAAGTCACTGGATGGATTTAAGAGAGAGTTAGATAGAGCTCTAGGGGCTAGTGGAGTCAAGGGATATGGGGAGAAGGCAGGCACGGGTTATTGATAGGGGATGATCAGCCATGATCACAATGAATGGCGGTGTTGGCTCAAATGGCCTCCTGCACCTGTTTTCTATGTTTCTATGACCTTGTACAGGGTATGGATTTGGATGGCAGTGATTAGTTTGATCTGGCGCGGAGTTTGTGGGTGGTTGCTGACCTGTCGTTGTCCCTCCCTCCAGCTACGGGAGCTACAGCGCCCAGCCGGGTCAGGGAGGCTACACACAGCCTCCCCCGCAGGGCTACAACCAAGGTTACAGTGGGTACAGCCAGTCCACCGACACCTCTGCCTACACCCAGAGCGGTGGCAGCGGCTACGGCTCGTCTTACAGCCAGGCACAGACTGGTAAGCTGCTCGTGTCCGAACCAAGCGACCGCAGATACACACACAATGCCCAAGTAACTTGGTGGCTCAGGCAGGCAGGCAGCATCTCTGGAGAGAAGGAATGGGTGGCTCCAGAGATGCTGCATATCTGACCCACTGAGTTACTCCAGCACTTTGTACCTGTCCACGTTCTCCACAGAGATGCTGCATATCTGACCCGCTGAGTTACTCCAGCACTTTGTACCTGTCCACGTTCTCCACAGAGATGCTTCATATCTGACCCGCTGAGTTACTCCAGCACTTTGTTCTAAATTCCAGCGAATACAAGCCCAGTTGATCCATTTCAACTTCAGTCCCGCCATCCCGGAATCGCTGGCTTGATCCCGGACGATATTAGCCCAGTATCCCCCCACGTCTCTCTCTCCCCCCCCCCCCCCCCAACAGTCCCCCGTCTCTCTCCTCTCTGCCATTGTCCAGCGCTCAGTGTCATGCCGTTAGCTTTCTTCACTGCCTGCTACTGGGCAAGAGGTACAGAAGTGTGAAAATGAACGCACACCTCCAGATTCAGGGGCAGTTTCTTCCCGGCTGTTATCAGGCAACTGAACCGTCCTCTCACCAACTAGAGAGCGGCCCTGACCTCCCATCCACCTCATTGGAGACCCATGGACTATCTTTAATGGGACTTTACCTTGCACTAAACGTTATTCCCTTTATCCTGTATCTGTACACTGGACGGCTCGATTGTAATCATGTCCAGTCTTCCCGCTGACTGGATAGCACGTGACAAGAAAGCTTTTCACTGTACCTCGCTACACGGGACAGTAAACTACACTAGATCTGTAGACTGTGGACGGCTTGATTGTCAGCTTTCTTCACTGCCTGCTACGCAAATGCAAGTGCCTTTAGTCGTG
Source organism: Malacoraja senta (assembly GCA_038087875.1). Taxonomy (NCBI): domain Eukaryota; kingdom Metazoa; phylum Chordata; class Chondrichthyes; order Rajiformes; family Rajidae; genus Malacoraja; species Malacoraja senta. The sequence continues at coordinate 35,032 of JAXLNO010005829.1, forward strand.
TGCTGCTAAATTACCAGGTGAATACAAACTGTTGAACACAAGACCTCTCTGGTTTGTTACACAGGCTACGGGAACCAGCCCGCCTCTCAGGGCTACAGTCACTCCGGCCAGGGGGGCTACAGCTCATCTGGATACGGCAACACCCAGACTCCTCAAAGCTCCTACGGCCAGCAATCCTCCTACCCCAGCTACGGGCAACAGACCCCGTCCACAACTTCCTCCAGCAGGTGAGTCCCCCCCCCATCTGACCCGGCGTGACGGCCGCTCACCGAGGGTTCCATGTCCAAGCACTTAATGGCGGGACTGTCATATACTGAGAGAATGGATCGGCTGGTCTTCTATACTCTTGGGAGTTTAGAAGGATGAGAGGTTACTCATTGACTGCAAAACTGCACACAATACACCAGATGTTGTCTCACTAGAACCCTGTACAACTGCAGAAGGACCTCTTACTCCTGTACTCAACTCCTCTTGTTATGAAACTATTATCTTTATATTTGTTTTCTAAGAAGAGTTCTTCTGTTTGTGACGGACCTTTTGGCACTGATTGATGTTGAATGGTTATCTTATCGACTCAATATCTCTGTCAATGAAAAGTAAGCATGCAGGTACAACAGGCAGTGAAGAAAGCGAAATGGCATGTTGGCCTTTATAACAAGAGGAGTTGAGTTTGGGAGCAAAGAGGTCCTTCTGCAGTTGTCTTATTGAAACATATAAGATTATTAAGGGATTGGACACGCTAGAGGCAGGAAACATGTTCCCAATGTTGAGGAAGGACATTCTTGCTATTGAGGGAGCCCAGCGTAGGTTCACCAGGTTAATTCCCGGTATGGCGGGACTGTCATACGCTGAGAGAATGGAGCGGCTGGGCTTGTATACTCTGGAGTTTAGAATGATGAGAGGGGATCTTATTGAAACATATAAGATTATTAAGGGTTTGGACACGCTAGAGGCAGGAAACGTGTTCCCGATGTTGAGGAAAGACATTCGTGCTATTGAGTGAGGGAGCCCAGCGTAGGTTGACCAGGTTAATTCCCGGGATGGCGGGACTGTCATATGCTGAGAGAATGGAGCAGCTGGCTTGTATACTCTGGAGTTTAGAAGGATGAGAGGGAATCTTATTGAAACATATAAGATTATTAAGGGTTTGGACACGTTAGAGGCAGGAAACATGTTCCCGATGTTGGGGGAGTCCAGAACCAGGGGCCACACACACAGTTTAAGAATAAGGGGTCGGCCATTTAGAACGGAGACGTGGAGAAACATTTCCACCCAGAGAATGCAAGTCTGGGATTCTCCGCCTCAGAGGGTGGTGGAGGCCGGTTCTCTGGATGCTTTCAAGAAGGGTTAGATAGAGCTCTTAAAGATAGCGGAGTCAGGGGATAGAAACATAGAAAATAGATGCAGGAGTAGGCCATTCGGCCCTTCGTGCCTGCACCGCCATTCAATATGATCATGGCTGATCATCCAACTCAGTAACCTGTACCTGCCTTCTCTCCATACCCCCTGATCCCTTTAGCCACAAGGGCCACATCTAACTCCCTCTTAAATATAGCCAATGAACTGGCCTCAACTACCTTCTGTGGCAGAGAATTCACAGATTCACCACTCTGTGTGAAAAATGTTTTTCTCATCTCGGTCCTAAAAGACTTCCCCCTTATCCTTAAACTGTGACCCCTTGTTCTGGACTTCCCCAACATCGGGAACAATCTTCCTGCATCTAGCCTGTCCAACCCCTAAAGAATTTTGTAAGTTACTATAAGATCCCCCCTCAATCTTCTAAATTCTAGCGAGTACAAGCCGAGTCTATCCAGTCTTCATATGAAAGTCCTGACATCCCAGAAATCAGTCTGGTGAACCTTCTCTGTTCTCCCTCTATGGCAAGAATGTCTTTCCTCAGATTTGGAGACCAAAACTGTACGCAATACTCCAGGTGTGGTCTCACCAAGACCCTGTACAACTGCAGTAGAACCTCGCTGCTCCTATACTCAAATCCTCTTGCTATGAATATGGGGAGTAGGCAGGAACGGGGTGCTGATTGGGGATGATTAGCCGTGATCACTAGCTCAATAGCAAGAATGTATGGTCTGTATTTGACTGTTTCACTCTTTAACCCCCCTCCCACCAGCGGCTACGGGGGAACTAACTCGCAGGCGGGCAGCTACGGGCACCAGCAGGGCGGTGGCGGCAGTGGTGGTGGCGGCAGCGGCGGCAGTTACGGCCAACAGGGCTCCTACGGCCAACAGTCGGGGCCCTATGGTGGGCAGCAGCAAGGCTCCTACAGTGGACAACAGCAAGGCTCCTACAGTGGACAACAACAAGGCTCATTACAGCGGACAACAACAAGGCTCCTACAGCGGACAGCAAGGGTACCAGGGCCAGCAGAGTGGAGGCTACGGGCAGCAAGGCCAATACAGTGGCAGCGGTGGTGGTGGATCAGGTGGAGGTGAGTCCCACGCCCTGTCTGTCCCCCTCCAGCGAGCGCGCTGGTTCACTTCACAGAGAGGTTGCCACGACGGGGAGAGAGGTTGCCAGGACTAGAGGGTGAGCGACGGGGAGAGAGGTTGCCAGGACTAGAGGGTGTGAGTTACAGGGAGACAGGTTGCCAGGACTAGAGGGTGTGAGCTACAGGGAGACAGGTTGCCAGGACTAGAGGGTGTGAGCTACAGGGAGAGAGGTTGCCAGGGACTAGAGGGTGTGAGCTACAGGGAGAGAGGTTGCCAGGACTAGAGGGTGTGAGCTACAGGGAGAGAGGTTGCCAGGACTAGAGGGTGTGATGCTACAGGAGGAGGAGTTGCCAGGACTAGAGGGTGTGAGTTACAGGGAGAGAGGTTGCCAGGACTAGAGGGAGAGGTTGCCAGGACTAGAGGGTGTGAGGTTACAGGGAGAGAGGTTGCCAGGACTAGAGGGTGTGAGTTACAGGGAGAGAGTTACAGGGAGACAGGTTGCCAGGACTAGAGGGTGAGAGTTACAGGGAGACAGGTTGCCAGGACTAGAGGGTGAGAGTTACAGGGAGACAGGTTGCCAGGACTAGAGGGTGAGAGTTACAGGGAGAGAGGTTGCCAGGACTAGAGGGTGAGAGTTACAGGGAGAGAGGTTGCCAGGACTAGAGGGTGTGAGCGACGGGGAGAGAGGTTGCCAGGGCTAGAGGGTATGAGCGACGGGGAGAGAGGTTGCCAGGGCTAGAGGGAGAGAGGTTGCCAGGACTAGAGGGTGTGAGCTACAGGGAGAGGTTGCCAGGACTAGAGGGTGTGAGTTACAGGGAGAGGTTGTCGGGACTAGAGGGTGTGAATTACAGGGAGAGGTTGTCGGGACTAGAGGGTGTGAGTTACAGGGAGAGAGGTTGCCAGGATTAGAGGGTGTGAGCTACAGGGAGACATGTTGCCAGGACTAGAGGGTGTGAGTTAGAGGGAGAGAGGTTGCCAGGACTAGAGGATGTGAGCGACGGGGAGAGAGGTTGCCAGGACTAGAGGGTGTGAGTTACAGGGAGAGAGGTTGCCAGGACTAGAGGGTGTGAGCTACAGGGAGAGAGGTTGCCAGGATTAGAGGGTGTGAGTTACAGGGAGAGAGGTTGCCAGGGCTAGAGGGTGTGAGCTACAGGGAGAGGTTGGGGCAGGCTGGTAGGATGTTGCCAGGACTAGAGGGTGTGAGCCTGCAGGGAGAGTTTTTTTTTTTTTCCATGGCGACCTTTTTTTACTGGCGGGCATTTTTCATCATGTTGAAAAATACGCCGCGACCTAGCTGAGGCCTCGAGTACGCAGGGACTACTGTCGAGCATGAAGGAGAGTTACAAAGACCTAGGACCTCGTGTCGACCATGCTGCGAGTATGAGTCAAGGGCAAACTCGCGAATTAGGTCGCCGCAGTGGGACAGCCCCTTAAGTGTCGTGTAAGTGGGACAGGCCCTTAAGGATTGTGGTGCATGCACGATCTGTGGTGATATATGTATAGCAGGGAGGCACACTCATCTACACCCTTCCTCTCAAAGAATAACATGCAAAATGTAAGAACTACTGATTACATAAAGTACATATAGTAGGTGTCAATAAACTGGAGGAAGTTCAAACGTAGCCCAGGTACTTTACGGTGTGCTTGCAGATGCGACCTGCGCGCGTACGGTACAGTCCTGCATCTTCTCCCGTCACCGGAGACGCGATCGGTGGTAGAATAGGTGCAGGAGATTGAAACGGCATCCCAGGACTAGTAGGCTGGTAGGATGTTGCCAGGACTAGAGTGTCTGAGCTAGAGAGAGAGGTTGCCAGGGCTAGAGGGTGTGAGCTACAGGGAGAGGTTGCCAGGATTAGAGGGTGTGAGTTACAGGGAGAGGTTGGGGCAGGCTGGTAGGACGTTGCTAGAAGCAGGGAACATGTTCCCGATGTTGGGGGAGTCCAGAACCAGGGGCCACACACAGTTTAAGAATAAGGGGTCGGCCATTTAGAACGGAGACGAGGAAACACTTTCACACACAGAGTTGTGCGTCTGTGGAATTCTCTGCCTCAGAGGGCGGTGGAGGCCGGTTCTCTGGATAGCTAGATAGGGCTCTAGCTATCCAAAGAGAGCTAGATAGGGCTCTTAAAGATAAAGTCGGGATATGGGGAGAAGGCAGGAACGGGGTACTGATTGGGGATGATCATATTGAATGGCGGTGCTGGCTCGAAGGGCCGAATGTCTATTGTTGCCAGGACTAGAGGGTGTGAGCTTCAGGGAGAGGTTGGGGCAGGCTGGGAACCTGAGGGGCAACTTTTCCACACAAAGGGTAGTGGGTGTATGGAACGAGCTGCCGGAGGAGGTTGTTGAGGCAACGTTTAAGAGACACTTGGACGGGTACATGGATAGGACAGGTTTGGAGGGTTCTGAGATGCGGGCAGGGCCAGCAATTAGATTTGGATTTTTCACAGTGAGAAGTTAAGTGGAAAGTAAAATGTTTTAAGTTTTAAATGTGAATAACTTGTAAAATATACCATCAATCTGAACAAAACTTGACCACACCACAGGACAAAATTTGCAGCGCTATTGTATACTGTTTTGGCGTAATTCAGGGCAGGACAGACACTCGCACAGACATCCACACACGCAGACATCCACACAGACAAGATGAGAGTTACCAGACCAAGCGGGACCCGTTGGGTCCCGTCCCCTCAACGCGTGGTTGTGGGGGGGGGGGGGGGGCCTGCGTCGTCACACACACTAACCACCCCCTACACACACTAACCTCCCCTTGAAATATTAATATTATTCATTTTATTCTTTTAATATTAATTAATATTCTTTTCCCCCATCCCCTTGCCCTATCCACTCATGCGTAGCCCCCAACTACGCAGGCACGGCTAGAGAGGGGGGGGGGGGTAGAGAGTGAGGCCAGACATCCACACAGACAAGATGAGAGTTTTAGTAATATACTAGACTAAGTGGGACCCGTTGGGTCCCAGTCACACGGGAGGCCTGGTCCCCCAACGCAACCCGTTCCCCAACACAATGTTTCACCACTCACCCATAGCCCCCACGGGAGGCCTGGTCCCCCAACGCAATATTCCACCACTCACCCATAGCCGACAATTGCGTTGGGGCTGCTCATTTTTTGCCTTATGCGCCCTCCCTAATTTTAAACTTTAAAAAAAAATGCATTTGCACTTGCTACGGCTAGCAGGACTCGGTGTACTTGGATAGCAACAATGTTGCGAGCAGGGCTGTAATCCCATTGTGACGTCACAGCTGTAAGCACAGGGAAGAGGCAGTTATTTCTTCCAAGTTTCCGCACATGTGTGAACATTTTCCTAAATAACGAGAAATAATGCATGAAATATTCAGATAAGGCGAATTTTTACTTCACGGCGTAAATCTCTATCGGAATATGTAAAAATTTCACCGTTAGCGCGCCGTGTTTTCGAGGAGATGTGAAACGCACACGAACATCACACATACACACAAATACGCACACTTCCAAGATCAGATTTTTATGTATAGAGATATACTAGACCAAGTGGGACCCGTTGGGTCCCGTCCCCTGAACGCCGTTAACCCTACAATCTCCCCCCTCCCCACAGGCGGTTACAACCAGGACTCCAGCCCAGGTGGCGGCTACGGCAGCCAGGAGTCTGGCGGTGGCGGCGGCTACGGCGGGCAGTCGGACAGCCGGGGCCGAGGCCGTGGCGGTTACAGCCGAGGAGGAGGAGGAGGAGGGGGCGGCAGTGGCGCTGGAGGACCAGGAGGAGGATTTGAGCGCGGAGGTGGAGGAGGAGGCGAGAGGGGCCGAGGCGGTCGCGGCGGCAGCAGCAGCAGAGGCGGCGGGGGCATGAGGTAAGGGTCGGCTCTTTCTCCATCTCGGATCTCTGCGGGGTGGGGAGGGAGGGGGCAGCCGAAGAACGCTGTTCACCCGGACGGAACGGTGGACGAGAGATGGGGAGGGGAGGGGGCAGATAAGGGATGAGGGGGTAAGGAGATGGGGAGGGCGAGTAGATGTAGTTGGGTATGGAGATGAGGTGGGGAGAGTACAGGCCCTGTGCTGTCAAACGCTCATTGTATGCTTGAGCGCGGGGGTGGAAAAGTTTCTCCTCGTCTCCGTTCTAAATGGCCGGCCCCTTATTCTTAAACTGTGTGGGTGGCCCCTGGTTCGGGACTCCCTCAACATCGGGAACATGTTTCCTGCCTCTAGCGTGTCCAAACCCTTAATAATCTTATATGTTTCAATAAGATTCCCTCTCATCCTTCTAAACTCCAGAGTATACAAGCCCAGCCGCTCCATTCTCTCAGCATATGACAGTCCCGCCATCCCGGGAATTAACCTTGTAACATGTTTCCCGCCTCTAGCGTGTCCAAACCCTTAATAATCTTATATGTCTCGATAAGATCCCCTCTCATCCTTCTAAACTCCAGAGTGTACAAGCCCAGCCGCTCAATTCTCTCAGCATGTGACAGTCCCTTCTCTGTTCTAAATGGCCGACCCCTCATTCTTAAAACACTCATCGTATGCCTGAGGAGGGAGGGGGTAGGAGAGAGAATGGGAGGGTGGAGGCGGCGAGGGAGTGAGGCTGGGTGTGTGGAGTGGGGGGGGGGGAGAGGGAGGGGGTGGTCGGGAGGGGCAGGATGGATGGGGGGGGTTTGGTGAGCGGTGGGACATCCTCGTCTTCCGTTCTGCCCGAGTGTGTGTACGGCAGGCTGCTGTCGTTTACGAGGGGAGGGGTGGTGGCGGCTCGTTCGTTCTCTCCAGCGAGGAAGCCTGTTAAAAAAAAAAAAAAGTTGATCGCCATCTCTCTTGTTCACTGACGTGCCTCGAATCTGGTCACTGGCCAGGCTGCGTGGTCTTGTGTAAGAAAGAATGCCAGTTAAATTCTAAATGCCGGAGTAACTCAGCGGGTGGGGCGGCATCTCTGGAGAGAAGGGGGGGTGTGCAATGTTTTGGATCACCCCTTCCCTCTCCAGAGATTCCACCATCACCCGCTGGGCCACAATCTCTTTGTACATCTGCATTCAACAGGGCAAACTCTTATGTGTTATAAAAAGCGTTCTCAACAAAGGTGGTGCAATATGTTTGATGTACTGTTTAAACTGAAGCAAGTTTTTTTAATTTAAAAATCAACGGTGTAAAACTACTCTGGTGAACGTTATTCAGTGTTAAAGGTCTCTCTCTCTCTCTCTCACACACACACACACAGTGTGTGGCATCACAGCCTACGTTTAGTCGTGTAAGATGCTGGTTTAAATCAAAAAGGCAGACACAAAATGCTGGAGTAGCTCGGCGGGACAGGCAGCGTCTCTGGAGAGAAGGAATGGCCGATGTTTCTGAAGAAGGGTCTCGGCCCGAAACGTTCCCCGTTCCTTCTCGATCATTTCAGACGTGCTTCCTACCGTATCAGATAAATGATGAGGTGGACAAAAATGCTGGAGAAACTCAGCGGGGCAGGCAGCGTCTCTGGAGAGAAGGAATGGGCGACGTTTCTGAAGAAGGGTCTCGACCCGAAATGTCGCCCGTTCCTTCTCAATAATAATAATAATAATCATAAATACATGCATCACAATTTCAGAAGCACTGCTCGAGCGGAGCTCCAACCTTTCAGAAAAATAAAATGCTCTATCTAACTCTTGAAAGCATCCAGAAAACCGGCCTCCACCGCCCTCTGAGGCAGAGAATTCCACACTCAAACTCGCTGTGGAAAAAGACTAAAGGTAGACAAAAATGCTGGTGAAACTCAGCGGGTGAGGCAGCATCTATGGAGCGAAGGAATAGGCGACGTTTCGGGTCGAGACCCTTCTTCAGACATAATAATAATAGATAAATAATAACGACATTGGAAAAACATCGTCAAGTCAGAAGGTGCAATATTTCACAGTGTTATAGCGGAACAGAATATTGGCTATAGGGGGTGTGCATTCAGTGCAGAGTTCAGTGGTGATGGCCTTGGGGTAGAAACTATTCGTTAATCTTGTGGTGTGTGATTTGACGGGCCTGCATCGCTCTCATGAGGGGCAGTAGGGCCACCAGGTGATGAGACGTTTAAGAAAGAACTGCAGATGCTGGAAAAATCGAATTGCAGACACAAATGCTGGAGAAACTCAGCGGGTGAGGCAGCATCTATGGAGGGAAGCGTCTCGACCCGAAACGTCACCAATTTCTTCGCTCCGTAGATGCTGCCTCACCCGTTGAGTTTCTCCAGCATTTTTTGTCTAATAAAGTATTATTTATATAGACAAAAATGGTGGGGAAACTCAGCGGGTGAGGCAGCATCTACGGAGCGAAGGAATGGGTGAAGTTTCGGGTGAAAGTGAGTCCCACCATAAATTGGAGGAGCAGCACCTCGTATTTGTATGGAGGTGACGTTTTGGGTCGAGACCCTTCTTCAGACTGATGTGGGGGTGGGTGGGAAGGGGGCGGGAAGAAGAAAGGAAGAGGCAGAGACAGTAGGCTGTGGGAGAGAACCTCATATTTCGCTTGGGTAGTTTACACCCCAGCGGCATGAACATTGACCTCCCCAATTTCAGGTAGTCCTTGCTTTCTCCCTCCTTCCCCTCCCCTTCCCAGCTCTCCCACAAGCTTGCTGTCTCCGCCTCTTCCTTTCTTCTTCCCGCCCCCCACATCAGTCTGAAGAAGGGTCTCGACCCGAAACGTCACCTATTCATTCTCTCTGTTGTTAAGGTTCATTTCTTAAAACAGACGATTCACAATGGGTTGGGTAAACCAACACAAGCTTTACTGATCACCAGCCGGCGAGAGTGCCAGGGATACAAAGTCAAGTATGCAACAGACACTTGACTCCTCTCTTCCCTCTCTTGTGAAGGTTCACTTCTTAAAAACACAACACACAATAGGTTGGGTAAACCAACGCAAGCTTTACTGATCATCAGTGCCAGGGATACAAAGTCAAGTATGGAACAGATACTGAACTCCCCTGAGCCACCACTCTAATGAACAAAGACATACAACATAGTTGATAGTGTTTTGGAAACGTAGTCACATGTTTATACAAGTCTACCCATTCAAAGTTTACTTGTCACTAATACAATACACATGTCATCTTGTGGTTCTATCAATCACAAAACCTAAACAACAGGAACTTAGTAATCTTTGATGTCAGCTACCAACCAGAAGGCATCTGTATACAGAAGCTACCACCTTCTCAGGAAATGCATCCTCTCCCACCATTGTCAATGGTCTTTTACTTGGGCATAACAGGAAGCAGCTCTCTCCCCCCCCCCCCCCCCCCCCCATGTCGCTGATTGATCCAAAGGAACAGCACGGCCGTTACAGTTTGGCACCAGCGCTGTTGCAGGAGCTGCCAGAGGGAGGTGTAGACAACGACAAACTGCCTTCAGGGCTCCCACTCCAGATTTTCTTGAGGTTTACTCCTGGAGCCTTTTCCATGACTGGATATGGCCACAAGGCAGTGGAGGTTTTAAATCAGAGTTTTCCCTCTCCTGGATAGACTGCCTTCCCAGGCTGACGAACCCCATCTGCCCGAGACTCGTGGGGGCGGGAGTGTCTACCGTCTCGTGCAGGTCTGTAGCACCTGCCCACTGCCCATAAAATAACCTTATAACAATTACAGCACGGAAACAGGCCATCTCGGCCCTTCTAGTCCGTGCCGAACACTTACTCTCACCTAGTCCCATCTACCTGCACTCAGACCATAACCCTCCATTCCTTTCCTGTCCAATATACCTATCCAATTTATTTTTAAATGATAAAATCGAACCTGCCTCCATCACTTCCACTGGAAGCTCATTCCACACATCTACCACTCTCTGAGTAAAGAAGTTCCCCCTCATGTTACCCCTAAACTTCTGTCCCTTAATTCTCAAATCATGTCCTCTTGTTTGAATCTTCCCTATGGGAAAAAGCTTATCCACGTCAACTCTGTCTATCCCTCTCATCATTTTAAAGACCTCTATCAAGTCCCCCCTTAACCTTCTGCGCTCCAAAGAATAAAGACCTAACTTGTTCAACCTTTCTCTGTAACTTAGGTGCTGAAACCCAGGCAACATTCTAGTAAATCTCTGTACTCTCTCTATTTTGTTGACATCTTTCCTATAATTTGGCGACCAAAATTGTACACCATACTCCAGAATTGGCCTCACCAATGCATTGTACAATTTTAACATTACATCCCAACTTCTATACTCAATGCTCCCAAAATTTTGTTTTTACTATTAACTCGGATATTCTCACCATAGATGCAGCCTCACCCGCTGAGTTTCTCCAGCATTTTTGTCTACCTGCAGGGATGAACTGAGCCCATTAGCGTGCGTGATGCCTTCCGCAGGGCAACGAGAGCTATACAGATCTCTTCCAGGGCAGGCAGGTGGTGATCTGGGCTGTATAGATGACTTCTTGTCAGCCGCTGTTTCACATGTGTCTACGGAGCTGCTGCCAGAGTTACTCCAGCATTTTGTGTGTTAGGTGTGTGAGGACGCAGGTGAGTATGTTTGGGCTGGGTTTGATAAAACTATGGATGAAATATTTGAATGTGAAACACATTTTGATCACTTGTCTACCATGTCTGATGTTAACAAACTGCACTTTTGTGTGTCACAGGTTATACAAAGTGAAATGAACTTAACACTTACGCCACCCTATACACTAGTCAACATTAAGCAGCCCTATTTGATATTTTGTTTCTCAGCATAAGGAGCCTTTGATTATTTTTTTTGCATGCTGTGCATTCTCAAACCAAGAAAATAAGGCAAAACGCCGGCACAACTCAGTTGATTTTTAAAGTCTCTTTTATACAAGAAGAGAGAGAAAAAAGCTATGTCTCGTTATACAGATTAAAAAAAAAAAAACTGCCGTAGCGGAAAGTGTGTGTTTTTAAGTTACGAACATTTAAAAAAAAGGTGATAAAGTCAACAAGGTCTCCTTACTCTAGATATTCTGTGTTGTCCCCTTTGCTGGGATGAATTTGGTGTTGCAATTTGCAGGTTTTTATATCTATTTTTTTTTACTCGTATAAAAAGATCAAACCGTGTGAGGTGTGAAGGTAAAATTGTCCTCAGGTTAGCTCTGCGAATATCCTTTATATCTCTCTATATATATATCTCACTAAGGTTTGGTTCTAGGGAGTATTTGGTGTTTCCACGGTGGAATCTGGAGAGCTTTAAGGCTCTTTCTGGTGTCATGCACGAGACTCTTAAGACTGGTTTTACATTTGTTTAAAATGCGTCTTTGCTAAAACAAAAAAAAGGTCTGGTTTTTTTAAAACAGGAGAAACAAAGGAAATGGAGTGTGTTTGCATAGGTCTAAGTTCATCACAAACAAACAAACAAATGAACAAACAAGCTAACACACACACACACTCCCACACACACACACACACACACGTCGAAAGACTTCAATTTCTTCAAATTTGTCTTCTCAGCTGTACAGAACGAGGTGGATTCAATAAGTTTGGTGGTAAGTTCAGAGATAAAGCAAAAAAAAAAAGCAAAAAGAACTATATATATATATATATATTTTATGAAAAAAGGGAGCACATTGGATGTGTGTTTTACCGCAGTTGTTAATGTGAGCCACCTGGGGGTTTAGGCCCTGTTTATTTTAGACTGGGAGAAGGGAGGAATGAGTAACAGGTTTGGTGGGTTGGGGGGGTTGTTGGATTGTGGATCGTGGATCGTGGACCAACACGGCCAGACGCAGTTCTGGGTCCGGTAAGTATTTCTGGGCAAGGTACAAGAGTAATTCATCTATATATTAGAACAAATCTCTCTCTATATATATGTGTGCGTGCGTGTGCACAAGGGCACAGCACTGAATGTTACCATCTTAACGGAAACAAAAAACTTTAAAAGGTTCACAGTATTGCATGGTTTCAATCACTGGTTACTCAGTCCAAAACAAAAACTTAAAATGGTGGAGTTTAAGCAGAACGGTTTCACTTATAGGTTTTGTGTGTATAAAAATCTGTTTATATTTGAGTGTGTATATATATATTTACAATGCCGACTCGGAGAGACGTCTAGTTTGGTTTTGTGGAATTTTACCACGGAGGGGAGGGGGTATTGTGTTATTCACACACAGCCCACATGCCCCATCCACGCTAGTCCCACTTGCCCCGCGTTTGGCCCATATCCCTCCAAACCTGCCCACGTCCGTGGACCTGTCGTTAATTGCTCATCCTCCTGCGCTCCAAGGAATAGAGTCTCAGCCTGCCCCAAGCTCTTCCCTGTAGCTCAGGCCCCCTCGAGTCCCGGCAACATCCTCGTAAACCTTTGCGCCCTTTCCTGCTCGACGACATCTTTCCTATAACCTGGGTGACAGGGACTAAACGTTGCGATCGTCCCTGCCTCAACTACCTCCTCCGGCAGCTCGTTCCATACACCCACCACCCTCTGTGTGGAAAGGTTGCCCCTCAGGTTCCTATTTAATCTCCCCCCCCCCCACCTTAAACCCATGTCCTCTGGTCCTCGATTCCCTTACTCCGGGCGAGAGACTGTGCGTCTACCTGATCTATTCCCCTGGTGATTTTGTACACCTCTATAAGATCGCCCCTCATCCTCCTGCGCTCCAGGGAATAGAGTCCCAGCTCTGCCCCAAAGTCTCCCTGTAGCTCAGGCCCTTCGAGTCCCAGCAACATCCTCGTAAATCTTCGCGCCCTTTCCAGCTCGACAACATCTTTCCTATTACCAGGGTGACCAAAACCTAAAGGTGGCCTCGCCATCATTCAATACTCTGCGTTTAAACTAAAACAGCGCGGAAACAGGCCCTTCCCCACCGAGTCCACGCCGACCAGCGATCACCCCGTACACTAGTTTAGTTTAGAGATACAGCGCGGATACAGGCCCTTCCCCACCGAGTCTGCGCCGACCAGCGATCGCCCCGTACAATAGTTTAGCTCAGAGATACAGAGCGGAAACATTCCCTTCCCCACCCAGTCCGCGCTGACCAACAATCGCCCCGTACATTGGTTTAGTTCAGAGATACAGCGCGGAAACATTCCCTTCCCCACCGAGACCACGCCGACCAGCGATCGCCCCGTACGTTGGTTTAATTCAGAGATACAGCGCGGAAACAGGCCCTTCCCCACCGAGACCACGCCGACCAGCGATCACCCCGTACACTAGCACTATTCTACACTAGGGACAATTTTTTACATTTCTACCAAGCCAATTGACAGGGACTATTTTTACATTTATACCAAGCCAATTAACCTACAAACCCGTACGTCTTTGGAGTGTGGGAGGAAACTGGAGCGCCCGGAGAAAACCCACACAGGTCACGGGGAGAGAACGTGCAAGCTCCGTACGGACAGTGCTCGCGGTCAGGATCGAACCCGGGTCTCTGTCGCCGTGATGCAGCAACTCTACCGCTGCGTCACCCGCTCTCTGGTTCATCGCAGCTGTTTTTTTGTTTCAAAGGGCGAAAAAATTTGCTTAGGGGTATGGTAAAGGTGTTAAAATAGGAGGTCGCACGCACACACAAACAAACAAACAAACGCACGGGTGTATATATATATATGTAAATATATATAAAGACAAGCAACGATGGGAAGAAAATCCACCTTTACCTTCGCCGTGTTGGGTTTAACGGTGTCTCTTGCACAGTCACCCATCGCTGGTCCCGGATGGGAGACGGAAGAACCTGGAGGCCGACTAGATCGCGATCGGTGCTGGAGAACCGATCAGGAGGGGGGGGGGGGCAGGGGGGACGTGAACGATAAATAAAAAAAACATCGCAACGGAGGCCAAAACACGTACACACACACACACACACAAAGACAGACACACTGGTGTACGAAATCCACCGGCTGCTGCTGCTGTTCGGATGCAAAGTGGTGTAGGATTGGTCTTGGTGATTTCTAAACCCCCCACACAACCCCCTCCCCTCCCGCAATAACAAAAAAGGCAAGCAAGAGGTCGGGGGACCGGAGAGGTCCTTGTATGGTGGTGTTGTTTGATATTCCCAGCAAGCTCGGGGCTCTCTTGCTGATGTGCGGCGCGCCCTCGGCAGCTCGGACGTCATTAATCTGTTTATCGCTTTTCTTTTTCTCACCCGCCTGCCTCTCCCCAATCCCCCCTCCTCTCCCCCATCCCTCCCTCCCTCAACGCCCATCCGCGACGGACATCGACAAGGACCCAGAGAACAAGGCCCGGGATCGGCAAACTCTGGTAGGTGGCGGGAAGGGGGAGGGGCATTCAACATGTTTAATCACTAACTAGATCCCATCGCACACGTCCCCTACCCAGGGGGGTAGAGTTTGAGGGGTGGGGGAGGGGGCTGGTTCCCAAACGCAATACTCCCTCGCTCCAGGCAGGGCCCGAGTACGGGTGGGGGGGGGGGGGGTGATGTCACTCGCAGTGTGAGCAAGGAGGCAGCCGTTTCCACCCCCCACCCCCAAAATGTTCAGATTTTTGAACATTTTCATTAATAACTCGAGAAATAAATGATGAATATTTCAGATAAGGCGATTTCGGACTCCAGGGGAAAACCTCTACCGGAATATGTAAACATTTTTACCGTTAGTGCATCGTTATTTTCGAGAAGATGTGATTATACACACACACACACACACACACACAAATAAATAAATACATGTACAAGATCAGACTTAATAGGTATTAGACCAAGGGGTTGGGGGGGGGGGGGCGGTCTGCGGCGTCACACACACACTAACCACCTCCCACGCACACACATACTAACGACCCCCCCTTTGATATTGTATTAATATTCATTCGCTCCTTTTGCCCCATCCCCGCCCTATCCACTCACACATAGACCCCAACTCGCAGTCGTGTCTGGGGAGAGGCGGGCGGCAGCGGGCAGTCGGGTGACGTCTCTCGCATCGCGTGGAAAACACAGCGTGCAGACCCACTGCCAGCCGGTTTTATTTTCTAAGTTATTTCAGATTTTTGAACACTTTGATTAATAAGTCGAGAACTAATGCATGAATTTTTCAGATAATGCGATTTTTGACTTCATGGGATAAATCTCTATCGGAATATGTAAAAATGTTACTGTTAGCACGTCGTTTTTTCGAGAAGATGTGACTATACACACACAAATACACACCCACATACAAGATCAGAGTTTTAATAGTTTCTCGACCAATTGCAGATCCGTTGGGTCTGCTCCGCCAACTCACCAGTCCCCTACCCATAGCCCCCCAAGGGAGGCGTGGCGGGCAGGGGGGGGGGGCTATGGGTAGGGCTGGTTCCCAGACGCAGGGGAGGGCTGGTTCCCAGACGCAATACTCCCGGGGCGATCGCTGGTCGGCGCGGACTAGATGGGGAAGGGCCTGTTGCCGCGCTGTATCTCTAAACTAAACTAGTGTACAGGGCGATCGCTGGACGGCGCAGACTCGGTGGGGTGGGGCCTGTTTCTACGCTGTATCTAAACTAAACTAGCGTACGGGGCGATCGCTGGTCGGCGCGGACTCGGTGTGGAAGGGCCTGTTTCCGCGCTGTATCTGAAATAAAAAGGGAATAGTTGAAGCAGGGAGAGGAGGACGAGAGTTTGGGGCCTGTTTCAAGATGGCCGACTTTTGCCTCCTGTTTCCGCGCTGTATCTCTAAACTAAACACTAACGATCTGCCCACAGGATCAGACCAGGACAACTCTGACAACAATACTATCTTCGTGCAGGGATTGGGTGAGAGTGTGACCGTCGAAGCGGTCGCAGAATTCTTCAAGCAGATCGGCGTGATCAAGGTGAGGTTTGGCACATCAAGCCCCAGCCAGCCTGATTCCCATAGTTATCCATCCCCATACACGTGCCCCGGGGAACAGGCCATTCGGCCCACCCAAGAGTCCCGAACCAGGGCCACACACAGTTCAAAAATAAGGGGTCGGCCATTTGGGACTGAGATGAGAAACTTTTCCACCCAGAGAGTTGTGAATCTGTGGCCATTTGGGACGGAGATGAGAAACTTTTCCACCCAGAGGGTTGTGAATCTGGCCATTTGGGACTGAGATATATTTAAGAGGGAGGTAGATGTGGCCCTTGTGGCTAAAGGGATCAGGGGGTATGGAGAGAAGGCATGTACAGGATACTGAGTTGGATGATCAGCCATGATCATATTGAATGGCGGTGCAGGCTCGAAGGGCCGAATGGCCTACTCCTGCACCTATTTTCTATGTTTCTTTGAGATGAGAAACTTTTCCACCTAGAGAGTTGGGAATCTGGCCATGTGGGACTGAGATGAGGAGAAACTTTTCCACCCACCGTTGTGAATTCGGCCATTGGGGACTGAGATGAGGAGAAACCTTTCCACCCAGAGAGTTGTGAATCTGTGGCCATTTGGGACTGAGATGAGGAGAAACCTTTCCACCCAGAGAGTTGTGAATATATGGCCATTTGGGACTGAGATGAGGAGAAACTTTTCCACCCAGAGAGTTGTGAATCTGGCCATTTGGGACTGAGATGAGGATAAACATTTCCACCCAGAGTGTTGTGAATCTGTGGGATTCCCTGCCACAGAAGGCAGTGGAGGTCGATTCACTGGATGTTTTCAAGAGAGTCTTAGATTTAGTTCTTAAAGGGAATATGGGGATTGTGGATGATCAGCCATGATCATATTAAATGGTGGGACTGGCTCGAAGCAAAGAATGACCTATCTTTTGAAAACATCCAGTGAATCGGCCTCCACTGTCTTCTGAGGCAGAGAATTCCACAGATTCACAACTCTGGGTGGAAAAGCTTCTCCTCATCTCAGTCCTAAATGGCCGACCCCTTATTCTTGAACTGTGTCTGGCCCCTGGTTCTGGACTCCCCCAACATCGGGAACATGTTTCCTGCCTCTAGCGTGTCCAATCCCTTAACAATCTTATATGTTTCAATAAGATCCCCTGCTCATCCTTCTAAACTCCAGAGTATACAAGCCCAGCCGCTCCATTCTCTCAACATATCACAGTCCTGCCATCCCGGGAATTAACCTGGTGAACCTAGTCCCACAATAGCAAGAATGTCCTTCCTCAGATTTGGAGACCAAAACTGCACACAGGGTCTCACCAGGGCCCTGTACATCTGCAGAAGGACCTCTTTGCCCCTAGCAGAGCTACCAAGTTGTATGGACTTTCCGTATTTTGTATGGAAATGCGATCAGAATACGTATGTACCGTTTTGCTTTGTAAAATACAGATTATTAAAAAATCGGCCCGACTTCCTGTTTCATCTTGCTGCTTAAAAAATGCAAGGACATACAAAGTCATACTGTAACTCTAAAGATTATAGCAGATTAAATCTATTAGTATTTTAAATGCCAAGATCTGGATGATTATATTTGTACGCTTTGATCTGCCCGTCCCGCTACAGGTTTCAACAGCGCTGTCAGTTTAGCGCGTGGGAATTTACACGAACCGCGCTATGGGTTCTTATTCTAGCGCTACCGGCTGGGTCACAGACTTTTAGGGGAGGGCGAGAGGGAGTGGTGGGGAATAAGAGGGAGGGAGAAAAAACGGAAGGAGAGAGGGAGGGTGGGAGGGAAAGAGGAAGGAGGGAGAGGGAGGCTTTCAAAATGGCTTCTACATCATCATCTGGTGCTAAAAGCAGGAAGCAGCCGTTCAATCGGCAGTATACAAAGAGATGGCAATGAATGCACTGTCAAGTACTGTGTGTAGAAGATATGTCAATTGACAATAGACAATAGGTGCAGGAGTAGGCCATTTGGCCCATCGAACTAGCACCGCAATTCATTGTGATCATGGCTGATCCACAATCAGTACCCCGCACCTGCCTTCTCCCCATATCCCCTGACATTTTTAAGAGCCCTATCTAGCTCTCTCTTGAAAGTATCCAGAGAACCGGCCTCCGGCCTGAGGCAGAGAATTCCACAGACTCACAGCTCTCTGTGAGAAAAAGTGTTTCCTCGTCTCCGTTCTAAATGTCCGACCCCTTATTCTTAAATTGATAGCAAGGTTATGCATTCTTGTACTCTTACATGGATATGACCGCACATTATAAAAACCCATTTGTTTCTGCAAAATGGCAATGTGTAAATATACTGATTTCCTCAGCAAAATACTGATTTTCAGGTACTAGAATACTGAAATGAGCTGATAAAACTTGGCAGCTCTGCCCTTGCTCAAGAGAGAGCTAGATAACGCCCTTAAAGATTGCGGAGTCAGGGGATATGGGGAGAAGGCAGGAACGGGGCACTGATTGTGGATGATCAGCCATGATCACAGTGAATGGCGGTGCTGGCCGAAAGGGCCGAATGGCCTACTCCTGCACCTATTGTCTATTGTCCTCTCTCTCTCCGGCAGATGAACAAAAGGACTGGTCAGCCCATGATCAACCTGTATACGGACCGCGAGACGGGCAAGCTGAAAGGCGAAGCAACGGTCTCCTTTGACGATCCCCCTTCTGCCAAGGCCGCCATTGACTGGTTCGACGGTAAGTTGCCATGGGAACGGTGGGGTGGGGGGCAGATTCCTGCCGGTGGGGGTTTCTTAAAAGCAGACAACGACAAACTGGTTGAAGGTAAACCAAGCCACCCTTTACTCGATTCGTCAGACGGGAGTGGCGGGAATTACTGAGAGGCCGGTTCTCTGGATACTTTCAAGAGAGAGCTACATAGGGCTCTTAAAGATAGCGGAGTCAGGGGATATGGGGAGAAGTCAGGAACGGCGTACTGATTGGGGATGATCAGCCGTGATCACAGTGAATGGCGGTGCTGGCTGGAAGGGCCGAATGGCCTACTCCTGCACCTATTGTCTGTTGGGGGAAGAGAGCAAGAGGGGGGGGAGAGACAGGGTCCTTTTGCAGTGAATGGCGGTGCTGGCTGGAAGGGCCGAATGGCCTACTCCTGCACCTATTGTCTAATGGGACGGGTGAGGCGGGGGCTGGTCGCGGCACCCCGACCGACAGTCCCCTCGGCCCGAGTAGCAGCAGTCAAATACGGGACAAGGGCGGTCTCTCCCCCCACTCTCTCTCCCCTGCCTGACCTCCCAGACTTTTCCACCCAGTGAATGGCGGTGCTGGCTGGAAGGGCCGAATGGCCTACTGTCTATTGTCCAACGCAAATGTTGCTCTGTCTGTCCCCGGGCTCCATTCTTCGAACAAGGAGGAATTAGTATAGTTATACATTTTTCTCATCAGTAAAACACACCTAACAAGTTGAATATGACAATAGGTGCAGGAGTAGGCCATTCGGCCCTTCGAGCCAGCACCGCCATTCAATGTGATCATGGCTGATCATTCCCAATCAGTACCCCGATCCCGCCTTTATATGGCATGATCGAAAGATTCTGTAGCCTTTCAGAATACAGGAAAAGTTGGCCTTCATAACAAGAGGAGTTGAGTATAGGAGCAAAGGGGTCGTTCTGCTGTTGTACAGGGCCCTGGTGAGACCACACCTGGAGTATTGTGTGCAGTTTTGGCCTGCTGGCCTTTATAACAAGAGGAGTTAAGTATAGGAGCAAAGAGGTCCTTCTGCAGTTGTACAGGGCCCTGGTGAGACCACACCTGGAGTATTGTGTTCAGTTTTAGTCTCCAAATTTGAGGAAGGACATTCTTGCTATTGAGGGAGTCCAGCGTAGGTTCACCAGGTTAATTCCCGGGATGGCGGGACTGTCATATGCTGAGAGAATGGAGCGGCTGGGCTTGTATACTCTGGTGTTTAGAAGGATGAGAGGGCATCTTATTGAAACATATAAGATTGTTAAGGGTTTAGGCACGCTAGAGGCAGGAAACATGTTCCCGATGTTGGGGGAGTCCAGAACCATGGGCCACACACAATTTAAGAATAAGGGGTCGGCCATTTAGAACGGAGACGAGGAGAAACATTTCCACCCAGAGAGTTGTGAGTCTGTGTCAGAGGGCGGTGGAGGCTGGTTCTCTGGATGCTTTCAAGAGAGAGCTAGATTGGGCTCTTAAAGATAGGGGATATGGGGAGAAGGCAGGAACGGGGTACTGATTGTGGGTGATCAGCCGTGATCACAGTGAATGGCGGTGCTGGCTCGAAGGGCCGAATGGAATACTCCTGCACCTATTGTCTATTGTCAAATCATGCTCATCCAATAACAAGTTATTTCTATACCATGTGCTCTAATTTTGCACACTAATCTCTTGTGTGGGACCACAAGCAGAAAATCTTTATATGTATTGAGTCTAGTAGTTGGGAGGTCATGTTGCAGTTGTACAAGACGTTGGTGAGGCCACATTTAGACTATTGTGTTCAGTTCTGGGCACCGTGTTATAGGAAAGATGTCGTCGAGCTGGAAAGGATTCAGAAAAGATTTACGAGGATGTTGCTGGGACTCGAGGGGCCTGAGCTACAGGGAGAGGTTGGGGCAGGGCTGGGACTCTATTCCTTGGAGCGCAGGAGGATGAGGGGCGATCTTATAGAGGTGTACAAAATCACCAGGGGAATAGATCGGGTAGACAGACGCACAGAGTCTTGCCCAGAGTAGGGGAATCGAGGACCAGAGGACACAGGTTTAAGGTGAGAGAGTAGGGGGGGGGGGGGGGGGGGGGAGATTGAATAGGAATCTGAGGGGCAGCTTTTCCACACAGAGGGTGGTGGGTGCATGGAACGAGCTGCCAGAGGAGGTTTTTGAGGCAGGGACTATCGCAACATATAACAAACAGACTGGTAGAGGGACTTTTGAACAAACGTAGGCAGCTAATTCAAAGCATTTCTTTACAAGTCCAATCGGCCGAAGGCAGAAACAGGCCCTTCCCCACCTAGTTGGTGCTGTCCACTGATCACCCCGTGCACTAGTTTAGAGATACAACGCGGAAACAGGCCCTTCCCCACCGAGTCCGTGCCGACCAGCGATCGCCCCGTACACTAGTTTAGTTTAGAGATACAGCACGGAAACAGGCCCTTCCCCACCGAGTCCGCGCTGACCAGCGATCCCCGCACACTAACACTATCCTACACACACACACACACACACACGGGGACAGTTTACAATCTTCACCAAAGCCAATTAACCTACAAACCCGCACGTCTTTGTAGTGTGGGAGGAAACTGGAGCGCCCGGAGAAAACCCACGCAGGTCACGGGGAGAGTCCGTGCAATCTCCGTACAGACACCACCCTTGGACAGGAGGGAACCCGGGTTTCTGGTGCCGTGAGGCAGCAGCTCTACCCGCTGTGCCACCATGACGGCCGCTCCTGAATGTGTTTTGTGTCCGTTTTTCTGCAGGGAAGGAGTTTGCTGGCAACAGTATCAAGGTGACCTTCGCCACCCGCAGGACTGAGTTCAGCCGAGGAGGAATTAGAGGAGGGACTCGTGGAGGTGCAGGTGGAGGTGGGGGCCGTGGGGGTTTGAAGTAGCCCTCCCTTTCTGCCTTCTCTCTCTCACCCTCTCTCTCTCTCTGTCTCCCTCTCTCCCTCCCTCTCCCCCCTTCCTCACCGTCAAGTCCCAGCAAACTGCTGACCCTGGTCTCCTGTGGTCCGAGTCGTCCGTGTACTGTGTGTCTGTGTTACTTGTGTGTCTCTGTCTGCGTGTGACTCTGTGTCTCTGGCTCTATGTGGGTGTGTCTCAGTGTGCGTGTGTCTGGTCCCTCAATGCTGTCTGTATGTGTCTCCGTCTGTGGGTGTGTGTGTGTCTTGATGTGTGTGAGTGTGTGTGTCTCTGGGTGTGTGTGGGTGTCAGTTTGTATGTGTGTGTGTGACTGAGTCTGTGTGTGTGTGTGTGGGCGTGTCTGTGACTGAGTCTGTGACTGAGTCTGTGACTGAGTCTGTGACTGAGCCTGTGTGTGAGTGTGAATCTGTCTCTAAGTGCGTGATGCTTCTCTCACCTCTCTGCCTCTGCTGTGTTCCAGCTCCGATGGGCCGTGGGGGATTTTCCGGTGGCCCGCGCGGCAGCTTCGGTGGAGGTGGAGGAGGAGGAGGAGGAGGCGGTGGTGGAGGAGGAGGAGGAGGAGCAGGGGGTGGAGGTGGAGGTGGCCAACAGAGAGCTGGAGACTGGAAATGTACCAACCCGTGAGTACTCGCACACACACTCGCACTCACTGGTGGGGGAAACATAGACAATAGGTGCAGGAGTAGGCCATTCGGCCCTTCGAGCCTGCCTCATGGCTGATCATCCAA
>JAXLNO010005829.1:57692-80430 GCA_038087875.1 Malacoraja senta
TATTGTGTACAGTTTTGGCCTGTTGGCCTTCATAACAAGAGGAGTTGAGTATAGGAGCAAGAGGTCCTTCTGCAGTTGTACAGGGCCTGGTGAGACCACACCTGGAGTATTGTGTACAGTTTTGGCCTGTTGGCCTTCATAACAAGAGGAGTTGAGTCTAGGAGCAAAGAGGTCCTTCTGCAGTTGTACAGGGCCTGGTGAGACCACACCTGGAGTATTGTGTGCAGTTTTGGCCTGTTGGCCTTTATAACAAGAGGAGTTGAGTACAGGAGCAAAGAGGTCCTTCTGCAGTTGTACAGGGCCCTAGTGAGACCACACCTGGAGTATTGTGTGTAGTTTTGGCCCTGTTGGCCTTCATAACAAGAGGAGTTGAGTCTAGGAGCAAAGAGGTCCTTCTGCAGTTGTACAGGGCCCTGGTGAGACCACACCTGGAGTATTGTGTGCAGTTTTGGCCTGTTGGCCTTCATAACAAGAGGAGTTGAGTATAGGAGCAGGGAGGTTCTCCGTAATCTGCTCAGGCAGTAGAGGCGCGGAAGTAGAGTTTTAATATGTATATAAAAGATCTCTCCTGGTCCCAGAACACTGATGCAATTATAAAGAAGGCACATCAGCGCCTCTACTTCCTGAGAAGATTACGGAGAGTCGGCATGTCGAGGAGGACCATGGCCACCCGAAGGGGGGGGGGGGGTTGGTATGGGTGCAGTCGCACCCCCCTTTTTTCCCCCCCGAGTAAAAAAAATGCAGAGTAAGCAAAAATTGGGGCGCAATGTTTTTTTATTTGGTACCCCCAACAAGTAACTACTAGTACTGCGGAGCTTCGGGGGTTCCGGGCCGACGGGAACATCGGGAGCTCGCGGGTCCCTGGTGGGAGACCGCTTGTCGGCGCTCCCGCAACGGCAACTTCTCCCGCCCGATACACGGGGTTAAAAACCACCCGGAGCGGGGCCTTACGTCGCCCGGCGCGGCTTTAACGGCTGCGGGACTTACCATCTCCCGCCTGGGGCTCCAATATCAAGACCCGGAGCGTGGCCGTACATCGCCCGGAGCGGCTTTAACGGCTGCGGGACTTACCATCTCCCGCCAGGGGCTCCAACATCAAGACCCGGAGCGTGGCCGTACATCGCCCGGAGCGGCTTTAACGGCTGCGGGACTTACCATCGCCCGCCTGGGGCTCCGACATCAAGACCCGGAGCGGGGCCTTACATCGTCCGGCGCGGCTTTAACGGCTGCGGGACTTACCATCGCCCGCCGGGGGCTCCGACATCAAGACCCGGAGCGTGGCCTTACATCGCCCGGCGCGGCTTTAACGTCCGCGGGACTTGCCAGCACCCGCTGGGGGCTTTAACATCGGGAGAAGAATAAAGAACAGGGGAGAGACAAGACTTTGCCTTCCATCACAGTGAGGAGGTGTTTGGAGGTTCACTGTGATGGATGTGTGTGTAAATTGTGTTAAGTGTGTGGCTTGGTTTTTTCTTGTTCGTTTGACTGCAGAAACCAAATTTCGTTTGACCTTAGGTTCAAATGACAATAAACGGTATTCTGATTCTGATTCTAGGCTAATGGTGTTTTATTTGCCGTGAACAAGTTCGTCATAATAGCCTTATCATGCGTTAAGCCCCCTCTCTAGTAACACTGTAACCCCAGAACTTCCACCAACTAAAGGAGAGTAAGTCTGAGGTCATCCTTCTCGGCCCCTCGGACTCAATCAAAATGATAGCAGGCAGCCTTGGAAGCCTTACCCCACTACTCAAACCTCACATCAAAAACCTTGCCGTGATATTTGACTCAGCACTGAAATTTGACAAACAAGTCAATGCCGTGGTAAAAGCTAGCTTCTTTCAGCTTCGGACGATAGTAAAATAAAACAATTCCTCCAGTTTGACGACCTCGAAAAGATCATCCACACATTTATCTCCTCCCGCCTAGATTACTGCAACTCCCTTTACACTGGCATCAGCCAATCTTCCCTGTCCCGCCTGCAACTGGTCCAAAACGCCAATCGCAGCGAGACTCCTGACGGGCACCCGAAAAAGGGACCACATCACCCCGATCCTGGCCTCTCTCCACTGGCTCCCTCTGCGGTTGGTTCCGTATAAACTTCAAGATCCTCCTCCATGTCTACAAAGCCCTCAATGGGCTTGCCCCCACCTACATTAAAAGTCTTCTCACCCACCACTCCACCTCCAGGCCCCACAGATCGGCCGACTTGGGGTTGCTGAATATCCCGCGGTCTAGGCATAAGCTCAGGGGCGACCGGGCCTTTGTGGTTGCAGCTCCTAGACTGTGGAACAGCATCCCCTTTCCCATCAGAACTGCCCCCTCCATCGACTCCTTTAAGTCAAGACTAAAGACTTATCTATACTCCCAAGCCTTTCTTGACGTCCTCTGAGTGAGGGCTATATGTATATATGGATGTAGTTTGTTTTGTTTATGCTATTCTTATAACAAATGTAACGCACTTTGGCCAACGAGAGTTGTTTTTTAAATGTGCTATACACACACACACACACACACACACACACACACACACACACACACACACACACACACACACACACACACACACACACACACACACACACACACACACACACACACAGAGACACAGAGACACACACACACACACACACACACACACACACACACACACACAGAGACACACACACACACACACACACACACACACACACACACACACACACACACACACACACACACACACACACACACAGACACAGAGACACACACACACACACACACACACACACACACACAGAGACACACACACACACACACACACACACACACACACACACACACACACAGAGACACACACACACACACACACACACACACACACACACACACACACACACACACACACACACACAGAGACACACACACACACACACACACACACACACACACACAGAGACACACACACACACACACACACACACGCACACACACACACACAGACACACACACACACACACACACACACACACACACAGACACACACAGAGAGACACACACACACACACACACACACACACACACCACACACACACACACACACACACACACATACACACACACACACACACACACACACACACACACACACACACACACACACACACACACACAGAGCACACACACACACACACACACACACACACACACACACACACACACACACAGAGACACACACACACACACACACACACACACACATACACACACACACACACACACACACACACACACACACACACACACACACACACACACACACACACACACACACACACACACAGACACACACACACACACACACACACACACACACACACACACACACACACACACACACAGAGACACACACACACACACACACACACACACACACACACAGAGACACACACACACACACACACACACACACACACACACACACACACACACACACACACACACACACACACACACACACACACGAGGAAAGGCGGGGGTTATAGTGCTACAAGGTTAATTCCCGGGATGGCGGGACTGTCATATGCTGAGAGAATGGAGCGGCTGGGCTTGTACACTCTGGAGTTTAGAAGGATGAGAGGGCATCTTATTGAAACATATAAGATTATTAAGGGTTTGGACACGCTAGAGGCAGGAAACATGTTCCCGATGTTGGGGGAGTCCAGAACCAGGGGCCACACACACAGTTTAAGAATAAGGGGTCGGCCATTTAGAACGGAGATGAGGAGAAACCTTTCCACCCAGAGAGTTGTGAATCTGTGGGATTCTCTGCCTCAGAGGGCGGTGGAGGCCGGTTCTCTGGATGCTTTCAAGAGAGAGCTAGATAGGGCTCTTAAAGATAGCGGAGTCAGGGGATATGGGGAGAAGGCAGGAACGGGGTACTGATTGGGGATGATCAGCCGTGATCACATTGAATGGCGGAGGTGACAGGGAAATGCTGGAGAAACTCAGCGGGTGCAGCAGCATCTATGGAGCGAATGAAATAGGTAACGTTTCGGGACCAAACCCTTCTTCAGACTGATGGGGGGGATGGGGGGGGGGGGGGAGAAGAAAGGAAAAAGAGGAGGAGCCCGAGGGTTGAGGGAGGGGTAGGAAGGGGAGGAGAATTGAATGGCGGTGCTGGCTCGAAGGGCCGGATGGCCAACTCCTGCACCTATTGTCTATTGTGTATTGTCTATTGATCGGTTGCTTGTCAGACGCAGCCACTGGACGCAGCCACATGCGAGTCTCCTCGTCTCTCCTTCCTCTCTCTCTCTCTCTCTCTCTCCCTCCCCGGAGGGTCAGTGCGAGACATGTAGAGGGTGTGGGACGTCCGACCTCCGCCATGTACCCTGTCACCATTGGGGCCAGCGGGCAAACACATGGTGGAGACATGACCTGGGGGTCCTTGTACATCAGTCACTGAAGGTTGGCGTGCAGGTACAGCAGGCAGTGAAGAAAGCTAATGCAATGTTGGCCTTCATAACAAGAGGATTTCAGTATAGGAGTAAAGAGGTCCTTCTGCAGTTGTATTGGGCTCTGGTGAGACCACATCTGGAGTATTGTGTACAGTTTTGGTCTGTTGGCCTTCATAACAAGAGGAGTTGAGTATAGGAGCAAAGAGGTCCTTCTGCAGTTGTACAGGGCCCTGGTGAGACCACACCTGGAGTATTGTGTACAGTTTTGCTCTCCTAATTTGAGGAAGGACATCCTTGTGATTGAGGGAGCCCAGCGTAGGTTCACCAGATTGATCCCTGGGATGGCGGGACTGTCATAGGAGGAAAGATTGAAAAGACTAGGCTTGTATTCACTGGAGTTTAGAAGGATGAGGGGGAATCTTATAGAAACATATAAAATTATAAAAGGACTGGACAAGCTAGATGTAGGAAAAATGTTCCCAATGTTGGGCGAGTCCAGAACCAGGGGCCACACAGTCTTAGAATAAAGGGGAGGCCATTTAAGACTGAGGTGAGAAAAAAACTTTTTCAGCCAGAGAGTTGTGAATCTGTGGCCATTTCGGACTGAGATGAGGAGAAACTTTTCCACCCAGAGAGTTGTGAATCTGTGGAATTCCCTGCCACAGAGGGCAGTGGAGGCCAAGTCACTGGATGGATTTAAGAGAGAGTTAGATAGAGCTCTAGGGGCTAGTGGAGTCAAGGGATATGGGGAGAAGGCAGGCACGGGTTATTGATTGGGGACGATCAGCCATGATCACAGTGAATGGCGGTGCTGGCTCGAAGGGCCGAATGGCCTCCTCCTGCACCTATTGTCTATGTTTCTATGTTTCTACGACCGCCTCGCCGTTCCGTGTTGGCGGCCAGCGAGAAGCTGATGGTCCCTTAACGGCTTTCGAGACCCCCACCCACTCCAGGGCAGCACCGACACCCTCTCTGAAGAAGGGTTTCGGCCCGAAACGTTGCCTATTTCCTTCGCTCCATAGATGCTGCTGCACCCGCTGAGTTTCTCCAGCATTTTTGTCTACCCTCTCTTCCCTTGTTCTGCTCAGTCTCTCTCTCTCTCCCCTCCCCCACCCTTCCCCCTTTCTTAATATCTGCAAACTCGACCTGTCTCTTGCAAACCTCCTCGGGGCCTCTCGCCCTCTCACCCAATGCTATTCCATAAAGTCTTTAAAGGGCCTGTCCCACTTTCACCACCTAATTCACCACCTTTTATACTCGTGGACATTTTTCATCAGACCTACTTGATGCCACGAGTACCTACGACTAGCATCACAATAGACAATAGACAATAGGTGCAGGAGTCGGCCATTCGGCCCTTCCAGCCAGCACCGCCATTCAATGTGATCATGCCTGATCATCCCCAATCAGTACCCCGTTCCTGCCTTCTCCCCATATCCCCTGACTCCGCTATCTTTAAGAGCCCTATCCAGCTCTCTCTTGAAAGCATCCAGAGAACCGGCCTCCACCGCCCTCTGAGGCAGAGAATCCCACAGATTCACAACTCTCTGGGTGGAAAAGTGTTTCCTCGTCTCCGTTCTAAATGGCCGACCCCTTATTCTTAAACTGTGTGTGTGGCCCCTGGTTCTGGACTCCCCCAACACCGGGAACATGTTTCCTGCCTCTAGCGTGTCCAAACCCTTAATAATCTTACATGTTCCAATGAGATTCCCTCTCATCCTTCTAAACTCCAGAGTGTACAAGCCCAGCCGCTCCATTCTCTCAGCATATGACAGTCCCGCCATCCCGGGAATTAACCTGGTGAACCTACGCTGGGCTCCCTCAATAGCAAGAATGTCCTTCCTCAAATTAGGGGACCAAAACTGTACACAATACTCCAGGTGTGGTCTCACCAGGGCCCTGTACAACTGCAGAAGGACCTCTTTGCTCCTATATTCGATTCCTCGTTATGAAGACCAACAGGCCATTGGCTTTCTTCACTGCCTGCTGTACCTGCATGCTTACTTTCATAGACTGATGTACAAGGACCCCCAGATCGCGTTGTACTTCCCCTTTTCCCAACTTGATGCCATTCAGATAATAATCTGTATAGTAGGTAGTAACATAGAAACATAGATACATAGACAATAGATGCAGGAGTAGGCCATTCGGCCCTTCGAGCCTGCACCGCCATTCAATATGATCATGGCTGATCATCCAACTCAGTATCCCGTACCTGCCTTCTCTCCATACCCCCTGACCCCTTTAGCCACAAGGGCCACATCTAACTCCCTCTTAAATATAGCCAATGAACTGGCCTCAACTACCCTCTGTGGCAGAGAGTTCCAGAGATTCACCACTCTCTGTGTGAAAAAGTTTTTCCTCATCTCGGTCTTAAAGGATTTCCCCCTTATCCTTAAGCTGTGACCCCTTGTCCTGGACTTCCCCAACATCGGGAACAATCTTCCTGCATCTAGCCTGTCCAACCCCATAAGAATTTTGTACGTTTCTATAAGATCCCCTCTCAATCTCCTAAATTCTAGCGAGTATAAGCCAAGTCTATCCAGTCTTTCTTCATATGAAAGTCCTGACATCCCAGGAATCAGTCTGGTGAACCTTCTCTGCACTCCCTCTATGGCTATAATGTCCTTCCTCAGATTTGGAGACCAAAACTGTACGCAATACTCCAGGTGTGGTCTCACCAAGACCCTGTACAACTGCAGTAGAACCTCCCTGCTCCTATACTCAAATCCTCTTGCTATGAATGCTAACATACCATTGGCTTTCTTCACTGCCTGCTGCACCTGCATGCCTACTTTCAATGACTGGTGTACCATGACACCCAGGTCTCGCTGCATCTCCCCATTTCCTAATCGGCCACGAGTCCGTAGGAGGCCGTAGGAGTCCGTAGATATATCGTAGCGGCTCGTTACGCCAGCCGTAAGTACTCGGGGCATCAGGCAAGTCGGGACGTTTTTTCCAGCCTGATAAAAAATGTCCACGAGTTAAAAAAATGGTGGGGATGAAAGAAATTGCAACTTTTTACTCGTAAAGCCCCTGTCCCACTGTACGAGGTAATTCAAGAGTTCTCCCGAGTTTTCCCCTGATTCGAACTCGGACATTTTTCACAGTGTTGAAAAAAACGTCAGGAGTTTACCGGATTTCCCGAGTACCTGCCGTTACTCGTACGAGCCGCTAAGGGACATAATTGGGAATTGAAAGCAACATCTCCAAGTTTGCGGATGACACTAAGCTGGGGGGCAGTGTTAGCTGTGAGGAGGATGCTAGGAGGCTACAAGGTGACTTGGATAGGCTTGGTCAGTGGGCAAATGTTTGGCAGATGCAGTATAATGTGGATAAATGTGAGGTTATCCACTTTGGTGGCAAAAACGGGAAGGCAGACTATTATCTAAATGGTGGCCGATTAGGAAATGGGGAGATGCAGCGAGACCTGGGTGTCATGGTACACCAGTCATTGAAAGTAGGCATGCAGGTGCAGCAGGCAGTGAAGAAAGCGAATGGTATGTTAGCATTCATAGCAAGAGGATTTGAGTATAGGAGCAGGGAGGTTCTCCTGCAGTTGTACAGGGTCTTGGTGAGACCACACCTGGAGTATTGCGTACAGTTTTGGTCTCCAAATCTGAGGAAGGACATTATAGCTATAGAGGGAGTACAGAGAAGGTTCACCAGACTGATTCCTGGGATGGCAGGACTTTCATATGAAGAAAGACTGGATAGACTCGGCTTATACTCGCTAGAATTTAGGAGATTGAGAGGGGATCTTATAGAAACTTACAAAATTCTTATGGGGTTGGACAGGCTAGATGCAGGAAGATTGTTCCCGATGTTGGGGAAGTCCAGGACAAGGGGTCACAGCTTAAGGATAAGGGGGAAATCCTTTAAGACCGAGATGAGAAAAACTTTTTCACACAGAGAGTGGTGAATCTGTGGAACTCTCTGCCACAGAGGGTAGTTGAGGCCAGTTCATTGGCTATATTTAAGAGGGAGTTAGATGTCGCCCTTGTGGCTAAAGGGATCAGGGGGTATGGAGAGAAGGCAGGGATGGGATACTGAGTTGGATGATCAGCCATGATCACATTGAATGGCGGTGCAGGCTCGAAGGGCCGAATGGCCTCCTCCTGCACCTATTTTCTATGTATCTATGTTTCTATGTATCCACGAACTCCTACGGAGACGCTACGGACATTCTCCGAGTTCGAACCAGGGGAAAACTCGGGAGAATTCTTGAATTACCTCGTACAGTGGGACAGGGGCTTAATTAAGGAGGGCATCGAAATAGTTCGTAGACGTACTCGTAGGAGTTCGTAGGAGTTCATGAACATATTCGTGGAAGGTCGTGGGAGTTTGTAGATTTCGGCGTGGAGCGGGCGAGCCCTCGCCGGGGCGAGCCGGAGGGGTGCGCTCCGTATCGCTGGCCCGCGGCAGCCGGCAGCCTGAAGCCGCGGTCTGCAGAGCTCCAGCCGGGGATCCCTCGTTGGGGACCCAGGAGGAGAAGAGCTCCGACCACCGTCCCGCGGCCAACCTCTGCAGCGGACGTACCATCAGGAGCGGGGTCCCTCGCCGGTGATCCCTGGAGGGGAGCTTCGGCCGCCGGCCCTGCGGCTTGCGGTGCTTCTGGCTGCGGACTTTAAATCTCCGACCGTTGGCCCTGCGGCCTACACCAAGCTAAAGCCGCGGTCTCCAGTAGGGAGGCACCGATTCAGGACTTACCTGGACTTTTACCTGTTTGTACATCTGGACACTCGCAGCGAAGGCTGCGGAGGGTTGAGGTCCCGACCACGGGGGAAAATGGAGGAGGACTATCCAAATGTTGTGCCTTCCACCACAGTGATGAATGGTGTGGTGGATGTGGGTGTAGAATTGTGGATTGTGTTTTCTTTATCATTGTACCGTTGCTGGCAAATTCATTTCACTTGCTCTTTATACATAGAAACATAGAAAATAGGTGCAGGAGTAGGCCATTCGGCCCTTCGAGCCTGCACCGCCATTCAATATGATCATGGCTGATCATCCAACTCAGTATCCTGTACCTGCCTTCTCTCCATACCCCCTGATCCCCTTTAGCCACAAGGGCCACATCTAACTCCCTCTTAAATATAGCCAATGAACTGGCCTCAACTACCCTCTGTGGTAGAGAGTTCCAGAGATTCACCACTCTCTGTGTGAAAAAGTTTTTCCTCATCTCGGTCTTAAAGGATTTCCCCCTTATCCTTAAGCTGTGACCCCTTGTCCTGGACTTCCCCAACATCGGGAACAATCTTCCTGCATCTAGCCTGTCCAACCCCATAAGAATTTTGTACGTTTCTATAAGATCCCCCCTCAATCTCCTAAATTCTAGCGAGTATAAGCCAAGTCTATCCAGTCTTTCTTCATATGAAAGTCCTGACATCCCAGGAATCAGTCTGGTGAACCTTCTCTGCACTCCCTCTATGGCTATAATGTCCATCCTCAGATTTGGAGACCAAAACTGGTACGCAATACTCCAGGTGTGGTCTCACCAAGACCCTGTACAACTGCAGTAGAACCTCCCTGCTCCTATACTCAAATCCTCTTGCTATGAAAGCTAACATACCATTCGCTTTCTTCACTGCCTGCTGCACCTGCATGCCTACTTTCAATGACTGGTGTACCATGACACCCAGGTCTCGCTGCATCTCCCCATTTCCTAATCGGCCACCATTTAGATAATAGTCTGCCTTCCCGTTTTTGCCACCAAAGTGGATAACCTCACATTTATCCACATTATACTGCATCTGCCAAACATTTGCCCATTCACCCAACCCACCCAAGTCACCTTGCAGTCTCCTAGCATCCTCCTCACAGCTAACACTGCCCCCCAGCTTAGTGTCATCCGCAAACTTGGAGATGCTGCCTTCAATTCCCTCATCCAGATCATTAATATATATTGTAAATAGCTGGGGTCCCAGCACTGAGCCTTGCGGTACCCCACTAGTCACTGCCTGCCATTGTGAAAAGGACCCGTTTACTCCTACTCTTTGCTTCCTGTTTGCCAGCCAGTTCTCTATCCACATCAATACTGAACCCCCAATACCGTGTGATTTAAGTTTGTATCCTAATCTCTTATGTGGTACCTTGTCGAAAGCCTTCTGAAAGTCCAGATACAACACATCCACTGGTTCTCCCCTATCCACTCTACTAGTTACATCCTCGAAAAATTCTATAAGATTCGTCAGACATGATTTACCTTTCGTAAATCCATGCTGACTTTGTCCAATGATTTCACCACTTTCCAAATGTGCTGCTATCCCATCTTTAATAACTGACTCTAGCAGTTTCCCCACTACCGATGTTAGACTAACTGGTCTGTAATTCCCCGTTTTCTCTCTCCCTCCCTTCTTAAAAAGTAGGGTTACATTAGCTACCCTCCAATCCTCAGGAACTACTCCAGAATCTAAAGAGTTTTGAAAAATTATCACTAATGCATCCACAATTGAAATTACCCTCCATTTAGAGGGAGGGTCGGGTTCAAATTCATTGAATTCCCTCAAAATGACCACAATAAATGTAATAGATATGAACAGCAGATGCTGCTTTAGATCAATGACAGACATAAAGTGCTGGAGTAACTCAGCGGGTCAGGGGGCATATCTGGAGAGAATGATAGGTGATGTTTCATGGTGAATCTCTGGAACTCTCTGCCACAGAGGGTAGTTGGGGCCAAGGTGGGCACCATTCGTTCACCACACATTCGTTGCAACGAGACCTGGGTGTCATGGGACACCAGTCATTGAAAGTAGGCATGCAGGTGCAGCAGGCAGTGAAGAAAGCGAATGGTATGTTGGTCTTCATAGCAAAAGGATTTGAGTATAGGAGCAGGGAGGTTCTACTGCAGTTGTACAGGGTCTTGGTGAGACCACACCTGGAGTATTGCGTACAGTTTTGGTCTCCTAATCTGAGGAAGGACTTCCTTGCCATAGAGGGAGTACAGAGAAGGTTCACCAGACTGATTCCTGGGATGGCAGGACTTTCATATGAAGAAAGACTGGATAGACTCGGCTTGTACTCGCTAGAATTTAGAAGATTGAGGGGGGATCTTATAGAAACTTACAAAATTCTTAAGGGGTTGGACAGGCTAGATGCAGGAAGATTGTTCCCGATGTTGGGGAAGTCCAGGACAAGGGGTCACACAGTTTAAGGATAAGGGGGAAGTCTTTTAGGACCGAGATGAGAAAAACATTTTTTTTTCACACAGAGAGTGGTGAATCTGTGGAACTCTCTGCCACAGAAGGTAGTTGAGGCCAGTTCATTGGCTATATTTAAGAGGGAGTTAGATGTGGCCCTTGTGGCTAAAGGGATCAGGGGGTATGGAGAGAAGGCAGGTACAGGATACTGAGTTGGATGATCAGCCATGATCATATTGAATGGCGGTGCAGGCTCGAAGGGCCGAATGGCCTACTCCTGCACCTATTTTCTATGTATCTATGTATCTATGTTTCGGGTCAAGACCCTTCTTCAGACCCTAAGAAGGTCTTGAGTCCGTCCCGAAGCATCACCTGTCCACGTTTTCCGCAGAGATGCAGCCTGTCAGACCCGCTGAGTTACTCCAGCACTTTTAGCCACAATGGATGTTGAGGGAGTCGAGGGACAGAGCAAGAACTGGAGAAGATTGGGGCAGGAGTGGGCACCAGCTCTCCCAGCCGGGCCTGCCGTTCACAGTGATCTATGCGGGTCTCAAATCCTCAAATCTCCTTCAGGAATGTGGGCTTGAGATGGAAGATCAAGTATGGTCTTGTGGGACGGGGTAGCAGGCTAGAGTGGCTGAATAGCCTGCTTCTGCTCCTATCTCTGGTGCCGGTGGTGCATTGGCATTGACCTGGTTTGCTGCAGTAGCTAGGGGGTGGTTAACATAATAGAAACATAGACAATAGGTGCAGGAGGAGGCCATTCGGCCCTTCAAGCCAGCACCGCCATTCATTGTGATCATGGCTGATCGTCCCTTATCAATAACCCGTGCCTGCCTTCTCCCCTTATCCATTGACTCCACTAGCCCCTAGAGCTCTATCTAACTCTCTCTTAAATCCATCCAGTGACTTGGCCTCCACTGCCCTCTGTGGCAGGGAATTCCACAGATTCACAACTCTCTGAGTGGACAAGTTTTTTCTCACCTCAGTCTTAAATGGCCTCCCCTTTATTCTAAGACTGTGTGGCCCCTGGTTCTGGACTCGCCCAACATCGGGAACATTTTCCCTGCATCTAGCTTGTCCAGTCCTTTTATAATTTTATATGTTTCTATAAGATCCCTCCTCATCCTTCTAAACTCCAGTGAATACAAGCCTAGTCTTTTCAATCTTTCCTCATATGACAGTCCCGCCATCCCAGGGATCAATCTCGTGAACCTACGCTGCACTGCCTCAATCACAAGGATGTCCTTCCTCAAATTAGGAGACCAAAACTGTACACAATACTCCAGATGTGGTCTCACCAGAGCCCTATACAAACCTTAGGGTTGAAAGTGCTCAGGAACCACTTGTCTCAAGGTTCACCAGACTGATTCCTGGGATGGCAGGACTTTCATATGAAGAAAGACTGGATAGACTCAGCTTGTACTCGCTAGAATTTAGAAGATTGAGGGGGGATCTTATAGAAACTTACAAAATTCTTAAGGGGCTGGACAGGCTAGATGCAGGAAGATTGTTCCCGATGTTGGGGAAGTCCAGAACAAGGGGTCACAGTTTAAGGATAAGGGGGAAGTCTTTTAGGACCAACATTTTTCATACAGAGAGTGGTGAATCTGTGGAATTCTCAAGGTAGTTGAGGCCAGTTCATTGGCTATATTTAAGAGTGTTAGATGTGGCCCTTGTGGCTAAAGGGATCAGGGGGTATGGAGAGAAGGCAGGTACGGGATACTGAGTTGGATGATCAGCCATGATCATATTGAATGGCGGTGCAGGCTCGAAGGGCCGAATGGCCTCTACTCCTGCACCTATTGTCTATGTTTCTATGTTTCTATGTAATCAAGAACATTTCTTTGATTTGTTGTAAGTTTTATACTTTGTTCTGATATTCCCCAAATTATTCGTTTTGGATCCCATTTTAACATAGACATCAAACACAGTGACTGCTACACATTGCTCACTGTGATGGAAGGGGGAAAAAAACCATGCAAGGCGGCCATGGTGTAATGGTCTCTGCCTCAGAGGGCGGTGGAGGCCGGTTGGTTCTCTGGATACTTTCAAGAGAGAGCTAGATAGGGCTCTTAAAGATAGCGGAGTTAGGGGATATGGGGAGAAGGCAGGAACGGGGTACTGATTGGGGATGATCAGCCGTGATCACATTGAATGGCGGTGCTGGCTCGAAGGGCCGAATGGCCGACTCCTGCACCTATTGTCTATTGTCTATTGTCTATTGTCTAAAGGCAGAATTTCAGCTGCCTTTATAGACCGTTGCCAGTGATGGCTTGAAGCATCGTCGACAGCAAGTGAGTAGAACATACGTCCGTGTTTTAAACGTACTGCGGATGAAAGGCACGGGAGGATTATGCCTCCCTGAGAGATCGATCTTAGGGAAGCATAATTCTCCCGTGCCTTTACTATTCATGACCATTTTATATATGTTTCATATATATTTGTATTGTGTGCAGTTTGGGCCTGTTGGCCTTCATAACAAGAGGAGTTGAGTACAGGAGCAAAGAGATCCTTCTGCAGTTGTACAGGGCCCTGGTGAGACCACACCTGGAGTATTGAGTGCAGTTTTGGCCTGTTGGCCTTCATAACAAGAGGAGTTGAGTACAGGAGCAAAGAGGTCCTTCTGCAGTTGTACAGGGCCCTGGTGAGACCTCACCTGGAGTATTGTGTGCAGTTTTGGCCTGTTGGCCTTCATAACAAGAGGAGTTGAGTACAGGAGCAAAGAGGTCCTTCTGCAGTTGTACAGGGCCCTGGTGAGACCACACCTGGAGTATTGTGTGCAGTTTTGGCCTGTTGGCCTTCATAACAAGAGGAGTTGAGTATAGGAGCAAAGAGGTCCTTCTGCAGTTGTACAGAGCCCTGGTGAGACCACACCTGGAGTATTGTGTGCAGTTTTGGTCTCCAAATTTGAGGAAGGACATTCTTGCTATTGAGGGAGCCCAGCGTAGGTTCACCAGGTTAATTCCCGGGATGGCGGGACTGTCATATGCTGAGAGAATGGAGCGGCTGGGCTTGTACACTCTGGAGTTTAGAAGGATGAGAGGGGATCTTATTGAAAGATATAAGATTATTAAGGGTTTGGACACACTAGAGGCAGGAAACATGCTCCCAATGTTGGGGGAGTCCAGAACCAGGGGCCACACACACAGTTTAAGAATAAGGAGTCGGCCATTTAGAACGGAGACGAGGAAACACTTTTTCTCACAGAGAGTGGTGAATCTGTGGGATTCTCTGCCTCAGAGGGCGGTGGAGGCCGGTTCTCTGGATGTTTTCAAGACAGAGCTAGATAGAGCTCTTAAAGATAGCGGAGTCAGGGGATATGGGGAGAAGGCAGGAACGGGGTACTGATTGGGGATGATCAGCCGTGATCACATTGAATGGCGGTGCTGGCTAGAAGGGCTGAATGGCCTCCTCCTGCACCTGTTGTCTATTGTCTATTGTCTAATATATTTTTATATATGTTTTATATATATTTTATATATATAAAATATTGACCATTTTCTAATTTTAGTCAGGTTAGGCACTGCCTACCTTGCCTACCCTGGTGTTGTCCATACTGCGAGTTTGAGTTGATAGGGGGGGGACGTGTCCCACCTGGCCCCCCCTGGGATTTCCGCCCCTGCCTCGACCTAACTGAGGCTGCGAGTAGGCGGGAAGTTCCCTCGAGCGTGAAGGAGAGTTACATAGACCTCCTCGGACCACGTGTCGACCATGCTGCGAGTTTGAGTCAAGGGCAAACTCTTCTAAACGCACAGATTAGGCCCTTAAGTCATGAGCGTAACTCGTATTAATCCAGCCCTCATGACTTACTAATGTTTTAACTCTGGCTGTCAGTCGGGGAGGATTATTTCGTTGAATCTTCTTTGACTCTTTGGTATTTTAATTACATTCATTTTAAGATTCAAATTAAAAGAATAAAAAATGAACAAAAACATGTTATTAAAAATAATAGGTTTAAGCTTTTTGTTTGGTGAAGATGAAGGAATGGGGGGGGCTGAGAAAACTGTTGTCATAGAAACACAGAATCATAGACAATAGGTGCAGGAGGAGGCCATTCGGCCCTTCGAGCCAGCACCGCCATTCATTGTGATCATGGCTGATTGTCCCCAATCAATAACCCGTGCCTGCCTTCTCCCCATATCCCTTGACTCCACCAGCCCCTAGAGCTCTATCTAACTCTCTCTTAAATCCATCCAGTGACTTGGCCTCCACTGCCCTCTGTGGCAGGGAATTCCACAGATTCACAACTCTCTGGGTGGAAAAGTGTCTCCTCATCTCAGTCCCAAATGGCCACAGATTCACAACTCTCTGGGTGGAAAAGTTTTTTCTCACCTCAGTCTTAAATGGCCTCCCCTTTATTCTAAGACTGTGTGGCCCCTGGTTCTGGACTCGCCCAACATTGGGAACATATTTCCTGCATCTAGCTTGTCCAGTCCTTTTATAATTTTATATGTTTCTATAAGATCCCCCCCTCATCCTTCTAAACTCCAGTGAATACAAGCCTAGTCTTTTCAATCTTTCCTCATGTGACAGTCCCGCCATCCCAGGGATCAATCTGGTGAACCTACGCTGGGCTCCCTCAATCACAAGGATGTCCTTCCTCAAATTAGGAGACCAAAACTGTACACGATACTCCAGATGTGGTCTCACCAGAGCCCTGTACAACTGCAGAAGGACCTCTTTACTCCTATACTGAAATCCTGTATCGAAAGTCCTAATACTAATCAATACTAATACTAATACTAATAATGCTATACTTCTGGAGTCGACGAAGAGGGTGTGAGGTGTCTTGGACTTAGGTGCGGAAGGATTTAACCAGGGGGGATAGGATGGAGTCGAGGTATTTGGAAATAAGTTCGGTAGGACACGAGCAATGTCCTCCATGGCCAGAGTGAGGCCTACCGTAAATTGGAGGAGCAGCACCTCATATTTCGCTTGGGCAGCCTGCACCCTAGTGGCATGAACATTGACCTCCAATTTCAGGTAGTCCCTGCTTTCTCCTCCCCTTCCCAGCTCTCCCTCAGCCCACTGTCTCCGCCTCTTCCTTTCTTCTTCCCGCCCCCCACATCAGTCTGAAGAAGGGTCTCGACCCGAAACGTCGCCTATTTCCTTCGCTCCATAGATGCTGCCTCACCCGCTGAGTTTCCCCAACATTTTTGTCTACCTTTGATTTTCCAGCATCTGCAGTTCCTTCTTAAACATTTGGTCTACCAGCACGGTTAGGTTTGTGGACTTTGTGGAGAAGGTAAAACTGGGCCGTGCGGGGCTGGGGAACGATGAGGTTGGAGGCTTGGGAGGGCAGGGAGCAGGAGTTGATCAAGTCAGTGATAATAGACAATAGACAATAGGTGCAGGAGTCGGCAATTCGGCCCTTCGAGCCAGCACCGCCATTCAATGTGATCACGGCTGATCATCCCCAATCAGTACCCCGTTCCTGCCTTCTCCCCATATCCCCTGACTCCGCTATCTTTAAGAGCTCTATCTAGCTCTCTCTTGAACGCATCCAGAGAACCGGCCTCCACCGCCCTCTGAGGCAGAGAATCCCACAGATTCACAACTCTCTGGGTGAAAAAGTGTTTCCTCGTCTCCGTTCTAAATGGCCGACCCCTTATTCTTAAACTGTGTGTGTAGGCCCCTGGTTCTGGACTCCCCCAACATCGGGAACATGTTGTTTAAGAAGGAACTGCAGATGCTGGAAAGTCGAAGGTAGACAAAAATGCTGGAGAAACTCAGCGGGTGCAGCAGCATCGGTGGAGCGAAGGAAATAGGCAACGTTTCAGGCCGAAACCCTTCATCAGATCGGGAACATGTTTCCTGCCTCTAGCATGTCCGAAGCCTTAATAATCTTATATGTTTCAATAAGATCCCCTCTCATCCTTCTAAACTCCAGAGTGTACAAGCCCAGCCGCTCCATTCTCTCAGCATATGACAGTCCCGCCATCCCGGGAATTAACCTTGTAAACCTACACTGCACTCCCTCAATAGCAAGAATGTCCTTCCTCAAATTAGGGGACCAAAACTGCACACAATACTCCAGGTGTGGTCTCACCAGGGCCCTGTACAACTGCAGAAGGACCTCTTTGCTCCTATACTCAACTCCTCTTGTTATGAAGGCCAACATTGGCTTTCTTCACTGCCTGCTGTACCTGCATGCTTACTTTCACTGACAGATGAACAAGGACCCCCAGATCCCGTTGTACTTCCCCTTTTCCCAACTTGACACCATTTAAATAGTATTAGTCGCATTAGAAATAAATGATGAGCATAATAGATGTTAAAATAATTCCGTTGAATCTCGAAAAAGGATTCTTTCATTGAATCTTCTTTTGCTCTTTGGTATTTTAAATACGTTCATTTTAAGATTTAAATAAAAACAATAAAAGATGAACAAAAACATATTATTAAAAAAAGAAGGATTTGTTCTACAAAATGTGGATTCATTCAAAAGTCCGCACTTAATGGCCTAGAAGGCAGCATGTGGCCTTAAGGGTTTGGACACGCTAGAGGCAGGAAACATGTTCCCGATGTTGGGGGAGTCCAGAACCAGGGGCCACACACACAGTTTAAGAATAAGGGGTCGGCCATTTAGAACGGAGATGAGGAAACACTTTTTCTCACAGAGAGTTGTGAGTCTGTGGGATTCTCTGTGGGAGGCCGGTTACATAGATACATAGATACATAGAAAATAGGTGCAGGAGTAGGCCATTCGGCCCTTCGAGCCTGCACCGCCATTCAATATGATCATGGCTGATCATCCAACTCAGTATCCCGTACCTGCCTTCTCTCCATACCCCCTGATCCCTTTAGCCACAAGGGCCACATCTAACTCCCTCTTAAATATAGCCAATGAACTGGCCTCAACTACCCTCTGTGGCAGAGAGTTCCAGAGATTCACCACTCTCTGTGTGAAAAAGTTTTTCCTCATCTCGGTCTTAAAGGATTTCCCCCTTATCCTTAAGCTGTGACCCCTTGTCCTGGACTTCCCCAACATCGGGAACAATCTTCCTGCATCTAGCCTGTCCAACCCCATAAGAATTTTGTACGTTTCTATAAGATCCCCTCTCAATCTCCTAAATTCTAGCGAGTATAAGCCAAGTCTATCCAGTCTTTCTTCATATGAAAGTCCTGACATCCCAGGAATCAGTCTGGTGAACCTTCTCTGCACTCCCTCTATGGATATAATGTCCTTCCTCAGATTTGGAGACCAAAACTGTAGGCAATACTCCAGGTGTGGTCTCACCAAGACCCTGTACAACTGCAGTAGAACCTCCCTGCTCCTATACTCAAATCCTCTTGCTATGAAGGCCAACATACCATTCGCTTTCTTCACTGCCTGCTGCACCTGCATGCCTACTTTCAATGACTGGTGTACCATGACACCCAGGTCTTGCTGCATCTCCCCTTTTCCTAATCGGCCACCATTTAGATAATAGTCTGCTTTCCTGTTTTTGCCACCAAAGTGGATAACCTCACATTTATCCACATTATACTGGATAAATGTGAGGTTATCCACTTTGGTGGCAAAAACGGGATGCTCTGGATGCTTTCAAGAGAGAACAAGAGGAATCGAATATAGGAACAAAGAGGTCCTTCTGCAGTTGTACAGGGCCCTAGTGAGACCACACCTGGAGTATTGTGTGCAGTTTTGGTCCCCTAATTTGAGGAAGGACATTCTTGCTATTGAGGGAGCCCAGCGTAGGTTCACCAGGTTAATTCCCGGGATGGCGGGACTGTCATATGCTGAGAGAATGGAGCAGCTGGGCTTGTACACTCTGGAGTTTAGAAGGATGAGAGGGAATCTTATTGAAACATATAAGATTGTTAAGGTTTGGACACGCTAGAGGCAGGAAACATGTTCCCGATGTTGGGGGAGTCCAGAACCAGGGGCCACACACACAGTTTAAGAATACGAGGTAAGCCATTTTAGAACGGAGACGAGGAAACACTTTTTCTCACAGAGAGTGGTGAATCTGTGGAATTCTCTGCCTCAGAGGGCGGTGGAGGCCGGTTCTCTGGATGCTTTCAAGAGAGAGCTAGATAGGGCTCTTAAAGATAGTGGAGTCAGGGGATATGGGGAGAAGGCAGGAACGGGGTACTGATTGGGGATGATCAGCCATGATCACATTGAATGGTGGTGCTGGCTCGAAGGGCCGAATGGCCTCCTCCTGCACCTATTGTCTATTGTCTATTGTCTATTGTCTATTGTTCTCCACCCCAGGCCAAGTTAGTATTGAAAATAGTTTGTATTGAGCCCAAAGTGAATGGGGTGATGTGATGTATATAACGTGAAGGGGGAGATGAAATGAAATGCAATGTAAATACCAGCGCCTCTTGAGGCCAAGAGCAGAAGCTGGTTTATGCGCCTGTGCCTCGTGTCTGAGGTCAG
Source organism: Malacoraja senta (assembly GCA_038087875.1). Classification (NCBI taxonomy): domain Eukaryota; kingdom Metazoa; phylum Chordata; class Chondrichthyes; order Rajiformes; family Rajidae; genus Malacoraja; species Malacoraja senta. The sequence goes on from JAXLNO010005829.1 coordinate 77,657, forward strand.
GTGACCTTCTAGAAGTTTCAGTTGGTGTCTCAAATTGAATCTTTCTTACAAGATTCCGAAGATCTCTCCTGCTCCCAGAACACTGATGCAATCATAAAGAGAGCACATCAGCGCCTCTACTTTCCTGAGAAGATTACGGAGAGTCGGTTTGTCAAGGAGGACTCTCTCTAACTTCTACACGTGCACGGTAGAGAGCATGCTGACGGTTTGCATCCTGGGTTGGTTCGGCAACTTGAGCGTCCTGGAGAGGAAAAGGATGCGGAAAATTGTGACACACTGCCCAGTCCATCATCGGCTCTGACCTCCCCACCATCGAGGGGATCTATCGCAGTCGCTGCCTCAAAAGGCTGGCAGCATCATCAAGGACCCACACCATCCTGGCCACACACTCATCTCCCCGTACCTTCAAGTAGAAGGTACAGGAGCCTGACGACTGCAACGACCAGGTTCAGGAATAGCTGCTTCCCCACAGCCATCAGGCTATTAAACTTGCCATCAAACAGACTCTGAACTATAACACCCTATTGCATTTTATCTGTTTATTTGTGTGTGTGTATATATGGTCTATGGTATATAGACACACTGATGTGTTCTGTAATCATGCCTACTATATTCTCTTGTGCTGAAGCAAAGCAAGAATTTCATTGTCCTATCTGGGAAACATGACAATAAACTCTCTTGAACTTGACTTTCGAAGTAACTTAGCAAATTTGCAGATGACACAAAGCTGGGTGGCAGTGTGAACTGTGAGGAGGATGCTATGAGAATGCAGGGTGACTTGGACAGGTTGGGGGAGTGGGCAGATGCATGGCAGATGCAGTTATGCGGATAAATGTGAGGTTATCCACTTTGGTGGCAAAAACAGGAAGGCAGATTATTATCTGAATGGCGTCAAGTTGGGAAAAGGGAAGTACAACGGGATCTGGGGTCCTTGTTCATCAGTCTATGAAAGTAAGCATGCAGGTACAGCAGGCAGTGAAGAAAGCGAATGGCATGTTGGGCATTTATAACAAGAGGAGTTGAGTACAGGAGCAAAGAGGTCCTTCTGCAGTTGTACAGGGGATATGGGGAGAAGGCAGGAACGGGGTACTGATTGGGGATGATCAGCCGTGATCACATTGAATGGCGGTGCTGGCTGGAAGGGCCGAATGGCCTACTCCTGCACCTGTTGTCTATTGTCTATTGATGTGCCTTCATTGTGCTAATCACAACACGGTCTTTCAGTGGACATTACAGTGGGATCATGGTCCAGGGATAAGTAGGAGGAGGTGTCTGAGAGTTGGCGCGTGGCCTCGGCCTTGTGGAGGTCAGCGCGCCAGACTACCAGGGCACCTCCATTGTCGGCAGGTTTGATCAACCAGTCTGGGTTGTTGCGGAGTGAGTGGATGGCTGTACGTTCGTGGGGGGGGGGGGGGGGGGGAGAGCTTAGAGTGAGACAGGGGAGTGGAGAAGTTGAGGCGGTTGACGTCCCGCTGGCAGTTTGAACTAAAAAGGTCTAAAGTGGGAAGATGGCCATGAGGGGGGTCCAAGAGAGGGGTTCCGTTGGAGAGGGGAGAAGGGGTCATCCCTAGGACATCCCGTGGCGCTGTTGCTAGCTGCTCCGCCCACAGTCTGGTTGTCCTTTTTAAAATTCTGTTATGTATAGAGTGTGTTTTTTTTTGTTTTTTTCAGTATTTTATGTGGGAGGGGGGGGAAGCGGGTAGGGTAAGGGGGGAACCATCGTTCGGTCGCTTCCTGGCGAGGATGCGGATATTATCCGACGTCGAACAGGAGAACATCCTCAGCTGCCTGGACCTCTGAATTGGCCACCTCCCACCTTCCACTGGAGTCCGCGGCTCCCGATGTCCACAGGCCTCGCTAGGCGGAGATTCACGCTGGCGACCCCCGGCAAACATAGATACATAGAAACATAGACAATAGGTTCAGGAGTAGAGGCCATTCGGCCCTTCGAGCCTGCACCGCCATTCAATATGATCATGGCTGATCATCCAACTCAGTATCCTGTACCTGCCTTCTCTCCATACCCCCTGATCCCTTTAGCCACATCGGCCTTTCCTGCCGGGACCAGATCATAGCTTCAGCAGCGGCGGCGAGGCGCTGGAAACATCACGGACCGGGCGAGGCCTTTCCTGGGAGCTGGGCCTGCTGCATCGACATCGCGGAGCTCCCAACGCGGGCGCGCTGACTTTAACATCGCGCAGTCCTGGGACCCCTTTGAATACCTCCAAACTGATCAAGAAGGCTCAGCAGCGCCTTTACTTCCTGAGGAGGCTCAAGAAAGCTCACCTGTCCCCCAGATCCTGACCAACTTTTACCGCTGTACCATCGAAAGCATCCTGACCACCTGCATCACGGTATGGTACAGCAGTTGCACGGTAGCTGACAGGAAGGCACTACAACGGGTGGTGAAAACCGCTCAGTATATCATCGGTGCCCCGCTCCCTGCAATGGATGCCCTCCACCGAAAACGGTGTCTGAGACGGGCCGGGAAGATCATCAAGGACCCCTCCCACCCTAACCATGGACTGTTTGCCCTCCTCCCATCAGGGAGGCGGTACAGAAGCCTCAGATCCCGTACAAGCAGGATGAGGAACAGCTTCTTTAACAACACTATCACATTGCTGAACTTGGAGTCCTGCTGATAGATTTCATCCAGTCTCTCCGTCCACATTGTTTGCTCATTCTGTATTTTATTCTGTATATTGTTCTTGTTCCTGTGTTTTTATTCTATATTGCACTATTACTACGAGCAGACGCTAGACTGCATTTCGTTG
>JAXLNO010005829.1:80630-107571 GCA_038087875.1 Malacoraja senta
TTAATAATCATGTTTCAATAAGATACCCTTTCATCCTTCTAAACTCCAGAGTGTACAAGCCAGCCACACCATTCTCTCAGCATATGAAAGTCCCGCCATCCCGGGAATTAACCTGGTGAACCTACGCTGGGCTCCTCAATAGCAAGAATGTCCTTCCTCAAATTTGGAGACCAAAACTGCACACAATACTCCAGGTGTGGTCTCACCAGGGCCCTGTACAACTGCAGAAGGACCTCTTTGCTCCTATACTTAACTCCTCTTGTTATGAAGGCCAACACACCAAAACTGGACACAATACTCCAGGTGTGGTCTCACCAGGGCCCTGTACAACTGCAGAAGGACCTCTTTGCTCCTCTAGTCAACTGCTCTTGTTATGAAGGCCAACAGGCCATTCGCTTTCTTCACTGCCTGCTGTCCCTGCATGCTTACTTTCAATGGAATGGGAGAGAGAGAGAGATAGAGAGAGGAGGAGGGAGAGGAGAGAGATAATGGAGGGAGGGAGAAGAATTGAGGAGGAGAGGAGGGGAGGGCGGAATGAGGGAGGGGGGAATGAGGGAGGGGGGTAAAAGAGAATTGGGGGAGGAATGCGGGAAAGAAGGGCAGTTCTCTCTAAGGGAGGGATCGAGGGAAGATTGAGGGAGTGAGGGTGGAGAGGAGGGAGGAGGGAATGAGGGATGATGGAGGGGAGGAGGAAGAGGGGTAGAGGGAGGGAAAGGAAGAGGGTGGAGAGGAGGAAGGGGCGAGGGGAGAAGATAATGGAGGGGAGGGGAATTGAGGGAGGAGAGGGAGGGAGGAATGGGGTAAGAGAGAATTGAAGGAGGGAATGAAGGAAAGAAGGACAGTTCTCCGTAAAGGCTGCAGTTCTGTTTAAAAACTTTGCAATTCATTTCAAACAAACGCAATTGTAAAAAGGCTGCAATTCTCAAAAAGGGCCGCAATTCTTATAAAACAGGGATTTTTAAAACGGTCTCAGGTCTCTTTAAAGGGAAGGTAGACAAAAATGCTGGAGAAAGTCAGCGGGTGAGGCAGCATCTATGGAGCGAAGGAATAGGTGACGTTTCGGGTCGAGACCCTTCTTCAGAGTGATGTGGGGGTGGGGGGGCAGGAAGAAGAAAGGAAGAGGCGGAGACGGTGGGCTGAGGGAGAGCTGGGAAGGGGAGGAGAAAGCAGGGACTACCTGAAATTGGAGAAGTCAATGTTCATACCGCTGGGGTGTAAACTGCCCAAGCGAAATATGAGGTGCTGCTCCTCCATTTGCAGTGGGACTCACTCTGGCCATGGAGGAGGCCAGGACAGAAAGGTGGGATGGGGAATGGGAATGGGAGGGGGAGTTGAAGTGCTGAGCCACCGGGAAATCAGGTTGGTTATTGCGAACCGAGCGGAGGTGTTGGGCGAAGCGATCACCAAGCCTGCGCTTGGTCTCACCGATGTAGATCAGCTGACATCTAGAGCAGCGGATGCAATAGATGAGGTTGGAGGAGATGCAGGTGAACCTCTGTCGCACCTGGAAGGACTGCTTGGGTCCTTGGATGGAGTCGAGGGGGAGGTAAAGCGACAAGTGTAGCATCTCTTGCGGTTGCAAGGAAAGTGCCCGGGGAGGGGGTGGTTCTGAAGGGAAGGGACGAATTTAAAGGCTGCGTCTGTTGCAATTGTCCTTTATTTAAAAAAAGGCAGCAATTCAATTAAAAGAACTGCAGTTTAAAATGGGACTGCAAAACTATTTTTTAAAAGGGCTGCAATAAACATGGAAACAAATTCTGCAAATTTGCATTTCTTTCAAGAGCTGCAATACTTTAAAAAGGCCACAGGTAGACAAAAATGCCGGAGAAACTCAGCGTGTGAGGCAGCATCTATGGAGTGAAGGAAATAGGTGACGTTTCGGGTCAAGACCCTTCTTCAGACGGGGGAGAGGAGAGAGGAGAGAGAGAGAGAGAGGGGGAGAGAGAGGGGGGGGGAGAGAGAGGGGGGAGAGAGAGAGAGAAGGGGGGTGAGAGAGGGGAGAGAGTGTGGGACAGAGAGAGAGAGTGAGGGGGGGGAGAGAGAGGGGGGGGGGAGAGAGATATTCAAGAAAGAACTGCAGATGCTGGAAAAATTGAAGGTAGACAAAATGCTGGAGAAACTCAGTGGGTGAGGCAGCATCTATGGAGCGAAGGAATAGGTGACGTTTCGGGTCGAGACCTCTTTAGAAGGATGGATATCTTTTATAAAAAGGTGCAATTTAAAAGTGCTGCAGTTATTTCAAAAGAGCAGCGATTCTCTGTAAACAATACACAATAGACAATAGGTGCAGGAGTAGGCCATTCGGCCCTTCGAGCCAGCAATGCCATCCCCAATCAGTACCCCGTTCCTGCCTTCTCCCCATATCCCATGACCGCTATCTTTAAGAGCTCTATCTAACTCTCTCTTGAAAGCATCCAGAGAACCGGCCTCCACCGCCCTCTGTGGCAGAGAATCCACAGACTCACCACTCTCTGGGTGGAAAAGTGTTTCCTCGTCTCCGTTCCAAATGGCCGACCCCTTATTCTTAAACTGTGTTCTGGTTCTGGACTCCCCCAACATCGGGAACATGTTTCCTGCCTCTAGCATGTCCAAACCCTTAATAATCTTACCTGTTTCAATAAGATGCCCTCTCATCCTTCTGAACTTTTTTAAACTCTAGAAAAGGCTGCAAATCTCTGCACAAATGCTGGAAATCACTCCAAAAGACTGAAAATCTTTTTTTGAAGAGCTGCAATTCTTTAATAGTGCTGCAGTGATTGCAAAAGAGCCTGCAATTCCTTCCAGAGAAGTCACACGTTTATTTTGCAAAGTGTGCTATTATCTATCTTGCTAAAGCAACACTGCACATGTTAGTGCAACAAGAGAGGGGTGGGTGGGGGGGGGGCGTGCAAAGAAGGGAAATTTGCATTTATTGTTTATTGGTTGTGTTTCATTTTAAAATGTATTAAAAAAGGAGATATTTACATCCTTTTTTTTTTTAATAACCTGGCTCTCAACACCAGCAAAACCAAGGAACTGATTGTGGACTTTGGAAGGGGTAGGATAGGGACCCACAATCCCGTTTATATCAACGGGACGATGGTGGAAAGGGTCAAGTATTTCAAACAGACAATAGACAATAGGTGCAGGAGTAGGCCATTCGGCCCTTCGAGCCAGCACGCCATTCAAGGTGATCATGGCTGACTCCGTTGACTCCGGTGACTGTGCAATCCTGCTCCTTCTTGACCTCAGCACAGCATTTGATACTGTCGACCCACACATCCTAATTGACCGTCTCCGGTACGGGGTTGGTATTGATGGCACTGCCCTGAGCTGGTTCATCTCCTACCTCAAAGGTAGGAGTTTCTCGACTAACATAGGCAACTCTTTCTCCTCCCCAGCTAATCTGTGCTGTGGGGTTCCACAAGGTTCCATCCTTGGCCCCATTCTCTTCTCCCTGTATATGCTCCCCTTAGGCCAAGTCATTGAAAGGCACAGCATTTCCTTCCATTGCTACGCAGATGATACACAACTCAATCTCCCCCTGAAGCCCAAAAACCAATCAAATCTGCTTAACCTTACCCACTGCCTCGAGGATATAAAGTGTTGGATGGCCCAGAACTTCCTCCAACTAAAGGAGAGTAAGTCTGAGGTCATCCTTCTCGGCCCCTCGGATTCAATCAAAATGATAGCAGGCAGCCTTGGAAGCCTTACCCCACTACTCAAACCTCACATCAAAAACCTTGGCGTGATATTTGACTCAGCACTGAAATTTGACAAACATGTCAATGCCGTGGTAAAAGCTAGCTTCTTTCAGCTTCGGACGATAGTAAAATAAAACAATTCCTCCAGTTTGATGACCTCGAAAAGATCATCCACACATTCATCTCCTCCCGCCTAGATTACTGCAACTCCCTTTACACTGGCACCAGCCAATCTTCCCTGTCCCGCCTGCAACTGGTCCAAAACTCCGCAGCGAGACTCCTGACGGGCACCCGAAAAAGGGACCACATCACCCCGATCCTGGCCTCTCTCCACTGGCTCCCTGTGCGGTTCCGTATAAACTTCAAGATCCTCCTCCATGTCTACAAAGCCCTCAATGGGCTTGTCCCCACCTACATAAAAAGTCTTCTCACCCACCACTCCACCTCCAGGCCCCTCAGATCGGCCGACTTAGGGTTGCTGAATATCCCGCGGTCTAGGCATAAGCTCAGGGGCGACCGGGCCTTTGCGGTTGCAGCCCCTAGACTGTGGAACAGCATCCCCTTTCCCATCAGAACTGCCCCCTCCGTCGACTCTTTTAAGTCAAGACTAAAAACGTATCTATACTCCAAGCCTTTCCTGACGTCCTCTGAGTGAGGGCAACATGTTTATATGTATGTAGTTTGTTTTCTTAGTGCTATTCTTATAAAAAATGTAAAGCATTTTGGCCAACGAGAGTTGTTTGGTAAATGTGCTATATAAATAAATGTGACTTGACTTGACTTGATCGTCCCCAATCAGTACCGCGTTCCTGCCTTCTCCCCATATCCCCTGACTCCGCTATCTTTAAGAGCCCTATCTTGCTCTCTCTTGAAAGCATCCAGAGAACCTGCCTCTGAGGCAGAGATTACCACAGACTCACCACTCTCTGTGAGAAAAAGTGTTTCCTCGTCTCCTTTCTAAATGGCTTACTCCTTATTCTTAAACTGTAGCCCCTGGTTCTGGACTCCCCCAACATTGAGAACATGTTTCCTGCCTCTAGCATGTCCAAAACCTTAACAATCTTATATGTTTCAATGAGAGTCCCTCTCATCCTTCTAAACTCCAGAGTGTACAAGCCCAGCTGCTCCATTCTCTCAGCATATGACAGTCCCGCCATCCCGGGAATTAACTTTGTAAACCTACGCTGCACTCCCTCAATAGCAAGAATGTCCTTCCTCAAATTAGGGGACCAAAACTGCACACAATACTCCAGGTGTGGTCTCACTAGGGCTCTGTACAACTACAGAGTTCCTGGGCGTGCACATTTCCGAAGATCTCTCCTGGTCCCAGAACACTGATGCAATTATAAAGCCAGCACATCAGCGCCTCTACTTCCTGAGAAGATTACGGAGAGTCGGTTTGTCAAGGAGGACTCTCTCTAACTTCTACAGGTGCACGGTAGAGAGCATGCTGACCGGTTGCATCGTGGCTTGGTTCGGCAACTTGAGTGCCCTGGAGCGGAAAAGACTATAAAAAGTAGTAAACACTGCCCAGTCCATCATCGGCAAGAATGTCCTTCCTCAAATTAGGGGACCAAAACTGCACACAATACTCCAGGTGTGGTCTCACTAGGGCTCTGTACAACTACAGAGTTCCTGGGCGTGCACATTTCCGAAGATCTCTCCTGGTCCCAGAACACTGATGCAATTATAAAGCCAGCACATCAGCGCCTCTACTTCCTGAGAAGATTACGGAGAGTCGGTTTGTCAAGGAGGACTCTCTCTAACTTCTACAGGTGCACGGTAGAGAGCATGCTGACCGGTTGCATCGTGGCTTGGTTCGGCAACTTGAGCGTCCAGGAGCGGAAAAGAATGCAGAAAGTTGTGACCCACTGCCCAGTCCATCATCGGCTCTGACCTCCCTGCCGTCGAAGGGATCTATCGCAGTCGCTGTCTCAAAAGTCAAGAGTTTATTGTCACGTGTCCCAGTTAGGACAATGAAATTCTTGCTTGTTGCAGCATAACAGAATATTGTAAGCATAAATACAGAACAGATCAGTGTGTCTATATAGCATAGACCATATATACACACATGAGTAAACAGATAAAGTGCAATAGGCTGTTATAGTTCAGAGTTTGTTTATTGGCAAGTTTAATAGCCTGATGGTTGTGGGGAAGTAGCTATTCCTGAACCTGGATGTTGCAGATTTCAGGCTCCCGTACCTTCTACCTGATGGCAGCGGAGAGATGGGTGTGTGGCCAGGATGGTGTGGGTCCTTGATGATGCTGCCAGCCTTGTTGAGGCAGCAACTGCGATAAGAGGCAGCCAGCATCATCAAGGACCCACACCATCCTGGCCACACACTCATCTCTCCGTTGCCATCTGGTAGAAGGTACAGGAGCCTGAAATCTGGTACATCCAGGTTCAGGAACAGCTACTTCCCCACAGCCATCAGGCTATTAAACTTGGCATCAAACAAACTGTGAACTATAACAGCCCTTTATCTGTTTATTGATGTGTGTATATATGGTCTATGCTATATAAACACAGTGAACTGTTCTGTATTTATGTTTACAATATTCTGATCTGGGACATGACAATAAACTTGACTTGACTAATGCAAATTTCTCCTTTTTTCCACACTCAGGGAAGAATTCAACAAGAGGAGGTGGGGAGGAGCTTGCAAGCAAGGCAAAGTGGTATATAGTTGTGTTTTGTTTTAAAATGTATTAAAAAAGGAGAAATTTGCATTTATTTAAAAAATGTTCAAAATAATGCAATATCTCTTTTTTTTCCCACGCACAGGGAAGAATTCTACAAGAGGAACTTGCAAACAAGGGAAAGTTGCATTTAGTTGTGTTTTATTTTTAAATGAAACACAACTAAATGTGAGACCACATCTGGAGTATTGCGTACAGTTTTGGTCCCCTAATTTGAGGAAGGACATCCTTGTGATTGAGGCAGTGCAGCGTAGGTTCACCAGATTGATCCCTGGGATGGCGGGACTGTCATATGAGGAAAGATTGAAAAGACTAGGCTTGTATTCACTGGAGTTTCGAAGGATGAGGGGGGGATCTTATAGAAACATATAAATGATAAAAGGACTGGACAAGCTAGATGCAGGAAAAAGGTTCCCAATGTTGGGCGAGTCCAGAACCAGGGGCCACAGTCTTAGAATAAAGGGGAGGTCATTTAAGACTGAGGCGAGAAAAAACTTTTTCACCCAGAGTTGTGAATTTGTGGAATTCCCTGCCACAGAGGGCAGTGGAGGCCAAGTCACTGGATGGATTTAAGAGAGAGTTAGATAGAGCTCTAGGGGCTAGTGGAGTCAAGGGATTATGGGGAGAAGGCAGGAACGGGTTATTGATAGGGGACGATCAGCCATGATCACAATGAATGGTCGGTGCTGGCTCCTCCTGCACCTATTTTCCATGTTTCTATGTAAATGTTTTTAAAAAAAGGAGAAAACTGCATTTTTGTAAAAAAATGTTGAAAATATTGCAAATTTCTCCTTTTTATCCACGCACAGGGGAAGAATTCAACAAGAGGAGGTGGGGAGAGCTTGCAAACAAGGCAAAGTTGCATTTAGTTGTGTTTTATTTTAAAATGTATTAAAAAAAGGAGAAATATAGATTTTTGTAAAAAATGTTTAAAATAATGCAATTTTCTCCTTTTTTTCCCCACGCAGAGGGAAGAATTCAACAAGAGGAGCTTCCAAACAAGGGAAAGTTGCATTTAGTTGTGTTTTGTGTTAAAATGTATTAAAAAAAGGAGAAATTTTGATTTATTTTCAAATGTTTCAAATAATGCAAATATCTCTTTTTTTTTCCACACACAGGGGAAGAATTCAACCAGAGGAGTTGGGGTGGAGCTTGCAAACAAGGGAAAGTTGCATTTAGTTGTGTTTTATTTTTAAATGTCTTAATAAAGGAGAAATTTGCATTTTTGTAAAAAATGTTTTAAAATAATGCAATTTTCTCTTTTTTTCCCCCACACACAGGGAAGAATTCAACAAGAGGAGCTTCCAAACAAGGGAAAGTTGCATTTAGTTGTGTTTTGTGTTAAAACGTATTAAAAAAGGAGAAATGTTGTTATATTTTCAAATGTTTCAAATAATGCAAATATCTCTTTTTTTTCACACAGGGAAGAATTCAACCAGAGGGGTGGGGAGGAAGCTTGCAAACAAGGCAAAGTTGCATTTAGTTCTTCTTGTTCTTGTGTTTTATTTTAAAATGTATTAAATAAAGGAGAAATTTCCATTTTTGTAAAAAATGTTTTAAAATAATGCAATTTTCTCCTTTTTTTCCCCCACACACAGGGAAGAATTCAACAAGTGCTTGCAAACAAGGGAAAGTTGCATTTAGCTGTGTTTTGTTTTTAAATGTCTTAAAAAAAAGAGAAAATCACATTATTTTAAAGAAATGATTTTAAATAATGCAATGTTCTCCTTTTTTCCCCACACACAGGGAAGAATTCAACAAGAGGAGCTTGCAAACAAGGGAAAGTTGCATTTAGCTGTGTTTTATTTTAAAATGTCTTTTTTTTAAAAGGAGAAAATCACATATTTTTAAAGAAATGTTTAAAATAATGCAATTTTCTCCTTTTTCTCCACGCACAGGGGAATAATGCAACATGCTGCACATCTCTCTCGCTGCAATGTCCTTGGAGGTGGCTTTGTGGATGGAGGGAAGGGACAGAGAGTGATAGAGAGAGGGTGAGAGAGAGAGGTGCAGGACAGACATGCTGGAAGGGGGACCCCGTGACGTCAGCGGCCCGGGGAGGCGGGTCAGAGGGGGGAGGGGGAGGGGGGGAGAGAGAGAAGAAGGACGACCAAACAAAAATGGCCACCGCGGGGCGAGGAGGGGGGGGGAAGCACAATCCGCCGCCATCCTCCCTTCCCCGCCGCCCCGGGGCCCACCCGACCCGGCCATCCGCCCTCCCCGCCGCCCGATGGCCATGCTGGACGGAGGCGGGCGGCCGATGGCGGCAGGGGGAGGGCGGGAGGAGGAGGGGGAGGTGCGGGCGGTCCGCCCCGACCCCGGGCCTACCTTGCCTGGGCTTCGCGTCTTTCACAAAAATGACGGGCCGGACGGCGCCATCCGCCCCGGATCGACCTCAATCCGTGTCCGCCGCGGCCCGCGCTGCCTTTTCGTCCCCGCCGCCGGGGGGGGAGGGGGGGGGATGAGCGAGAAAAAAGGGTTCGACGGGAGGGGGGGGCGGGCGGCTTCGCTTTGGCACCGGGGGCCGTCAAAATGGCGGAGAGGGAGGTGGGGGCGGAGGGAGCGGCTCTTGGCCACGCCCCCTTCTTCCCCGCCTCCCCCTCTCGCGAGATCTGGGGGGGGTGGGGGCGGTGGATCCTCACGCCGGGCATGCTGGGAGTTGTAGTCCACAAAAAAAAACCCAAAGCAGAGTCAATGGCCACAAGAAGTCATGTCTGGTCAAGAGAGTGTTATTCTCATGTTTTATTCCCACGCAGGACAATGAGATTCTTGCTCGCTGCAGCACGAGAGAATAAAATGTTAAAATCGCACGTGGTTCTGAAAATGCAAAAAGAAAATGCTAAATTGATCATTTAAAAAAAAATCTCCAGACTTACGAGTGGTGCGTGGAAAAGTCAGTTTTCTATCATTATAGATACATGAAAATAGGTGCAGGAGTAGGCCATTCGGCCCTTCGAACCTGCACCGCCATTCAATATGATCATGGCTGATCATCCCAACTCAGTATCCCGTACCTCAGTATCCCGTCTGAAGAAGGGTTTTCGGCCCGAAACGTTACCCATTTCCTTCGCTCCATAGATGCTGCTGCACCCGCTGAGTTTCCCCAGCATTTTTAGAAACATAGAAACATAGACAATAGGTGCAGGAGTAGGCCATTCGGCCCTTCGAGCCTGCACCGCCATTCAATATGATCATGGCAGATCATCCAACTCAGTATCCCGTACCTCAGTATCCCGTCTGAAGAAGGGTTTCGGCCCGAAACGTTACCCATTTCCTTCGCTCCATAGATGCTGCTGCACCCGCTGAGTTTCTCCAGCATTTTTGTGTACCATCCCGTACCTGCCTTCTCTCCATACCCCCTGATCCCCTTAGCCACAAGGGCCACATCTAACTCCCTCTTAAATATAGCCAATGAACTGGCCTCAACTACCCTCTGTGGCAGAGAGTTCCACAGATTCACCACTCTCTGTGTGAAAAAGTTTTTCCTCATCTTAAAGGATTTCCCCCTTATCCTTAAGCTGTGACCCCTTGTCCTGGACTTCCCCAACATCGGGAACAATCTTCCTGCATCTACCCTGTCCAACCCCATAAGAATTTTGTACGTTTCTATAAGATCCCCTCTCAATCTCCTATATTCTAGCGAGTATAAGCCAAGTCTATCCAGTCTTTCTTCATATGAAAGTCCTGACATCCCAGGAATCAGTCTGGTGAACCTTCTCTGCACTCCCTCTATGGCTATAATGTCCTTCCTCATGCTATTGAGATGTATATTTTGGCAAATAATAAAATGTCTTGACGGCTTAAACACGCACTCCCTTTCAAAGATATTGTCAATTTATTGTCAGTTATTAAAGATGGGATAGCAGCACATTTGGAAAGTGGTGAAATCATTGGACAAAGTCAGCATGGATTTACGAAAGGTAAATCATGTCTGACGAATCTTATAGAATTTTTCGAGGATGTAACGAGTAGAGTGGATAAGGGAGAACCAGTGGATGTGTTATATCTGCACTTTCAGAAGGCTTTCGACAAGGTCCCACATAAGAGATTAGTATGCAAACTTAAAGCACACGGTATTGGGGGTTCAGTATTGATGTGGATAGAGAACTGGCTGGCAGACTGGAAGCAAAAAGTAGGAGTAAACGGGTCCTTTTCAGAATGGCAGGCAGTTACTAGTGGGGTACCGCAAAGCTCGGTGCTGGGACCCCAGCTATTTACAATATATATTAATGATTTGGACGAGGGAATTGAATGCAACATCTCCAGGTTTGCGGATGACACGAACCTGGGGGGCACTGTTAGCTGTGAGGAGGATGCTAGGAGGCTGCAAGGTGACTTGGATGGGCTGGGTGAGTGGGCAAATGCATGGAAGATGCAGTATAATGTGGATAAATGTGAGGTTATCCACTTTGGTGGCAAAAACAGGAAAGTAGACTATTAACTGAATGGTGGCCGATTAGGAAAAGGGGAGATGCAACGAGACCTGGGTGTTATGGTACACCAGTCATTGAAAGTAGGCATGCAGGTGCAGCAGGCAGTGAAGAAAGCGAATGGTATGTTAGCATTCATAGCAAAAGGATTTGAGTATAGGAGCAGGGAGGTTCTACTGCAGTTGTACAGGGCCTTGGTGAGACCACACCTGGAGTATTGCGTACAGTTTTGGTCTCCTAATCTGAGGAAAGACATTCTTGCCATAGAGGGAGTACAGAGAAGGTTCACCAGACTGATTCCTGGGATGGCAGGACTTTCATATGAAGAAAGACTGGATAGACTCGGCTTGTACTCGCTAGAATTTAGAAGATTGAGGGGGGATCTTATAGAAACGTACAAAATTCTTAAGGGATTGGACAGGCTAGATGCAGGAAGATTGCTCCCGATGTTGGGGAACTCCAGAACAAAGGTCACAGTTTAAGGATAAGGGGGAAGTCTTTTAGGACCGAGATGAGAAAAAAAATTCACACTGAGAGTGGTGAATCTGTGGAATTCTCTGCTACAGAAGGTAGTTGAGGCCAGTTCATTGGCTATATTTAAGAGGGAGTTAGATGTGGCCCTTGTGGCTAAAGGGATCAGGGGGTATGGAGAGAAGGCAGGTACAGGATACTGAGTTGGATGATCAGCCATGATCGTATTGAATGGCGGTGCAGGCTCGAAGGGCCGAATGGCCTACTGCACCTATGTTTCTATGTTTCTAATTTGCTGAGGCTGATTATGTCCAATTAACAGCCAACAATTAAGCCATTCCTTGGCTTGCAGCTGAGTAAAATATAATTCAAAACCCATGTATGGTTTGTGATTTTTTTTTTAATGATAAATTTTGCTTCAGAGTCGTTTTCGTTTTTATGTAAAAACCCACGAGAACCATGGACGATTTAAACATTTTACCGCCAGATTTGTCACTTCTGAAACTTTTTAGATACCAAAGGAATCAAGAAAAAACACAAATAATGCCTTACTGTTGATGAAATGCAGTGAGCAAACGCGATCATTCCCAATATTTCCAATCTCGATATCTGCACGGCCAATGTCCGCCAAGCACTCTGGCTGTTGTTGTCCCTTCAGCTTTCGCTTCTATCTACCGGCATTTCTCCTCACATTTGGAATTCTGAAGTAGGATAAATGTCTCTCACGCTTATCCCGATTTCCATAATTATTTACAGCGCAAACATTGATAGATAGATATTTATTTGTTGTCATTTGAACCTAAGTTCAAACGAAATTCTGTTTCTGCAGTCATACAAACAAGTAAAAAGAACCAAGACACAACACAATTTACACCAACATCCATCACAGTGAATCTCCTCCTCGCTGTGATGGAAGGCAAAGTCTTGTCTCTCCCCTGCACTCCACATTCTCCTCCCGATGTCAAAGTCAAAGCCCCCGGCGGGCGATTGTAGATATGTCCCGCGGCCATTAAAGCCGCGCCAGGCGATGCAAGGCCACACTCCGGGTCTTGATGTTGTAGCCCCCGGTAGCGCCAGCAAGTCCCACGGCCATTAAAGCCGCGCCGGGCGATGCCAGACCCCGCTCCAGGTCATCCCCAACCCCGCAACTCGGGCGGGAGTAGCTGCCGTTGCGGGAGCCCCGAAAAGCGGTCTCCCACCATGGACCCGCGAGCTCCCGATGTTACCATCCACCAGACATGCGGTCTCCCACCATGGACCCGCGAGCTCCCGATGTTACCATCCACCAGACATGCGGTCTCCCACCATGGACCCGCGAGCTCCCGATGTTACCATCCACCAGACCTGCGGTCTCCCACCATGGACCCGCGAGCTCCCGATGTTACCATCCACCAGACATTGATCATTTCGGCGGGTTTTAACGGGCCCGCTACGCTGGAAACAATGGTCAGTGCTTACCTGCAGTTCATCGCGTGTACTCCAGTTGGCGTAGCGTAGCAACAGTACGGGTCACGGGTCGTGACCCGACTGCCGTGCAACCTTCATATATACATATATAAGCAGATAAAGTGCAATCGGCTGTTTATCTGCTTATTTAAGTGTATATTGGACTGAACCGAAGTGCAATTATCAGTTACAGTTCAGAAGGTACACAAAAATGCTGAAGAAACTCAGCGGGTGCAGCAGCATCTACGGAGCGAAGGAAATAGACGACGTTTCGGGTCGAGACGCTTCTTCAGAAATAGGCAAATAGGCCCGAAACGTTGCCTATTTCCTTCGCTCCATAGACGCTGCCTCACCCGCTGAGTTTCTCCAGCATTTTTGTCTACCTTCGATTTTGCAGCATCTGCAGTTCCTTCTTAAACATGTTACGGTTCCGAGTTTGTTTGTTGGCGAGTTTAACAGCCTGATGGCTGTGGGGGAGTAGCTATTCCTGAACCTGGATGTACCAGATTTCAGGCTCCTGTGCCTTCTACCTGATGGTAGCGGGGAGATGAGTGTGTGTCCAGGATGGTGTGGGTCCTTGATGATGCTGCCAGCCTTTTTGAGGCAGCGACTGTGATAGATCCCCTCGATGGTGGGGAGGTCAGAGCCGATGATGGACTGGGCAGTGGTCACAACCTTCTGCAGTCTTTTCCGCTCCAAGTTGCTGAACCAAGCCAGGATGCAACCGGTCAGCATGCTCTCTACTGTGCACCTGTAGAAGTTCGAGAGAGTCCTCCTTGACAAACCGACTCTCCGTAATCTTCTCAGGAAGTAGAGGCTCCGATGTGCTTTCTTTATAATTGCATCAGTGTTCTGGGACCAGGAGAGATTCTCAAGGCACATTCCGAGTGTTTTATTGTCATATGACCCGGACGGGACAATGAAATCCTTACTTGCTGCAGCACAACAGAATATGTGAATATGTTTGAAAAGTTTGAAGTTGAAATATGGTACCAACACAATAACCTGGCCCTCAACACCAGCAAAACCAAGGAACTGATTGTGGACTTTGGAAGGAGTAGGATGGGGACCCACAGTCCCGTTTATATCAAGGGGTCGATGGTGGAAAGGGTCAAGAGCTTCAAATTCCTGGGCGCGCACATCTCTGAAGATCTCTCCTGGTCCCAGAACAATGATGCCATTATTAAGAAAGCACATCAGCGCCTCTACTTCCTGAGAAGATTACGGAGAGTCGGTTTGTCGAGGAGGACTCTCTCAAACTTCTACAGGTGCACAGTAGAGAGCATGCTGACCGGTTGCATCCTGGCTTGGTTCGGCAACTTGAGCGCCCTGGAGAGGAAAAGACTACAAAAAGTAGTAAACACTGCCCAGTCCATCATCGGCTCTGACCTCCCTTCCATCGAGGGGATCTACCACAGTTGCTGCCTCAAAAAGGCTGGCAGTATCATCAAGGACCCACACCATCCTGGCCACACACTCATCTCCCTACTACCTTCAGGTAGAAGGTACAGGAGCCTGAAGACTGCAACGACCAGGTTCAGGAATAGGTACTTCCCCACAGCCATCAGGCTATTGAACTTGGCTCGGACAAAAAACATAGAAACATAGAAAGTAGGTGCGAGAGTAGACCACCAGGCCCATCGAGCCCGCACCGCCATTCGCTCATGGCTGAACACTAAACAGACACCCCTACCCACAAACAGTAGACACAAGACACAGAACACAAGACACTACCCTCCCCTTTATACCGCTATCACCCCTCTCCACCCCAAGAACCGCGTGATCTCCTGGGGGAGGCAAAAAACCGGATAAAAACCCAGGTCCAATTCGGGAAAAAAATCCGGGAAATTCCTCTCCGACCCCAATCCAGGCGATCGACACTTGTCCAGGAGATCACTCAGGTCTTACTATACTAACCATACCTAGGTCCATATCCCTGCCCTCTCCCCGTAGCCCCTTATCCCCTTGGCAGCTAAAAAACATCTATTTTAGACTTAAATATATTTAATGTTTCTGCTTCCACTGCTCCCTGGGGCAGTGAATTCCATAAATTAACCACCCTCTGGGTGAAGAAGTTCTTCCTCATCTCAGTTTTAAAAGAGCCCCCCCTTATTCTACAACTATGTCCCCTAGTTCTAGTTTCCCCGATCATTGGGAACATCCTCGGTGCATCCACCCGATCAAGGCCCCTCACGATCTTATATGTTTCAATGAGATCGCCTCTCATTCTTCTAAACTCCAAAGAGTAGAGTTCCAGCCTACTTAACCTTTCCTCATATGTCAATGATGAGGAAGCATGATCAGTTTATTTATTCTTGTGTGTGTTTACATATATAATGGTATATGGACACACTAATCTGTTCTGTAGTCAATGCCTACTATGTTCTGTTGTGCTGAAGCAAAGCAAGAATTTAATTGTCCTACAGTATCTGGGACACATGACAATAAACTCTCTTGACTCGAACTTGAAGTTTATTGGCCAAGTATTCACATACAAGGAATTTGCCTTGGTGCTCCGCCCACAAGTGACAACAGTGACCGTTAAGAATGCCACATTAAACACTAAACATTAATAATAAAACACCATTGATCAAACATGTGAACCAAACTAAATACCAGAGCAAAAGGAGGCCACAGATTTTTGGCAATTGAATAGAGCTACTACTCGTGGATAAACTGATTGTCCAAAGCCAACCGGACACGAGGATTCCTTAGACAAAACCTCTGGTTCTGCCCAAAGGAAGTGAAAACCACAGCATATACAACATTGGTTAGACACTTAAGGGCCTGTCCCACTTCTGTGTCCTTGGCACGCAAATTACGCGACCTCGTGGTCGCGTTGAGCCGAGATGGTCCCGCGAAGGTCGGGCGCGATTCCATGCGTACGCGCAGCCGTCTGGAGCACGTGACGTCATTTGAAGATGGACACAAAGCTGGAGTAACTCAGCGGGACGGGCAGCATCTCTAGAGAGAAGCAATGGGTGACGTTTCGTGTCGAGGCTCTCCTTCTGTCTGAAAAGAAGGGTCTTGACCCGAAAGGTCACCCGTTGCTTCTCTCCAGAGATGCTGCCGGCCCCGCTGAGTTACTCCAGCTTTTTGTGTCTATCTTCAAGTTTCTTGGCCCCGCTCTGGGAGTAGAAGTGGGGGCGGATCCGGACCGCAACGGCCGTGAGCCCCAGGCCGAGCTCGGCGATTGTTTGCCTGCTTCTGCTGGTGTTGGAGGTGAGACGTTGTGCCGCGCCAGGGTCTTGGGCCTGTCCCACTTTGGCCGTCAGTTCCGCGACAGGCCGTTGGCGCGAGAAGATTTTGTTCGCTACAAATGTCGCGCACAACTACGTACCCCTCCGCGCTTCTCAGTAGGACCCGCCCCCGCGCGGCCATACGATGCCCGTGCATCTCAACGCGACCACGAGGACACGCGTGCCAAGGACACCTAAGTGGGACAGGCCCTTTACTGGAATATGCTTCATGCGCCTGGGACCCACACAAAACTGGTCATATCAACAAACTAGAAGGGGTACAGAGCAAAGCAGCACGCTTTTGCATCGGCAACTACAATAGTGGTAGCAGTGTCACCCAGATGCTGTCCGACCTGGAGTGGGAAACGCTGGCAACATAGAAACATAGAAAATAGGTGCAGGAGGAGGCCATTCGGCCCTTCAAGCCAGCACCGCCATTCATTGGCTGATCATCCCCAATCAATAACCCGTGCCTGCCTTCTCCCCATATCCCCTGACTCCACTAGCCCCTAGAGCTCTATCTAACTCTCTCTTAAATCCATCCAGTGACTTGGCCTCCACTGCCCTCTGTGGCAGGGAATTCCACAAATTCACCACTCTCTGGGTGAAAAAGTTTTTTCTCACCTCAGTCTTAAATGGCCTCCCCTTTATTCTAAGACTGTGGCCCCTGGTTCTGGACTCGCCCAACATTGGGAACATTCTTCCTGCATCTAGCTTGCCCAGTCCTTTTATAATTTTATAGTCTGAAGAAGGGTTTCGGCCCGAAAAGTTACCTATTTCCTTCGCTCCATAGATGCTGCTGCACCCGCTGAGTTTCTCCAGTTTTTTTGTATACCTTTTATAATTTTATATGTTTCTATAAGATCTCCCCTCATCCTTCTAAACTCCAGTGAATACAAGCCTAGTCTTTTCAATCTTTCCTCATGTGACAGTCCCGCCATCCCAGGGATCAATCTGGTGAACCTACGCTGCACTGCCTGAATCGCAAGGATGTCCTTCCTCAAATTAGGAGACCAAAACTGTACACAATACTCCAGATGTGGTCTCACCAGAGCCCTGTACAACTGCAGAAGAACCTCTTTACTCCTATACTGAAATCCTCTTGTTATGAAGGCCAACATTCCATTAGCTTTCTTCACTGCCTGCTGTACCTGCACGCCAACTTTTAGTGACCGGTGTACAAGGACGCCCAGGTTTCGCTGCACCTCCCCCTTACCTAACCTAACCCCATTGAGATACGCTGGAAACAAGAAGGACAAGGAACAGACTAGCCATGTTGTACGAGATTCAAAAGTGGATGGTGGGCATAACTGCAGATAGATACATAACATACTCAACAGAAAGGAGAGCAAGAAAGAGAAATGATCTGCAAATAGAAACCCCATTCGCCAGGACAGATATTTATAAGAACTCATTCTTTGTAAGAACATTAAGGGAATGGAATAAACTGGACAACAATATAGTCAAATCATCTTCACTAGACAGTTTTAAGGGAGCACTAAGTATGTAAGTAAGTAAGTAAGTTTATTGGCCAAGTATTCACATACAAGGAATTTGCCTTGGAGCTCCGCCCACAAGTAACAACAGTGACAGTTACGAATGACTCAGAAAACACTAAACATTAATAATAATAAGACATTCATGATAAAACACCATTGATCAAGCATGTGAACCAACAAAATACCAGATCAAAGGGAGGCTCCAGATTATTGGCTGTTGAGTAGAGCAACTACTCGTGGATACAAACTGTTTTTATGTCTGGCTGTGGCAGCTTTGACCGTCCGGAGTCGCCTTCCAGAGGGAAGGGATTCAAAGAGTTTGTGGCCAGGGTGAGAGGGGTCAGAGATGATCTTGCCTGCTCGCTTCCTGGCCCTTGCAGTGTACAGTTCATCAATGGAGGGAAGGTTGCAGCCAATAACCTTCCCTGCTGACCGGACGATTCGCTGCAGCCTCCGGGTGTCGTGCTTGGTGGCTGAGCCAAACCAGACCATGATGGAGAAGGTGAGAACAGACTCTACGATGGCCGTGTAGAATTGGACCATCATTACCTTCCTCAGCTGCCGCAGGAAGTACATCCTCTGTTGTGCCTTTTTGACTGTGGAGTTGATGGTAGCCCCCCACTTAAGGCCCTTGGAGATAACAGCACGTTAGTATGCACAACACATCCAAGTTGGCGATATGCAGAGTACTGCCCTGCCGACTACAAATTCAAAAGGTTCAGAAGGTTGTATATAATGAGGAAAAAAAGTATTTTGCAGCTTATGGGTTGAGTTTAATAGCCTGATGGCTGTGGGGAAGGAGCTATTCCTGAACCTGGATGTACCAGATTTCAGGCTCCTGTACCCTCTACCTGAAGGTTGCAGAGAGATGTGGCCAGGAAGGTGTGTGGGTCCTCGATGATGCAGGTGGCCTTTTTGAGGCAGCGACTGCGATAGATCCCTTCCACGGTGGGGAGATCAGAGCCGATGATGGACTGGGCAGTTTGTAGGGGCCATTTGGCTTGTTTAATGTGTCATTAACTATGTCATGTGTCGTTAAATTTTAGACTGCCCGTCATATTGTGGGTGGGATTTATGACGGATTTTAGGCCGTGTTTGGAGCTAAGTTTCTTGCGCAGAAGCTAAAGGGCCTGTCCCACTTACGTGTCCTTGGCACGCAAATTACGCGACCTCATGATCGCGTTGAGGCGCATGGGCATCGTATGGCCGCACGGGGCCGGTCCCACTGAGAAGCACGGAGGGGTATGTAGTTGTGCGCGACATCGCGCGAGGCTCCGAAATTTTTGTCACGAACGAAATCTTCGCGCGCCAACAACCGGTCGCGTAACTGACGGCCAAAGTGGGACAGGCCCAAGACCCTGGCTCGACGCAACGTCTCACCTCCAACAGCAGCAGAAGCAGGCAAACAATCGCCGAGCTCGGCCTGGGGCTCACGGCCGTTGCCGTCCGGATCCGCCCCCACTTCTACTCCCAGAACGGGGCCAAGAAAATTGAAGATTGACACAAAATGCATGCAGGACTCCAAAAGCAACCTGGCTCAAAGCTGCATGCAATACTCCAAATGCAACCTGGCTATTGGGGGTAGAGTGCTGAGCTGACAGGGCTAGAAAATTGGTTGGCAGACATTAAACAAAGAGTAGGGATTAACGGGTCCCTTTCAGAATGGCAGGCAGTGACTAGTGGGGGTACCGCAAGGCTCGGTGCTGGGACCGCAGCTATTTACAATATACATCAATGATTTAGATGAAGGGATTCAAAGTAACATTAGCAAATTTACAGATGACACAAAGCTGGGTGGCAGTGTGAACTGTGAGGAGGATGCTATGAGGATGCAGGGTGACTTGGACAGGTTGGGGGAGTGGGCAGATGCATGGCAGATGCAGTTTAATGCGGATAAATGTGAGCTTATCCACTTTGGTGGAAAGAACTGGAAGTCCGATTATTATCTGAATGGTGTCAAGTTGGGAAAAGGGGAAGTACAACTGGATCTGTGGGTCCTTGTTCATCAGTCACTGAAAGTAAGCATGCAGGTACAGCAGGCAGTGAAGAAAGCCAATGGCATGTTGGCCTTCATAACAAGAGGAGTTGAGTACAGGAGCAAAGAGGTCCTTCTGCAGTCGTACAGGGCCCTAGTGAGACCACACCTGGAGTATTGTGTGCAGTTTTGGCCTGTTGGCCTTCATAACAAGAGGAGTTGAGTATAGGAGCAAAGAGGTCCTTCTGCAGTTGTACAGGGCCCCAGTGAGACCACACCTGGAATATTGTGTGCAGTTTTGGTCTTCTAATTTGAGGAAGGACATTCTTGCTATTGAGGGAGCCCAGCATAGGTTCACCAGGTTAATTCCCGGGATGGAGGGACTGTCATATGCTGAGAGAATGGAGCGGCTGGGCTTGTATACTCTGGAGTTTAGAAGGATGAGAGGGGATCGTATTGAGACATATAAGATGATTAAGGGTTTGGACATGCTAGGGGTAGGAAACATGTTCCCGATGTTGGAGGAGTCCAGAACCAGGGGCCACACACAGTTTAAAAATAAGGGGTCGGCCATTTAGAATGGAGATGAGGAGAAACTTTTCCACCCAGAGAGTTGTGAGTCTGTGGGATTCTCTGCCTCAGAGGGCGGTGGAGGCCGGTTCTCTGGATACTTTCAAGAGAGAGTTAGATAGAGCTCTTAAAGATAGCGGAGTCAGGGGATATGGGGAGAAGGCAGGAACGGGGTACTGATTGGGGATGATCAGCCATGATCACAGTGAATGGCGGTGCTGGCTCGAAGGGCCGAATGGCCTACTCCTGCACCTGTTGGCTATTGTCTATTGTATGCTTGGTTCTGAAAACTACTGCTTACCTTTTTTCCCCAACGAGCCAATGAAATTGACCGGTCAGTACCGGCTACAACCTACGAGAACCTCAGAGAACCTCCGAGCACCTTCGACCTCCTACGGCTCGGAAATTCTCGCCACTCTCCATGGCGGCTTCATTCTGGTCGCCGCTAATTTATCAACATGTTAAAAAACTCACAGCGGCCATAATGAGGCCGCAGTGCCGGATTTAGACGAAGAGAGGCCCTAGGCCAGGAGTGGGGAACCTGAGGCCTTATAGCCCTGTCCCACGGTACGAGTTCATTCCAAGAGCTCTCCTGAGTTTTAAAAAAAATCAAACTCGTGGTAAGGACGGAGAATGAACGTAGCGGGTACGTCGGAGCTCGGGGACGTCTCTTAGCGGCAACGCCGGAAAACCCGGGGGGGGCCAGAGGGGACGTGTCCCCTCCATGTTTTCAGAGGTTACAAGCTTTGTAAGGTATGTCGTTTTTTTTGTTCGTTTAAAGTCGTTCGAGTCGAGACGTTCGATTCGAGTCGTTCGTTCATCACTACATTCCTCTGACAAAAAAACGATGTGCTAACTGTAGCACTGTTACAAAATTTTGAGATTTAAAAAATAAAGTCTGCAATTTATCCCATCAGATAAAGCATAAAAAGAAGTTTAATTTGACACCTAATTCACTTTCATATCTTCAGTATTAAAACATTTATGGCCATTTTCATACTCGGAAATTAGCATCTTGTTCCCTATTGCTTTTCCATTGACTTAACACAAAAGCTGTGATCGAGGACAGTTAAAAGCCCATAACTTTCTTAAAAATTAAGATAACTGAAAGAAATTTCCAGTTATTATAGATTGAAGCATTCTGAAACAAATATGAAACAATCTTACTTAGAAGACATGAAAGTAATGCATATAATTAGTTAGTTACCTAATTGTAGCTAATTACAAAATTCAATTACTAGATCTAAACATCTATCAATTTCTTAAGAATAGATTAACATTTTTAAATAGCCTAAGTGTCCAAATAACATTCACACAATAATTCACAATATAACATAATTTTTAAATCTCATTTTCATGAATTTACAGGCCAAATGGAAGGAATTGAATGTTTAATACCTGTAAATTAATGGGGATTTAAATCATCTTGTGAGTGAGGATCTTCTGGAACGCGATCTTTTGGAACATTCATTAGCGGTGAATTTAACCCCGTATTGGCATAAAAAATACTGCCGTTAATTCGGGGAATAAAATCACCGTGTCGCATGAAAAATGTGAATTAAAGGCTTCTTAAGAAGCACTTTTATACATTTAAAGAAACCACTTTCGTTTACCTGTCCGTGTGTGAAATCCGTCCCCGTTATCGGCGTTGACGCTTCAGGAGCTGATTTTAAAATTACTCTAGCGCTGACATTGACGATTTAATAAAAATAAAAAATACACAAAAGGCCACTAGGAACGATTCTTCAGCCAACGCTTGTACTCCAACAAAATATTAACCAGGACAAGGGAGGAGAAACCCGTGTTTTAACCCCGCCCCCCCCTTAAAGGCGCCAAAATCGCGCACACAGCCAGTGGCAGAATTACAGCGCGACTGAAGGTAAGTTTTGTAACATACCTACTGACTGTCTTTGTGACTGTTAACTGCCATCGATCCCATTCCTGCATCCTTAGTAATTATAATTGTGTCACATTGTTTTTGTGTCAGAGGAATGGAGTGGAGTGTTAAATGCCTCAAGTTTTAATGACATTGTCTATTGTCTATCTCCCATTAATTTTATTCAAAGGTACGCGAAATACTTGAAGCAAGGTCCCTTCACGAAAATGATGTGTTAACTGTCTGCCATTGTTGCATCGAAATCCATTCATTAATCCTCATAATATAATTGTATGAACTGACCTTGCTTCAAGTATGATGCGTTCCTTTGACTTAAATTAACGGGAGATGCATTTAAAATGTCAGGCACGGGCACAATTATCATTTGAACTTGTGGAGGCTGATTTGTGAACATCGAAATGTCTGACGGTCCAATGCGGAGATGTTTGAAGAGATGCCCTCAGACCGCAGACCGCAGACCGCAGACCGCAGACCGCAGACCGCAGACCGCAGACCGCAGACCGCAGACCGCAGACCGCAGATGCTCGATGTTGGTGGTCGGCGGTCAGATTCCAGACTGGTATTTGGAAGTTTTCACTTGTCTAAATGAATAGAGATTAGAGATTAGAGATTCCTTTATTTGTCATTCAGACCTTTTGGTCTGAACGAAATTTCGTTGCCTGCAGTCATACATATAATAATAAATAACAAAACACACAATAAACACAAATTAACATCCACCACAGTGAGTTCACCAGGCACCTCCTCACTGTGATGGAGGCAAAAGTCTTAAAGTCTCTGTCTCTTCCCGCTTTGTTCTTCCTCTGCGCTGAGGCGATCCAGGCTTCTGACGTTGTGACCCCGCCGGGTGATGGTAAGTCAATCCCGCGGCTGAATCCTAGCTCCGTGACAGGCCGGTTCAAACTCCGCGGCCTGGGGTGGCCGAAGCTGCCGAAGCTGCCGCCTTCCAGTCCAGCGGACGCAGCTGTAGTTGCGGGAGCTCCAGAAAAACAGGTCACCCACCTGTTACCTGCGAGCTCCCGACGATGTCGTCCACCGGGCCAGCTGCGGCCGAGCCTCCGGATTCAGGTCGCCACCAGCGTCCTCGGTCGCCACCGCCGGAACGCCACCGCAGCCCCGAAGCCGGCCAGCCCCGCGCTGGTAAGTCCTGGCTCTGCCTCCGGAGCCTCGAGGTCGGTCGCTCGCAGTTGGAGTTGGAGGCCGGCAGCTCCGCCATTTTGGCCTCGGCGCAGACGGAGGCAGAGAAGGGGGATACGACAAGAAAAAGTCGCATTCCCCCGAAGGAAGAGACAAAAATCATGTTTCACCCCCCCACCCCCCCACACATACACAACCCAATAAACTAAAATTTAACTAAAACAGGACAAAAGGAAACAACAAAAAAAGTAAAAACAGACGGACTGCAGGCGAGCCGCTGCTGTTCGACAGCGCCGCCACTTCCGGAATATAACTAGGTGTTAATAATACTAATAGAATATTATAACTAAGTGTTAATGATACTAATAAAGTGTTGCTAAATACCAATTCTTGTGAATCAAACTTTCATTGCAACCCTTTTTACAAATTTCTAACATTTTATGAGGGAATTTGTATTTGTATGAACTACATTTCTAAGTTCTTTATTAGAGAAATCCATACATTTTTATTTTTTTACTTGGGTCTCATTTATGCTCATAGAAACATAGAAACATAGAAAATAGGTGCAGGAGTAGGCCATTCGGCCCTTCGAGCCTGCACCGCCATTCAATATGATCATCGCTGATCATCCAACTCAGTATCCCGTACCTGCCTTCTCTCCATACCCCCTGATCCCTTTAGCCACAAGGGCCACATCTAACTCCCTCTTAAATATAGCCAATGAACTGGCGTCAACTACCCTCTGTGGCAGAGAGTTCCAGAGATTCACCACTCTCTGTGTGAAAAAGTTTTTCCTCATCTCGGTCTTAAAGGATTTCCCCCTTATCCTTAAGCTGTGACCCCTTGTCCTGGACTTCCCCAACATCGGGAACAATCTTCCTGCATCTAGCCTGTCCAACCCCATAAGAATTTTGTACGTTTCTATAAGATCCCCTCTCAATCTCCTAAATTCTAGCGAGTATAAGCCAAGTCTATCCAGTCTTTCTTCATATGAAAGTCCTGACATCCCAGGAATCAGTCTGGTGAACCTTCTCTGCACTCCCTCTATGGCTATAATGTCCTTCCTCATGAATGTTGTAATCAGATATTGGCGTTACATGAAGGAATTGACAAAAATTGAATCCAATTGAATTCAGATTGTGTCTTGAAGTTATGAATGTATGATTTCCATCTTGAATCATTTCCAAATAGAGGGGAGGGAATCTCCACCTGTAGATTGAATTGAATTGAATTGAATTTCCTTTCTTGTTATTCAAACAAGTCTGAACAAAATTTGGTGCATGACAGTTGCATAGAAACATAGAAAATAGGTGCAGGAGGAGGCCGTTCGGCCCTTCGAGCCAAAGGCAACAAAACACACAATTACAGAGACCAAATGCTTCTACAGATTATAAAGCAATGTTATTAACTAATTGACACACCCTCTATTTTTACAGCTGGCAATTGGGGAAAAAAATGTTTAATACATCCAAGAATACAAAGTTTTAGGTTGCATATAATGCAGATCATTTATATATTGCTTGGTTTTAATAGCTCATACTGTAATTTCCATACTAGAGCTACCACAGATTTTATAAAACCACTGGACATCATGCTGGACAGTGGACAAGATAATATAGCACGGGACAAGCTGCTTGAAATATAATATCATTTTAAACATAGAAATACCCACAACAGAAGGAATTAGAAGAGACTGGGAACAAGAATTAGCTATAAAAATTTCAAAAGAGAGCTGGGATAACCACTTACTACATGTGCATAAATGTTCGATCAACGTACGACATACGCTCATCCAATTCAAAACATTACATAGACTATATTATTCAAAAACTAAATTAAATAAAATCTTTCCTAATGTTTCACCAATCTGTGATAAATGTCTGTGTCAAGAAGCTACCATAGCGCATTCTTTTGTTTTTTGTACAAAAATCCAAAAATTCTGGTATGAAATATTTGATATTTTCTCAAAATTAATTAAAATAAAACTGGTACCAAAACCAGAATGGATCATTTTTGGAATATCGGAAGGTATCCCTGAATTAAACGTGTATCAGAAGAACTTATTCAACTACGGGCTAATAATGGGAAAAAGGCTTATACTTAAATTCTGGAAAAATGCGCCCACACCAACAATAAAAATGTGGACATCAAATATGTTGGAAACATTACATCTGGAAGAGATGAGATTCCTCTTAGCAGGTAAAGCAGACCAATTCCAAAAGACGTGGTCTACGTTTCTGGACCTATTACAAGCATGAGGTGCAATAGTAATTTAAAAAATAAATAAATAAAGAAATGGTATCGGGACCTGGTAATGGGAGGTAAAACAAAACAGACTTGGTCGGTGGTTCCCTTTCTGCGATTGTTCCTATTTTCTTTTTCTTTCTTTTCTAGGGTCAACTTTCTTACTTTACTTCCTTCTCTAACTTCTTTTCTAAGGGGCTTTCTTTTCACAACACTCTCTTGCACTTCACGACTCTTGCGCACTTTCTTTACTTTTCTTACTTCTATCTTTCTCTTAAAGCTTTAAAAAATGAAGCGGTATAAAAAATGTATTAAGATATAAGTGTTGTGTACTATTGTAATTTACCGTACTTCTAATAAAAATAATAAAAATAAAAATAAAAAAAAAGAAAGTGGCCTGTCCTATATTATGATGTCCAGTGTTTTTTAAATCTATGGCACAGATCTACACTAATTGACGCATTCTAACGGTAAGGGCCCCGTAGTAGAGGCATCCACGTCGCGGGGCTGGAAACTGGAAGAATCCCCAGCTAATTACCCTTCACAGGGCGCACGGCTGAAGCTTCCGATTCATCGCTTGTGTGTGTGAGTGTGCGCACAAGAAATTGTGCCCCTCCTGTCCCGGGTCCCCTCCATGTTTTGACAGCGGATTCCGTCTCTGCTTAGCTCACGTTGAAAAATGTCCACGAGAGCCCCGAGTACCGACGAGCGGCCATTACCGTAAATCTCCGAGTTCGAATCAGGGCAAACTCAGGAGAGCTCTTGGAATGAACTCGTACCGTGGGACGGGGCGTTTAAAGGCCGCATGCAGCCTTCGAGGCCATGAAGCCTTCTAGGCCATGAAGCCTTCTAGGCCATGCAGCCTTCTAGGCCATGCAGCCTTCTAGGCCATGAAGCCTTCTAAGCCTTTTGCAAAAATCCAAATGAACTCATACCGCGGGACGGGGCTTTTAAAGGCCGCATGCAGCCTTCTAGGCCATGCAGCCTTCTAGGCCATGCAGCCTTCTAGGCCATGCAGCCTTCTAGGCCATGAAGCCTTCTAGGCCATGCAGCCTTCTAGGCCCGATCTTCTACCAAGCCTTCTAGGCCATGCAGCCTTCTAGGCCATGCAGCCTTCTAGGCCATGAAGCCTTCTAGGCCTTTTGCAAAAATCCAAATTTTGTAGGACAAATCCTTTTATTTTTATTAATATTGTATTGTATTGTATTATATTTTAATGACCACACAGCCAAGCTGGTGGAATTTTTGGGTTGTCAGCAGCGATACAGCGATATGTCGCCGATCGTCTTTTATTATTTTCATTTTAATCTCAAAATGAACCTATTTAAAATATTTAAAGTAAAAGAAGGTAGACAAAAAGACAAAAATAAAACAATTCCTCCAGTTTGATGACCTCGAAAAGATCATCCACACATTCATCTCCTCCCGCCTAGATTACTGCAACTCCCTTTACACTGGCATCAGCCAATCTTCCCTGTCCCGCCTGCAACTGGTCCAAAACTCCGCAGCGAGACTCCTGACGGGCACCCGAAAAAGGGACCACATCACCCCCCCGATCCTGGCCTCTCTCCACGGGCTCCCTGTGCGGTTCCGTATAAACTTCAAGATCCTCCTCCATGTCTACAAAGCCCTCAATGGGCTTGCCCCCAC